>VWZT01007958.1:131946-144268 GCA_013397055.1 Pachycephala philippinensis | reverse complement strand
ATTAAAAAAAAAAAAAGAGAAAGAGAAAGAAAGCGGGGAGGTGAACTCTTCTCAACCCTGCCTGCCACATATCTCCTGTGTCCCTGTAAATTAGTTGCAGAGAGACTGCTGCTGGTTCTCCACGCCCTTCTGCCTGGGCATAGTCTAGGCTGGCAAGGAGACCTGGCTGCAAAGAGCTGTTCAACTCCATCACCCTCCCTAGAAAGGCACTTGAAGTCGCTGTCTGAGGTAAAGAGGGAACCAGACTACTTTTGTTCATAATTCCCAGCTCTCTTTGTAGCAATACCAGACTTACCCCCACTTCCAGACAGTGAAACCACAGCTGGCTGTCCAGCTTCAGCACCTGGGCATCCTGAGTCCTCCTGCCCCCTGATACAGCCACTTCCAGCAAGAGGACAGGACTTGGGTGATTAGATCCCAGGATATGTTTGAAACAGCACATGCTTCTGACATCGCTTCCCAGTGCATGTATCATCATGTCCTCACAGCCTGTGTCTTTTATGGCTTATGAGAAAGACTCTGGTAAACCTAGAGATGAAAGAATTTCAGAGGCTTCTGGCCCCTCACACAGACCAGTGACATCTCTAATTAACTACACTCTGGCAACACATTTTACTACCCATGAATCTGTGGCATTCCAGTGCTGTCTCCTGCTCACATGAGATGCTCTGAGAAACACTCTGGGAACTTGCTGAGCTGAAGACACCATAAAAGCGTGACTGTGACTCTTCACCTCGTCATTGTCTATGCTCCACAAAGTATGGAGCACGTTTTGTTCAATCTATTTCCAGGTCCCTTTTTTCCATTTTTGTTGTACTTTGCTTTGTCAATCATTTTTCCCTACAGTGGCATCTCTTATGTCTCATTTTATAAGAAGTTTCACCTGCCATGAAGATTAACAAATTACATTTGTGACTCATACTTGTCATGCCATCTAAACGTAGATAGTCTTACCTTAACAAAATTAATCAAACAAGCACCTATATATAACAGAATAATCCTCACAAAGGTATTTTTAAATTGCATCAAAGCAACTCCCTAACCTAGGTCTGAATAAAGGAATAAAAGAATGATACTGTTGGCAATTTTCAGAAGTATTTCTCCATATTTTCCAAAACTATAATGGTATAAAAATATAAAACATCTGTATATCTTCTTGCAGAGAAGAGCATCTTGAGGAAAAAAGTTACTGAATTTCCCTTAGAATGTTTTATACGTTAACATGTTAAAAAAAAAAAAAAAGAAAAAAGCTGCAAGTTCTGTCTCCTAAATGCAAGAGAGCTGGCTGCTTTCTGATATGAAAGGTCAAGAAAATGCTAATAGTTATGATTACCCATTTCCTCCAATATTCAATAGCTAATATTTAACACAATAATTCATGTACTCTTTGGGGTTCTCAAAAGAGACACCCTGTTCTCATGCTCCTTCTGGGGGTCTGAGAGGAATTCCTTTTTGAAGTGCAATGTAATGAAGATATCACACCTTGCTATTCCGACTGCTCCCGTGGAGTGAGCATTTCTGCACAGCCTGAAAACCTGCGGTTCCCAGCTGCATGAGTGAGCTCCCAACAAAGGATGCTGGCATGAACACTGGCCATAAATCAGAGAGGAATGCTAGAGCCAGTCTTTCTATCCATCCAAACCAATTATTTTTGGGAACTATTTCTGTGAGTGTCACGTTCTTAGGCAGGCAAAGAGAGACGGAAAGCCATGGAGCATTTGGGTGTCTCCTTCAGTCACTTTTACGTCCCTTGGCTGCTTTAAAGCCTCTGAAAACCTCTTCTCATGGTCTTCATGGATTTATGGGGTTCCCTACAGCAGCTTTTGACAAATGGAGACTATGACATCTTTGTGGGATGCTCAGCCTCATAAATGCAATACCATGAGATATTTCTGTTGGCGTTTGGGGAGAACTGTGGAAATTCATTTCTGTGAGTGTTCTGATAACCAGGAAGATCACAGACCTGCCTCATCAGACAAACACACAGACAGAGCTTTCAGAAAATGTCTGCCCCATCTCTTCAGGCTATAGCTTTCTTTAAAAAAACCCCCAAAACTGCTCTCAACCACGTATCTATGTGTGTTGGTGGTGCTGTTACCTTGAGCCTGTCATCAGGCTGAGTCCACAGGTCATGGTTCTCCTCCACTTGCCTTCATTTATTTGGCAGGGAGTCACCCAGATCTGGGACACAGAGGCAAGACACGGATGAATACATGTCCACAGCATGCCCACTTAGGACGTGTGTCTGGCATCCCTGTTCACTCCAGTCAGCTTTCTAGCTTCCATCATTTGCATTTCCTACAGATGGGAGGAAGGCATGAGCCACCACAATGGCAAGAATCATGACAGCAATCTTTGTGACTGGGTAGTACAAAACTGATTGCTGATCTCCACACTTGCTGCCCTGAAAACCTCATCCCAGTTGTTCCTCAAACTGCCAGTCCAACTTTCCCAAACTCTAAGCAAACGCAGCTTCTTATCTTTCACCCACTTCTGACATCCTGCCTTGCCTTTGCACCCGACCTACCGAAATTCTCCTCATTCTTGCGGTGTTTCTCTAGGCTGCGAATCACAGAAAAGAATGGGAAAAATCAAAAAAGAAAACAGTCCTAATTTCTACTGGTGGGATGCTCCCTTCCACCCACACTGGCCTTGTTTAGGTGGCTGTGCACACAGCACGGCCGTTTATAAGCTGACAAAGTTCACACAGGGTACCAAAGCCAGCTCACCACAAGGTCACCATCAAATTAGCATCGGCAGTGTTTCTTGGGCCCTCCACGTGATCTTTAGGGAATAGACACATCAAAGGGAAAGTCATCGAGTTTGGGGATTTTTGTCTTCCAAGTCAGGGGTGCAAGTGTCCCTGGCTGAAGAGCAGCAAGGGGAAGATCAGAGCAGTGGTGACCATGGGCAGGCTGAGGAGATGAGGAAAGGATAAAGCCCTGCAAAAAAGTCGGTGACCCTACAACCTGCGGGATCTGGGGATCACGGCAGCAGAGTAACATGGGGTGGTTCATTCAGCCTTTGTGCTGCAGCTGACACAACTCCACCAACCACAATTTGTCACCTGCCTTCTCTCAAAACCCATTTTAATGCTCACATCAGTTCAGAACAATTTTTCCTAACTCCTTTCTGTTTTCTCAGCTAAAATATAAGAAGGCAGAATTCATTTAAAACCCAAAATCTCAGTACTTCACTGTTTTTTCAGTAAGCTATTTTACAGTGATGTATGCTTTTCCTCTTTACCTTTCTCATCTTTCTTTCCACCAAATATTTTCCAACAGCCACAGTCTAACAATAAAAGCAAAATATTTAAAGTACCAAGAAAAAAAAACCCAACTCATTTAAACTGGTTGAAATAGATCACATCCACAGATAGGACCTATAAGCAGTAAGAACATAAAAACTTCAGCAGAAACACATTTTAAAAATTAAGGAGTTGAAAAAACAGGTTGGAATAAAGTCTGTTTTTTAGAGGTTCTGTTTTCTAGGTTTTCTCTCTACAAAATATTGTGCTGTTTATCTTTTGTGCTTTATATATCACACAAGTTTTTGCGTGTAATTCTGTAAATTTCGAATATTATTTTGTATATATTACTGTTTATTTTGTATACATTTTTTGTTTAATGAAATAGAAACAGGAAAAGAAAAAGATCTGGTTTAATACATCAGAAAGATAATGGAAATGGCAGGATACATGATAAGTGCAGAAAGAGTGAAAAACATATTTACTTATTCTACAGAGGAATACATGCAGTCAGTAGTATTACACACATGTTTTTTGAGTAGTTTTAATTCCAGGAAGTGCTTTGAAAATTTACTTTTTTTTTTGTCCCCCAGAAATCCACAGAGGTTTTACTTTTCTCCATTTTTTAAATAGATCTTTAGGGTTAAACAAACATAATTACTTTTTGAAATAGGATTGGTGTTCAAGTGATTTATAATATTTAAAAGGTGTGAAATAAATCAGAAGTGAGTTTTGGGAAGAAATTATCTATTTGTACAACACGAGATAGCCAGGAAGTCAGAATATAATTATTTGTTTACCATGCATATCTTTCTGTAGAAAAATGGCAATGAATAATTTAATATTTCCAGGTTAGAAAACACTGTTACAACAAAAAGTATTTATTCAAAAGTCACAAAATTTTAAGGTATGACAGAGAAGAAAAGGTAGAAAGAAATGGATTTTAGACTGTGTTTTGTTTGGTTTCTTTAAGAATGGTGCAGTCTTGTGGTCTGAGGTATTTCGGGATCTTTCAGTTGATTTAATTTCCTATTTCCTTTTTTCAGACCTCAAATAATCACAGACTGTGATTCAGTATGTATTTTGTTTATGGGTTATGGTAGAAAATATCATCCTATCACTTCTAGAGACTTTCATTAGTTTTAAAGTACCAAGCCTCCAAAGCAGTTGGTCTTCACAAATGTTTGATTTTTGCCATTGACTTGGGTAAGATGCACAGCCAATTAGCATCTTTCGTCTCCTAGTTTTGTGCTCAGAAACAGCTAACCTTGCTGTAGAGCTCTGTGAAAAACTCTGCAGACTATTCAGGTATTTAACTGATCCATATGAATACACTAAATCAGACAATGTTTCTGTGAGATGTTGAGCTATTTATCACCATTTTTCATAAAGAGGAGCAGCCTTATCAGCCTGAGAAGCACAGCTGAGAGTGAAACCAGAGTATCCTAACTTCATCTACGTTCTCTGCGAAAGGCATGCAAAAGATGTGCTACAGACACACAAATTTTATCTAGTTCCTAATGCTGATTCCTGCTTTATTCCGTTCTTCTTGTTGCTTTGACTTAAAAAATATATATCTGTGTATTTTTCTCCCTACCCTGTCCTTTGCATCCCGTCTCTTCTAGCTGTGCTGAAGTATTCCATGAAAGCACCAATCAAACCCAGGCTTTCCCTTTGAGGACTCCCAGCTTACCTGGAGTAATCTACTCCTGGGTATTCGGTATGAGATTTTTTCCACACTTGGGAATGTGTATAATTCGGAGGAACAATCAAGGAACACCTGCATATTTATCTTGTAAGCTACACCTGAAGGTTTCATTGGTTAGCCTTGGGACTCTAATTCATGTAGGGCTGGCATGCCAAGGCAGCTGAGAAGAAAATAATCTCAGAATGTTTTTGTCATCCTATGTGTCAGGGTGGTTCATCTTGGCATGCATGAGCAAACCAAAATTTATAAATCCCAGATTTAAAGCCAGATGGCAACACCATTGCCATTTTAGCCTGACCTCACATGTATGTTACAAGACAACCTGCCTCAGCAGTATTATTACAGTTAAACAATTACTTTTTTCATTACATCTTGGACCCTCCTCCCTCATCTCCAGAAGGAAGTTAAGCACATTGAAAAAGGTGTTGCTCTCACAAGCCCTTACACTGAGTGCACAGAGTGTAGTACAGGCTGGAGCAAGTTATAGATGGAGAATTTTCTTACCATTCATGTGTTCCAACAAAAAACATTTGCTGATGCTTTTTTTATGGCACTCAGCTCTTTATACTGTTATTTTTGCAATGTCAGAATGCTACAAAAATTAAGCATAGACAGACCAATAGTGAAAATAGTCAGTGACGTATATACTTTAAAGCTCCTTGAAGTTAGAGGCTACTGTGGCCTGAGTATGCCCAAAGACAAAGCAATTGAGGGTTTAAAGCTGAAAACTTGGGTCCTAAGAAAGTTTGGTAGATTTTAAATCCATACCAGTTCCAACCAGATACCAACTAACCAGCCTGCAAAAACGTGACTGTCATCTGGGGGCAACCAGAAGAGGAGTATTGGAACAGCACAATTTCTGCACTATAAACCTGTCTGGGTATTTCTGGCACTATTGTTAAATTAAAGTTATATTAAAATGAAACACTTCACTATTTAGCTTTCTGTCTGCCTTGCAGGTTTTGCAAAATAAATCCAGTTGGAGAAAATTGGCCCATTTAAATTGGTCATTGGATATGGCATTTCTGCACCATCAAGAAAATGGCTGCACATTTTTTTAATTGTTTCCCTTGCATATACTTTTTAAGCAGTCTTATAAAAATGTTTTCCTTGTTTCACTCCCCACTGAATTAAGAATGCAGATGAACAGTTGCCAGTTGGCCTGTGTGATAGTCATTCCAGCAGGCAGCAGTGAGAAAGTATGAAGTGGTTTTTGGAAGAACTACCTTTCTTTGCAAAATGCACTAGGCTTTGCATAGCTTGAAAGAGATGCCTTTTATTCCCTGCAGACCACTTCCTCCAGCTTGGGAAGAAAGAAGAATTTCCTAACCGGTGAGCATGCAGGATAAACAGTACAACATCTTACATGTACTGCTTGTGATCTGATTTGCAAATAAACAAGCTTTTGCTATTTTGTTGAAATCTTAGTCACTATATTCTCCAAAAATCTTAGCTGTGCATTAAGACAGAAGTCTCTTGTTGCTGTAGGCATGTATGGTATTTAATTCTCTCCCCATCCCCTCCAAACTCTGCCTGTCTCACCAGCACACGCTTGCACACACATACCCATTAACAAATTGATGATTGCCATGTTGTTGCTTGGTTGTAGTCCTTTCTTAGGGGATTGGGGACAGTCACGGTTTCCTGGAAGACTTCATCATACTGACACACAAAAACAGGTATGAGATGTATGGAAAGTAATAAAAACAGCAAAAACACTTTGTGCTGCCAGCTTATCAGATAAAATCTGCATTAAAAGGTGCCAGTGCTTCTGCTCTGTCGTTGGAAGAGAAAGAAGGGAAATAAATTCCCACTGGGGCTGCACTCCCTGCTGATGTCTCTAGAGCTGTTGAAAGTGAACAGATAAGGAGACAGCTATTTTATTGTATTATATTAAAACTAAGTAGTTTTCAAAATGCAAAGTTAAAAAAGAAACGGTTTGTCAGATGAAACAGAAAAAAAAAGGACGAGCAGAAGTGAGTGGAAGCAGGACAGTGACATGGTGTGACTGAAGGCACCGCCTTTAGAAGGGGGTGGTTACAGGAGCTCCCTGCCCTGCTCCACTCACCCCCTGCCCGGGGGGGCACGGAGGCTCCCTGGGGCCCCCAGGGCCACCAAACAATTGCTGGTTTGTTGCAGGGAATGGCTGCTCAGGCCGCCAGGCCCAGCTGGATCAACACTCCCTGCTCCCAGACTGGCCTGGGGAGCTCCTCCACTGGGTAACGCCAGGCAAACCTACAGGAAACATGAATAAATGAAGGTTTTTAGCAAAAAAAAAAAAAAAAAAAAAAAAAAAAAAAAAAAAAAAAAANNNAAAAAAAAAAAAAAAAAAGCCTCTCAACTAACTTTCCACTGTGGTGCTTACTTGACACTTTCAGCTCTCTGACAGCGCAAAAGACATCCACACCTGGGGACCAAACCTCGATCCTGACCCCAGCAGGAAAGCAGGGGCCTCAAACTGATTTTCAGGAGACACCACCACATAGGAATAGCTTCCTGCTCTGCCCAGCTCCTCCCCCAGTGAAGCTGATGGATTGGTGGGCACTACACCAGGGTGAGCACAGCGCCCACAGAGGACACTTCTGTCCCAGGACTCTGCCTTCAGCACATCAGGGCTTTGCTCTGGAGCTCCCAGCCTGTGGAACAGGCACCATCAGTTTGATCCACACTTCATGAACCTCCACATGGCAGTTGCAAGAGGTTCCACAGAAATACCAGAGAAACCTGGAAAAGACACCTTTTTATAAGAATCTTCTCTTCCTTCTGCGTTTGAGGATTAGGTTTCTTTCAGTGTGCTCTAGACTGTGTCATCTGGCAAAAACTGGCTTTATCTAGAGCTAATTGTTTTCTCAATTAAGCCCAGAGAGAGCTATTTTGCCTCTTGGATTACCAAACTCATTTTAAGAAGATAATTTAGTGGCTTAATTTAGTGACATTAAAATTAAATTTAACTTCAGTTTTTGCCCCCACGCTGAGTCATGTAATGAATAAGTTGCCTCCTGGGAGGAGTAAATTTATCTCCTGTTTTTCCTTAGTGGGGAAGACACTAGGGAGGAGGGAAGTAAGAGGTGAGTTGAAAAAAAGTAATCTTTGGACTCTAATTCAGAGAATTAAGACTAGGCTAAGAAAAACATGGTTATCTTGACACCCCAGCATGTAATCAAGTGCAAGATCTTCCTGCTACCACCAGGCTTCTAATGCCCAGAGGAAGCCGTGGGGAATAAAACAAGAGGTCAAGGTATCTTTTACCAGTTTGGGAAACACAGCAGCCTGTAACCCTTCTAGAGTTAAATTAGGTAGATGGAGCTGTGGGCAGCACATTCCCCTCTTTCCTGGCTTCACCTGTGGAGCTGATGGGGCTGTGAAGGTCCAAGTGGAGAGGCAGATCTGCTTGCTCCTGCTTGCACCAGTGGCCTCCAAATGCAGAAGAATAACATCAGTCAGCTGCTTTGGGCTATTTAGCTTTACCTCTTTCTTCTTTAGGTCCTGTCACCTGTTCTCCTTGCACCAGACCTCTCCTCCATTCCCTTCCACTGTTCTCAAAATTGCCAGCTTCCCAGCAAGCCTCCACAGAGCAGCCAACAGAGAAGTCCTGCCCCTAATATTCCTACCAGCATGGAGAAATCCCATGGACAACTGGGCATCCTTGCACAAATTCTGCTCCTCCAGACACGCCTGGTCAGTAGTCATGTGAAGTTAATAACTTCACTTTGCACAATGTCCTGGAAGTTTCCAGTCTCGAGATGATGCTAAGCATCCAAATCTTACATTAATCTCTGCTGTGGTGGATGGGTTTTAATGTTTCTGAAAATCAGGGTCTGGGTGAGGCAGGCAGAGGTCTGGGGGAGCAAGCAGAGAGAGCAGCAGAGCCATCTGCTTCTTCACAGAGTTTTAAAGGGACTTATCCTGTTATAAGTTACTTTTCTGGATCCAATTTAAATCCCCTTTCTTGTGCTTTTCACAGAAAAATCTGTTGACTGCAGCTGAAGTCAATATGAAATTTGTTTCACAAGAATGTTAAGAACATTGAATAGGGCCATTTGTTCCCATATTCATTTTTTATTTTTCAAGACATACAGTGACACTTTATAAGCAAATGACAATTCAGCTTTAGAAAAAGCTGGTGAAGGGTTGAAGTGCCAAAAAGATTTGTTGAAATCTCTTAAAGAATGGCAATTACATTAATAAAACTGACACCTGAGAGCTGAAGTGATGTGGTTCTACTAGCACTGCTATCAAAGGATTAGTAAACACTCAAGAGACAACTATTCTATAAATCACACATTGTTCTCCAAGTTCATAAATAGAAGATTGAATCAATGATGATAGATTGGACAATGGTGATTTTTAAAAATGCAGTTCAGAAAGTTTAGATTATACGCTTCCTTCCTTACCTGAATCCTTACACATATTTTTAAAATATTAAGACTACTTTTAATGCCTGCCTTACAGAACTACTAGAAATTTTGTCTTCCTAAAAAACTTTGCCTTTAAAATATGTGCCTCATCATGTATCCATTTATTCCTCTCTGTCATACACAAATATTCCTTTCCATCTCTCATCTCTCCCACAAGCAACCCCTCATTTGTAACTCAGACATTGATATAAAGAACAACAGAGCAACAACAAAGCAGGTTCTTCTCGATGTCAAGAGTAAAAAGCATTTTAAAAATTCCAATTGAGAAATATAATAAATTTGATCATTTAAATGTTCTTATATTTTAGAAATAAAGACAATTTATATATTCACATTTAAACATAAACCTTATTTCACATCTGAGTACTAACTGAAATTATTAATATTTTCTAGAGAATATTTCTTTAAAAGTTGAATAGTTCAAAATGAAACCTTTCAGTAGCTAATCAATTTTTTTTACTAAGATGTAAAGGTAATCGCCTCAAGAAAAATCTGTAAGACTATTCCTTCATATTTCTGCTTCTCATCCCTGTGTGATTGTACTTAGGACCAATCGTACTTTTTCTCTAGGCATGCTTCTAGAAATGATACCCATAAACACAAAAGTTACACTTTAAAACTGAGACTCTAATGCTCTTTGCTAATTTCAGACTTCACTGTGTAGGCTGAGCCCTTTTCATGTTGAGTGCTGCACAGAAAAAAGCAGGCAAAAATTTCGTCTCCGGTGTGACTCTTCAAAGGAGCCCCAAAATTATTCTGTCCCATAAGTGCGGCTGTCGAATCGGTAGCGGTGGGTTGAGAGGTGCAGTGAGGCCTCTGAAATGCTTTTCAAATATTTTTACAAGAAATTGAGAGATTATGTCCTTGAGAATTCCATGTGCCTTGCGGAGGGCTCATAAATAAACAGCTTTCAGGATAATGTTTCACACTTCAGCAAACTCAAGAAAGGAGAATATGTTACTCTAATGATTTCTAAGGAAAAGTGTTCCTCACAGAGCCCCTTAAAGTACAGCAGTGCTTTCTGTCAAGTTTTGCCTCCATATGGCTGTGTTTCCTTTGGTGTGGATTAATTATCTGTATTTTTCAGTCTCTTCAACCGCCCTAGTCACATACGTACCTATGATTTTATTACTGAGCTTCCAGTGTTTGCTGGTTCCACCCTCAATCTCCTCCCAAAGTGTTTCTCGAAACCCTCAACACTTCTTTTCTGATTTTTGCTTGGTTTGGGGATTTTTTGGCTTTTTGGGTTTGTGTTTTTTTTAAAACATTTCCTGTTTCTCTTGATTTTGAATTTGCAGCTCCATCAGAGTAGCAAAATATGCACCACAGTCACAGATCACACACACATCTGTTCCCACCGGCTATGAACAAGAATATACCAATGAAAAAGGTCCCTTCTCATTAACTTACAGTTTAAGCAGCATTTACAGGGAACGCCACAGAAAATCCCTACCACAAAATCTGCCGATTGCCTGCTTAGGTTTTGTCTAAACAATTTGATCTATCCAGTAACAAGATAAAAAGCATTTAAGTCTCACCTTGCTCTGTAATTTAAGAAACCTCTGTGCTGGGCATGATGATCCCTTTCAGTGCAGTGGGGGCTCATCTTAGGGCTCTGAGCCACAACTTCTGAGTGACTTCTATCAAGTTTATCAGATTCTAAATCAGGCTGAAGTTAGGAGTCCTGTTTTTCTTCGCTGCATACTGCTGCTCCTAAGCGGGGTTTCCTGACAGCTTCTCAGCTCCTAATTCAGGCTACCTGTGAAACACACAGAAGCATGCACTAGGGATCAGCTGGCTTCTCTTTTCCCTTAAGATGAAAATTAGCAAAAAATTGTGAACATTTCTGACCGAAACCGAATGCTTGTTCGATGAACAAGAAAAGTCCACGGCAAATAAATGTGACTATGTGCTGTTTTGTCTTAGTCTTTCTCTTATGCTGCTTCCAATTTTACCTCCTGGAATTTAAAATCTATTCAAACTATGCTGTCCCATTCCTGTGCCTGTGTCATAGGGTGATAAATGCATATTACAAGCAGCTGCTGACTTCTTTCCACTAAGGTATAAATTTTGGATTCATACTTATATTAGTGCAGATATAGCAATCCTAATTAACATGGAACCATAAAGCTATTTAGTTTTTCAGATAATTGGTAAAAACACAATTCTTCTTTCAACATTTTCACCTTATGCTGAAAATAATTTTTTTTTCATCCTATTAAGATAATTTATTATGAAACAAATATTTTTTTCAAGGCATTTCGTTTCCTGGATTGCCTTGTGCCAATTGAAATTTAATTTCAGTAAAACTAACTATTTCAAGATACAGTTTATATTCAGAAGAAAAACTGAGCTGTTTTAGTTCAAGAGTGTAAATCAGTGTTATAAAGTTTCCTCACATTCTGTAAAGGGTTTTGGGTTTTTTTCCCAGTCAAGATTCTTCACCAATATCAGGAAACAGACCAAGCACCAAGGATGTGGAACTTGAACACAGAAATACTTTTATGTTGTGGTTAAACCATCCTGCAAGATTTTTTGCACTACCCGTGCCTCTATAATTTTTAGTGCATGTGAGCTGAAAGAGGGATATTTGATGGAAGAAAAAATGTTTTGAACTGAAGAGCAAAACCACTGGCATCTCAGAGGGACAGAGCAGGGCATTACAGGGATGACCCCAAAGACAGTGAATTTTAAAAGAGAAATGGTGTTTTTTAGTAACCTGTCAGCTTGCCTGGCTGTTTTCTAAATGACCCCTATATCTATATGTCATTTCACAGAGCTGGTAAGATTGCTTGCGAACACAAACCTGCAGGAAAATTTGGAAAACCTGCCTGAAACTCCATTTCTCCCTTAACCTGCAGCCGGGACAGACCAAAGGGAGACGGGCGCTGGGGATTGGGGAGCGGAGGGAGAGGGCCGCTGGGGATTGAGGAGCGGAGAGAAAGGGGC
>VWZT01007958.1:72810-131461 GCA_013397055.1 Pachycephala philippinensis | reverse complement strand
GCGGAGGGAGAGGGGTGCTAGGGATTGGGGAGCGGAGGGAGAGGGGCGCTGGCGATTGGGGAGCGGTGGCAGATGTCGCTGTCGTTTCTCCCAAGGCATGGAGAAGGCCTGCCGGAGCGGCGGTGGCCTCGGCTGGCTGGCTGACCTCCCCCTGACTCGGGGCAGGCAGAAACAGAAAGATTTTGTGCTCCGGCGGAGCTGGGCCTTCCCGTGACCCAGGCAAAACCCTCCAGCCGCTTTCCCACAACGCCGCGCCGAAGCCTGGCTGCAGCTCTCCGTTTATTTTTTCAGGTGAGTAGAGGCTGTATCAAGTACTGGTTTCTCAGTTGCTTTTAATTAGGCTTCTGGAAGCCGCTCTTTCATCTCAGGCGAAGCCTGCGTCACTTCGCTCCAGCTATTTTCGGTCCTAAAGCCGCGGGTTCGCTTTCATGCGGCTAATTGAAGGCACACGGGAAAGCAGAAAAGGCCTAATCCCAATGATTCGAGATATTTTATGGTTAGGGTGAAACCACACATTTTTTAGCTGCAGAGAACCACTTTCTAAATGTTAACCTCCCGACTGCTTCCCCGAGGGGAAGGAGGTGGCTCCCAGGAGAAGCCGACTGTAATGACACAAGATGCCCTCAGGGTCCCATTGTAAGGGAAGGCTGAGCAGGTGATGGAGACCTGATGTGCCATAATAGACTGTCTTTGATTTTAAACTCCTGCCCCTCTGGTCAGCTCTTCATCTCCCAGGTACACAGTTGAAGTCCAACAAGTTGCCAACTAAATTTCCAAGGCACAGTGCAGGGGAGATCAAGGCATATGTGACTGCCATTAACATCGGCTGGGCTCCTGCAATGGGAAGTGCCTTTGTGGGTTTGAAAATGAAGCAATAAAAGGCATTTCATGAGCTCACAGGAGAGATTCATAATTACTGTCTAGGATTGTCTGCTACGATGGCTGTGCCTGGGCATCCATCACTCTGTCCTGCTCAAATCTGCTGCACAACTACACCACCTTGGTGTGCAAAAGGGCATCAGGACTCCACACCTGCTCTGTGTTGTGGCGTGTTGCTGTGTGTGTTGTGTGTTGCTGGTATTCCCTCACTCCTGCCTGCCTGTTCCCTCAGGCAGACACCTGTGTCTGTACTGCAGCTGCCAGGGACTCCTCTGCTGCTGAAGTGGGTCATGTAGCCCACCTTACGGACAGCTATCATAACAAGATGTCTTATAATCTCTATGTTTCTCAACACATGAAGAAATCACTGTAATGACAGCTTTGGAGCTATGCTTATAGACACATATGCTTTAGAGGCAACTGGGTGAAAGCTGGTGCAAATTGAGTGAAAATGCCTGTATTGGTAAGTGATTTTATCTGCTGTGAACCCAGCCCAAGGTGTGATACACCTAAGATACCTTCTCACACAAACCACGGTTTGCAATAAGGGTCTGTGACCCCGTGGTATAGTCACCCCTTTTCTCTTTTCTTCAGTGCCGCTGAAGTGCATGAGAGATTTTGTCAAGTGTTTCTCATGTAGTATCTGTGTCTGACACTTAACACCTTATTGAACTTTGAGGCAGATAACCCAGAGCAATCCTATTGTACTGATTTTTAAACACACACACACACACACATACACATACACACACACGTGTGTGTATATTGTATATATATATATGTGTATATACACACACACACCAGTTTGCAATCACCTGTTCCTGAATGTGTAGCAGTGTGTTTTGTGCAGCAGTTGAATGAATAGCACAAGCAGAGTTAGGAGCAGAAAACTGTTCACCCCAAAATGTGGCAGTGCTGTGAATTGCAGGAGAGGGGACCTATAAAAGTTTGAAGAAACAGCCCTGGCTGTTCCATAGGCCTTTGATAGCTTTTGTCTTTCATATTCTTGAATTTTCTTTTCCTGGCTAGTCGATATAGTGCTCAACACATCAAGTATGTGAGCAGCAGTGAAGAAAGGTGATGACCAAAGAGATCAAGGATAACAGTGGTATGCTGGGCTGTCCAAAGGGCTCCAAGTCTGGCCACTTTTCTTCTTCTGGCAGTTCAGAAACCTGTAGGGAATCATTAAAAAAAAAAGTTTATGTTCTTGAGCCTTGATTAAGTTATCCAGATGAATGTACAAAGTCTTGCTGCTTGTTTAATTTATCTGTGCACTCCCTACATGTCATAGGACAGATTTTCCTCTCCAGAACATGGGTGCAACCTCTTGACTCGTGTTGCTGTATGCCAGTATCTGGTGGAAATACAGTAGTCTGCTAAGGCATTGGTGGTGGGAATATCCATGGAGCAATGGATGTGCTCTGGGCTGACATAACCAGCACAACCCCAAAGGATGGAAATGGATGGATGGTGCAGGGTAGAAAGACAGCAAGGAGGCAGAGGGGTCAGAGTAATAGATGGCAGCAAACACAGTGCTCTATTTTTGGTCTTTTCTTTCTTCTTCTGAACTATAGATTGTGTTAAAAAATGCATTTCTGGGAAAAAAATAATGTGCTTATGGGAAGATTTTGAATTCTTAAAGGAGTTTGCCCTGATAATTTTATAAAGCAGTAAGTTTGGGAAGCCAGACTTCTCTGTTTGAAGGCTGAAGTGACACCGTGACTTTTCACTCTGAAATGACATTTTTCACTTCACAGGCAATCTACAGCTTCTAAAGCATTTTAAAGGGATTAAGTAATTTGAAACAGAAAATAAATAATTCCTGTCTTACATTTCAAGAAAATCTGAAAAATTCTGCTTTGGTTTTAACCAAATGTTTTTCCTCTGATAATTCTGTTCAGCAACTGAACTGAAAACCCACTATTCATTCGGTCCCTACACAGGTAATTGCAGTTTGAAAATGTGAAAGGTTACATAAATTATCCTCAACAGTCCTTCTACTTAATTATTAGCTGGCTATTTTCTCATAGCTTCAAAGCACAAGTGGCTCTCTAAGCAGGATTTGAACGATGTGAAGGTACAGAGCTAGCTTACAGTGGTTATGGCTTCATATTTTGCATATGGAGCCATTATTCCAACTAATAGATCACCACCGAGAGAAGCCATTTAAAATATCTTTATGGCCTATATCCTGACAGGGAAGGAGCTGTAAAAAGGTCATAAACTGTGCCAAGAACCATAAAAAGAAGTTGGTGTTCTGCATTACAAGAAATGCAAGATAAGGTACTTGCACGTTCCAGGCATGGTGGATGGGTGGGCAGGGGGCCTAACAATATCCAGATGGGCCCTGGAGCAGGGACTGCAGGAAGGCTCTGCAGAGCCAACCCTTCTCATCTGCCATTTCTTACCCACGTCACTACCTCCTCTCCCCTGGGTTTCAGCCTTTGCCTTGTGTAGCCTGCATGCTCTTAGCCCCTGCTGGCCTTTCTGCTTGTGTCCCTTGACCTCCTCCTCTGGTGCCTGGGCTTCTCCTTTGCCATTCCCAACTAGCCAGAAGCCTGTACCCTCCAGGGCCTTGCTCCTCTGGCCGTGCTGTGCTGCAAAAGACACCACAACCTCCATCAGCCTTGTCAGAGCAGGTGCCAGCTGTCTCAGGGATTCCTTCAGCGTTGGGATATGGGCAGAGGAAGGTAAATGGGTCATCTGCTTCTGAAGGAGTTCCAGTGTCCAGTCTTGTCCCCTGAAAGCAGTGGGGTCGGGGATTCAGCAACTCTGTCTAAATCTTTTGCCCACATCCTCTACCAGTTTCCCCAGGGAGCCTTTAATGAAAAGTGTGGTGGCTGGGGGCTGAATGAGGCTTGTCTGCTGTCCACAGATTTCCAGGCAGGACACACTTATGTCCCTGCAGGATTTAGTTCTTATGCATACTGTCTTGTGCATTCCTGCTTTGAATCTTGCCCTCTCTCCTTCAAACAGAATCTTAATTTTGAGTTTCTGAGCTGAATAATATTTGAATGTTTTGAGAAAGCTGCAGTGCCCTTAAAATTATTTTTTATTTCCCTGAAGGAATATACTTCTTCCTGTCTTCTTAACTAAATCTATGGAAAAAAAAAATAACTGCAAAGGAACAGATCCCCATTTATGCTATGCCTATTTTATCTTACGCTAACATGCCTATTTTATCTTATGCTAATATATATATATATATATATACACACACACATATATGAATGATATCCATAGATCAACCACATGCAGAGTAGAACCACCAGCTTCTTTTGAGGTATCACAACTGTGGAAAAGAGTATTAGTGCAAATAAGAAACAGGCTCTAACAACCAAATGCTTGGGCACTAATTAAGTCTTTGGCAAAAGCCTCCCATTGCTTTCACTGAGAATTTCCATGCATGAGAACAGAATGGATACTGTACTCCAGTTTTCATAACCTTTGTACATGCTGGTGGTCATTTATGGAGATGCTTAGTCACACTGGGTTGAATGTGATGAGTGACTGCTCCCCTATCTTGCTGTAGGTTGCGCAGTCCACTCCTGAGGAAAACCCACAAAGACCTTTAACTCAGAAAGAACATTTCCATGACTGGGTATGCTCAGGGCTTCCCTGACAAATTTGGCCTTCTATAGATAGCTACAGCAGAGCTCTGATTATAGCTTCATTTTCATAACTCCTGCAACTAAAATTCACTGAATCCAAAGCGTCAGCATTAGGCCGTGGTTTGCTGGCATATCACACATTAACCCTGTGCTGCAGAGACTCACAAACCCACCGGTGCTAAATAATTGCTCCCTTTCAGTCTCTTCCCTTGCACCACTCCTTGCCAGACTCCAGTAGGGATGGCTTAGCCAGCACCGGACTCTGCAGGAGAGCAGGAGCCTCAATACCAACATTTGTTTCTGACAGGCCTCAGCCAATGCACCTCTGTTCTTCCATTAGGAGGAAAAAACATACTTTACCATTTCTAGTTCTGCTCCCTGCTATGCTGCCTTATGAGCTCTTTGCCTGGCCTATGTATTGTACAGCTATCATCCTTATGTAATGGCTCTAATGAAACCAGGGTCAGACGAAGCTAATCCAGGGATTTAGGTTCATTATGGTGTCATAACAAATTGCCTGGAGCCTCTCCTTTCACTTGCAGCAGAGATGCCCAGAAAATTCCTTCACTCCAGTAAAGGTGGGCATTGTAGCCAGAACAGCACCCTTTCTCCAAATGCTCAACAAGCACAAAGAGCTTTGCCCATTTCACTTGTGAAGTGGATCTTGGCCAATCCAACTGGATTGGTGCCTACAGAAAACACAGCCAGGGAAGGTGATGCCCCCTCACCAACTTACCGCAGGGGCTGAAAGGTTAAAGCACTCACTGAGGAGACCTGGGAGACCCTGGTTCAGATCTTTCCTCTGTCTGCAGTAATTTGAACCTGCATAAATAGCCAGAGTGCCAGAAGGAAAGTGAGTGATAGTGTCACAGGCCACACACAAAGCTCCCCCTTGGGAGGAATGATGCAGATCTCTGTATTCCCACAAAAATGCTCTGACCTCTAGACTTCACCTTCTCCAGTCTGGTGAAGAGTTATTACCAACAAAACAAAACAGCTTCACTGGTGGGAAAGGCTGGGCCTGGGACACCGTGTACAGCCTGCTCATGACTCAAGTACACCTTCATGGGAGGTACATTCAGATCCCCTCAAACAGAAGCAAGAATTAAGCTAATATTTGACACGCACCAGAGTACTCTTCAGTGATGCCTCCTGTACCTCCAGGCCACAGCTGGGGCACTCATCACAACTTCTTATGTGAAGGATGCCCATAAAAGCCCTGTAACAAATGCCCTGGCTTACCAGCCATTGACTGCCCAACAAGCAGAGAGGCACAGCCACCCTTACAGCTGTAAGACAATCCTGCCTTAGGTAACTGTGGTCAGACCTGCTAACCTCAAACTGAGGAACATGGTTTTCTAGAGTGCGTGAAGTGTCAGTGTTACTGTCCTGAACACTATGGCAAGGAAATCTTTTTGAGGATCCTTTGGGCGTGCCGAGATCACAGAAGGAAACCCAATTTCTGCAATGTCTTCTTACAGGAGAGGGAGAATGAAGTAGAAAGGTGGAGCCATGCACATTTCTGATCCTCTTCAGATTTTCCTCTTTTATGTGTGTGATCCCAGAGACACTGTTATCCCAGTCTGAGTCTGTGCATGCCTGTGCACAGGTGTTCACAAAGGTTCATCGTGTCCCAAGTAGATACATCCAGCTATATCCATTTTGTGTGAACATCCAGCACCTCCTGGTGAGGGGCAGATATAAATACAGCTATAATCCTTCTTGATTCTGAGGAAAACCCTGTAATTCAAGGGTGTTTGTGCATAATTTCACAGATTAATGTGAAATAACAAGCAAATTCCCATGTGAGAAAAGCTAACCTGAGTGAACTTCAACAAACTGAAATCCAAAGGCTTGGGTTTTACTCTGAATGTTTCTCCTAAAAAGCTTTTGTGTTCACTGTTCCTGGTGAGCAAGGTAGCTCTCAGCAAGCAGAAAATGTTCATGGTATCCCTGAGCTAACCAGCAGCTGTGAGTTCCAACCTCAGAAACCTTTATTTTCTTCTAATTTAGCTACAATACCTTCAGAGCAAGAAGATTGCATCAGCAAGAGAAGAACTGATACTTCATTTATTACCCCTCATCTACTTAGCCAGGCTCTAAAGAACAGATTCTTAGGCCAAACTCCCTGTATCATGGTCCCAGAGACTGCAGTCAGTGAAAAAAGGAATCAAGCAAATATTGAGAGCAACATCCAGGACCAATCCATCAAGTCATAGTTATATCAGTGACTACATTTGTGCTCTCCAGATGGAGGCACATTCCTGTGCAGCAAGATGTGGGATAAAACAAAGCAACTGGGTCTCGTTCCTGGCTTCATACATGTACATGATCCCTGAAGAGAGTGCCTATGTCAAATATGTAGATGAAACAGCACCCGAATATACAGTGTTGCTGAGGCAATTGAGAGTTCTGGGAATTAGATTGTGGATGAGCAGTAACAGCATGTTAAACTTCTTGGTCATGGAGAGCTAATCTAATGTCTCATCAATAATTCGTAACTACTTTCTATTTCTGATAATATTCCTGAGACTTCATGCACCTCCAGAAGAATGATCTGTGGTCTCTTCTGGTTCCTACATCACCAACAGAATGTCTAGGTTCAGTCAAAAATACCAAACTGCTCCTTCAGGTGTGTTTGGAACTGGAGGATGTAACAGAAAACAGAGTGCAGAATTTGATTTTCAGAATCTGTACTATTAATAATGTCTCTGAAGCCAGAAAGAGCTTAATTTGATTTTTTTAGATCTAAAGGTGAACCTAGAGCAAATTAACTTCCTATTTGTTCATCAATACACGTAATTCCACATTTACTTCAGCTCTCAGGGTACAAAGCCATGTTTTACTTTTCAGAGTATAATTGTTCTGTCCAAATCCTTAGAAACATGCCTTTTCTTTTACTGTCACCCCAGTGCATTAAGTAACAGCTTTCAGGCTGAGAGCGTGCCATAAAATATAGCATTCTGTTCTGCTAAATACTTTGGCGATTATCTCAGATCTAAAAGCAGCTTTGGCTTCAACCTTTGGTTATAGACTGCTCTCTATTGCTTCTGTGTTGTAGAAACAACATTTGCCCTGTTCCCTTGATAAATAGTTTTCTGTAGTTTTGTCCCATCGCATTTTAACCTTTTGCTACAGAGGTAGCAGAAATGACTGAGGAAGGAACATTTCTTAAGGGCTTCTTATGTGATAGACTTGGAAAATGAGCCTTCACAAGCTGCCAAGATTGGAAGGTAAGGAGAGAAAGGGCATGTTTTGGGCAAGCTCCTTTGGCAGGATGGGAATATTTTGTGGTAAACTGTCATTTCAATCTGAGGTATTTTAGGCCAGACAGCTACAGCTGCTGTCAAAGAGAAAAGCTCCTCGTTTCTGCTGGTCTTGCAACTTTGGAAAACATGTATTTGCTGCTGCCAGTAAAGCCAAGGGTTCTTCCAGAGGGCACTGCTGATCTAGAGGGCAAAGCTATATATAATATTTTTTGGTATGTCATGATATGTTGGTCCTAAGGGAACCCAAGCATCCAGGAAAGATTGAAGTTAGAAACGTGGGTGGAAGCTTTGCAGCCCACAGATATTTCTAAGTCCAAACGACATCCTGAGGAAGTGAGTCTGGAAAGGGGCTTTCTCATGCTGTTCTCTTTCCCAGCTATTAACAGCATTATGTGCTTCGCAGTACCATTCATGCACCAGAAATGCAATCACTTATCAGAGATGAAGGCTATTTAATCTATTAAGGAATGCAGCCTTTGGACTAATGCACAGCATGCTGCTGATACTCCCTCTCTAAACATAATGTATTGCAGCCATAAATGGTGAAATTGGACAAGACAGATTGAGACTTGCAGCGTAACTCCTGCCAGATGGGTTTGGGGTTTGTGTAGCCACCCACACTGAAAAGAGCATCCTTGGCCCCTCAGATGTTTTAGGTACAGTTGGAGCAGTCAAACCTTGAAAGAAATAAGTCTGTTTGCAAGAGGTACTGATCAAATCTGGCACTTAGAATGAGATATGCAAATGTATAAGGAATGTGCTTTTGTGGTGTCCTGTGCGTGTCATTTATGAACTTATCTTTTGAATTTTGACCCAAGCCTGTGCTAGTAGAAATTGGGCTGCCCAAAATACACGTTAATAAGTTGGTTGGAGCAATAACGTTGCCTTCATTTGACTCTTTGGGTCTCTCTTTCTTTAGTCAACCCTGGTCTGTCCAAATGACAACATCTCTGTCATTGTTCCAGATATCCTAAAAGTGGGGCCATTTACAGTTTTTGTATGTTAGTGTCTCATCTCTCTGCCCACCTGGGAGATGAATGAATAGTTGAAAGCAACAAAATGAGGGAAAAGGCAAAAATAGCATCTGTAGCAGAGCGAGTGATGAAACACACATACTCTTTTTTAAAGTCACTGTGTTGGGAGGGGTCTGTAGCTATGCAGCTGGACTCTGCAGAGGACTGGACCTGTCATTATGAGGAAAACATGGCTAGCACACATTCTACCTGGAAGACTTGGAATTATTTCAGATTAAGAGATTCAGAGCCAGTAAACCTGGTGAATTAGGGACAGGTTAGAAGGAAAGGGTTGGGTCGATAGTGACAGCTGTGGTAAGGTGCTCAGACATCTACAAAGCTGAGTCTTTTTGGAGCCTAGGTAACACCTAACTGTCATAATTCACTGCTGGCAGCCTCAGTAGAAAGGGGAAGGACTTCAGGAAGTTGGAAAATAAACTGTCCCTCCTCCATTTTAGAGATCTCCAAATCTGAGATGAAGCCTCTTGGAAGGGCAGATGTTTATAAAGCTATGTGTGTTTTATTAAGATTTTTTCAGTACTTACATTTTCACAACAGGAATGCATCTTCAAAGAAAGGACCACCAACTATCTTCAAATTACTTAGTAACCTGTAAAAAAATTAGCGTTTCAGAAACTCTTATAGGAATAGCACAGATTCTCTGATATCGCAAAGAGAAACTCTGCATCAGAACAATGTCTTGTCATTACAGATCCTGTGTGACAAGTAGCTCACTTGGCTGCTGCAGATTTCAAAATGTTCTGACCATTTATTGTGTAGCTTTTCAAAGGTTATCCAGCTGGTGCATTAACCCTTTACATTCCTTTAGCTGCACTATTCTCCTGCCTAGTGAGGTCGTTCTCCATCCTCCTGTTATGCTATGGTAACATCTGCTGGTGGGAAAGTCTCTACTACAGTAAGTGATTCTTCAATACCAAGCAACCACTAAGCAACTTCTAGAGTCAGTTTAGCAAGCTACTTTAAAAAATAGTTCTACTAAATGCTTTTAGGTAGTGTAGATTTCAAACAAAAAATTAGTTCAGATCACACAAATAAACAACAGGGTAGGAAGGTCAGTATGTTCCAGCAGAGGAACAGAATTTATTTCCCCAGCCTCAGAGTTACAATAATATTCAGGGTTTCAAAGATTTTTGTGATCAAATATGAAAACTCTCCTCTCTACAAAGCAGGGTAGGCAATTTTTTTTTTTTAATAATGTACCAGAGCAAGGCCAGAGAGGGAAACATAGTGGCATGTTAGTGCTGGAGTTGGGTGTCAGGAGATTTTTATTGGGACGCACAATTGTCTATTTCTTACAAATGTGCTGTTCTAGAAGGTGATGCTCACAGAAACCATTTTGTGGATATAAGTGTGTCAGTATGAAATGCAGATTTCTTACTTCTAAAATTCAGAGATATGTCTGACTTAGGACATGAAGGGCTGTGTTTGGATTAGGTAACTTTGCAATCATGAATACACCAAACTGTGTAGAAACAGGGGGACCATGAATCTTCCTTCACCAGACCTTATGCCAAGCCAAGGAGTGCACCTAGGAACAAACCTGCATGGAGGAGAAGTGATCTCTGGTCATCATGCAGACCCCTCCATCAGGCATGGGGTGGCTGGGCTGGAGATCAGTTTCTCCAACTTGTCTTTGCTCAGGCTTTTCTGGCAGCAAAACTGATGTGACATCAAAGGGCTCTTCCACACATCAGCAGCTGCAGCTCTTAATGCAATGGGGATTATTTCTTTTCTTCCCCTCTGGATCAGACCCTCCATGCCTCTGGTGCTTCCCGAAGTCCCCAGGGGATTATTTCCTGCTGCCTACAGCAAGTTTTAAATGAAGTGGAAAAAGAAGGAAAGCAGTTTTCTATGTTGCAGAAATGACAAAGGGAGAAGCTCTCCCATGTGCCCAAGGGCTCAGATTGTAGAGACTGATTTGGTGCTATCTCCCAGCCACAGGTCTGGGTGGTTTTGTAGCAGAGAGGTGAGGCAGGGGGAACTCAACAAACTCATCTGACTTCCTTTAGTTCAAACATTTTTTGTCAGGACTTACTGAGGGAAAATAAGTATTAAAAGAGCAAAAGCAGGAAAGGGCCATTTGGCTTATCTTGTTCACTTCCTGAAATCCAAACAAACTTTCGAAAAAATCCATATCACACCCTATCCATTCACCCTGTTTCCCTGCACTGGGGATAGGAGAGTCTAGACAAATCTGGGCTTTGGAAAACCTTCGGAACTTTTTGGAAAGTAGGTTCCAAATGTTTTGTTAAAGGCTGCGAACATGTTGGAAAACACTTGCTGGGGGGTTTTCTTGGATTATTTATTTGTTTTCACTCTAAGCACCATTGCCAAGAGCACAGAGAGAGAGGCTGGGAGGTCTGAGCTGACAAGTGATTACTCACACGAATCAGTCTCAGTGACTTCCCCGGGACACCACTTGCCAGCAGTGACTCAGTATCACCAGAAGTCGGGAGCCAGCCCCAGTCGTTTGTGGCAGCTCTGCTGGCTCTTTCATGTCAGGTGCTTCACAAGAGCTCCTGCGTTTATAACTCTCACTCCAAGTTCAGGAGCATGGTGTTCCAGTGTTTAGCCACCTGGCTGTGCCCTGTGGCTTCTCATTTAGTGTAAAGTTCATCTGTGTGGCTTCACTTTTTGGCAGGGGAGGTCTGGTCCCTAGGGTGAGAAGCAGCAGCTCCTATGTGTGGCTTGCACTGCCTGGAAGCCAGATCTGCAGGCATACACAGGTACTTCATTTCAAACAAGATGCCTCAAAGCCAGTGAGAACCTGGGATTTACTCTCTGGTGACCCAGGGTACATTTTAATTAGTGGATGGCAGTTTCTAGACCAGTGAAAGCCCAATTCTTCTTTACAAGTCAGATTAAACAACAACAACAACAACAACAACAACAAAGAAGAGCAGTGTCAGAGTAATCCACAGCAATACTGGAGAGGTGAATTTCCTCAGAGCCTCTGCTGAGCTCCTCTGCCTGGTCACTCCTCTGGCCTTCTGCTGGGGTTGCCAGCTAATTCTCCTATTACATTCTCCTATTCTTGAATTCCACCCTTCACAAATATTCTGTTCTTTCGCATCTCCTGATGGAGGAAATGCTCCAAAAATGAGCCAGTCTTTTTGTGTCTCCTGGAGAATTTGTGGCTGCTAACTTTATGCCAAAAAATAGAAGCAATCAGGGGAGTCTCTTCAGTCCATGGATATTTAATTGACAGTTCATGGACCTAAGTGATGGAAGTTGGGAGCCTTCATCACAGATTTGACTTCTTAATGTCTTAAGCCTTTCTTGTAAGAACCAGGGAGTGATCATGTTCAATCCTAGCTGGTTTAGGTGCTTTATCTAATCAGTCTTTTTGCTTAAACACAACAAAAATGAATAGGAGGATTTCAGAACACTATTACTCCTTGCGTCAAGTTTTTAGTTTTATTTTAAACACTTGCAAATCCTGATGCTGTAGAACATTTTTTGACCAGCTTCATAAGGTAATTCACAACTTGAGAAAAACTGTCAGAAAAAACTCCTGGGGCGATATACGTGGGAGACCACCAGGAATTAAGGGAAGGTGTCACCAAGAAGGTAATATGAAGGAAGTTCTGAGCAGTTTCCAGTTAATATGAAAATCAATAATCATAACACCACATTGTGAGACCCTGAAGTAGCCTGACTCCTTCTTTTACATTGTTTAGCAGAGGCTAGATGGCTTTGGGGAAAAGTTAGCTCACACGTTCCCCTGGAATACAGGCTGGGCTTTGGAAAGTGTGGGAAACGCATGTAAATGTTTTTCACACACTTCAGCATATTTTACATTTAGAAGTGGAAGAGGAGAGAGTGAAACCAGGGTGGATAAATAGGTTTTGGTGGATCTGCACTTCTCAGATATCCAAAACCAAGACATCCTGGGGAACTTATAAGGAATCTCCTTCTCCAATGAAACAAGGACTTATATCCAGCTTGGCCATACAAAGTAACAAGTTTGGCTAATTGCCCAAAAGTTTTGATTAAACTGTTAATAAATTAAGCCTAAAGAGCAGCCAAAAATCACATCTTGCTATTAAAATTCATATTTGATTGAAAAATCCTGTGGTTTGACAGAGGAAGGAATGTTGTGCCAATTTAATGTTGTTCTTTGGATTGACACTTAATTGTCTCTTCAGGAGGGGTTCTTCCATCACCTGCCCCTTGCTGGGGCAGAGTTGGGGGGGCACAGAGCCCCCTGTCCTCCCCCCGGCCCCTCACCTTGCTCATGCCCTGCCACTTTTTGCATTAGCAAGCTACAATCCTGAGTGGACCATGCCTTATTTCAGACAGAGGAAGACAAATCCAAGGCTCTCAGCCAGTTTCTAGGGATTAACAGGTATAAATAGCCCTGGAAATGCCTGAAGCTCAACTGACTCCTAAAAAGGAACAAAAAAAATGCAATCAAAGCCCCAACCCACCCTGTAAATTGCAGCACTAGCACAGAACTTACTTAAAGTTTCAAATTTGTGGTCCTCATGTTTAAAAAGAGGTCTTCCACCGAGCAAAATATATAGGGGATGTTTTTCACATCTTGTAATATATTCTTGACAGGAACAGAGATAGGATTATACAACAGAGCAGTCCAATACAAACTGTGGTCTCCGAAAAATCGAATCCCCAAACCTTGCACTGTGGGCCTTTCCTCTTTCCTGGCCAAAAATCCCTTTAGATGGATTAGGTTCTGAGCGCCCTTCATCTGGTAACAGAGATTTGGTCAGGTAGAGCTCACTGAGTACCACAGAGACAGAGGTGCCTTTTGACAGTTTAAAAAAGAGGGGGGTGGGGGAAAAGGGACAAATCCAGTTTTTGGAAGTTGGCAAAGGCAACCTGCCCCCTTCTGTAGACCACCACTTTTCACCTCTGAGCCAATCCCCTTGCACAAATATGACCCACCCAAAAAAGGTCAGGCTGGCAGAGCTTTAACTTTGGGACAAAGGGACACATTGGCGTTATGTTTTGCTGTTTTCTTTGGTTTCTTTGTGGAGAGGGTGGGTTATTTTGTTCCTCCTAGTCTGAGCTCCAGTGATTCATCCATCTCCAAATGTTGACATTTTAACCCGATACAAATCCCCCTGCCTAGCTTTCTGTCTTTTCCATTTTCAGTTCAGATTTCCCTTGTGGACTTGCAATTCACTCTCAGATCATTAATATCCTTTGCTGGCAAATCCCTCTCTATGTGCGGAGCAAGAGCGCTTGCTGCCAACTGATCTTCCTTCACCTTTTACTTCCAATGAGGAATGTAACCTCAGCTGCCTTTCAACATTTCCGGCTTCTATTTTTCTACCTATCATTCCTAGTTGCATAATGGCCACTTCACCTCAGTTATCAAGGTTCTTTATTACTGCTCACTCACTGCTGATGTTTGTCTGTAACCTCACTTTTCTAGAGGGTTGGCAGACAGGAGGCAAGACAGACTCAGGCCGCTGAGCACAGGCTTTTCTGAGGATCCAGGATGTGGCATAAGCCAAGAAATCTCCCCCTCCTTCTGAAGAAATACGGACAGGGGGAAAAAGGGAAAAAAATGAAGCAGCAAGCAACTCTCAAGACCAATTTAAAGAGAATGAATGGGTCTTTGTTCTCTAGGGCAGGGTTTGCATTTATATTTGCTGTGTTAGCCACGGTTGTGATTTAATTGCACATCTTAATGACTTTCGGTGTTTCCCTTAAAGACCCAGAAGCTGGAATCAAGGGAGTCCATAAGGCCCTTTGCATTCATTCAGAGCAGAAGGTAAACCTTACTTTTACAACAAAGAGGAAGAAAATTCTCCCCAAAAGGCTCCAAAACCCAAAGGAAAATAAAAGGAAATTGACATTTGTTGTTTTTAAGAAGTCTCAGGATCTTTAAGTCACTCTCAGGATTTTGGAAGGCGTGATGCTTTGATGCTCAAAATTGACAATGCTGCCTTTATATTGAGTGTGCCACCATGCACAAATTTGCTCAAGAAATTAGGACTCATTCCATATGCTACACCAGCCCTTTCAACTTGTTCCTTTTTCTCTTGATGCAAGTGGCAGTAAGGAGAGAAGACACTGCCCATCTCACCTTTGTTGCCTTTGGCGATAGCCCATCCCTCACGACTTTGCCAGTCAGACTCTCATCACCTCTCACCATGTACAAGAGAGCTGGTGTAAGCACACACTGTACAATTTGGAGATGTTTTAGTATTTAAATGGGAAGACATGAACACAGGGTTGGGGTTCACAGGAAAATGAGACCAGTGGGTGATCTCTCACTGTCCCTGGGCAAGATCCTTCGCTGCAGACCAGTGCAGCCAAAGGCCCTGACCCTGTTGAGCAAGATCACCAATAATGCTGCTGTAACTTCAGTGGTGATCACTGTGGCAGGATGACCCGTGTCCTCCACCTTCTGCATCTAGTTTGGCACATTGTAACTTTCTGCATCCTTTTGCTGTCCTTTACCCCTTAATCTTCAACCAGATTCATCACTGACCCACTGGGTTGCTGAGGCTCACATTCACCTTTTCCAAAGGAGTTGGCCTCATTCCCTGTCCATGCCACAGATTTATGCAGGCAGCATGAGCTGTAGCTGGGATAAGCCACAGAGACTGGAGTCATCAGCCTTCCACAGAACGTGCTGACTGAGCCACCAGCTGCAGAGGAGCTGGCTGTGGGCATGAGGAGCTTCACCCAGCCCTGGCTGTTCGCTGTCTTCCCTCTGCCAGAGCTGCTACAAGAGCTGGTCTTTGGGTGTTTATCAGCTGGTCTCTGTCAGCATGAGCTGGGTTAGCACTGATCTACTGCCTGAGCTTGGGTTTTGCTCAGGAAAGGTTGTGAAATGCTCGCAGTAGAGGTGAAGCAGCACACCTGGGTAGCAGGAGTTTGTGACAGTATGGATGGGTGGTGGCCAGCAGCTGGGAATGTAGCTTGTTGAGACAGGACTGGAGAGGAGATGTGTGACCAAACCTGCAAGAGGAGTTGGACTCAGGTCAACAACTTTGCACCTCTGCCCTCCTTGCTGCCTTTGGCTTGTTTGTCTACTTGGATTGTAAACTGTATAGGCAAGGGGTTCTCTCTTAGCTGTGGCTTGGAAGACCATTATGAATGACAGCAGATGAATTTGGTCTCAATTCTTTTATGATCTTACTTTAAAAAATTCTGCTAAATCCTCAGGACAAATACAATACTGATGGGGTTCCTTGCTCATACCCGCATCAGAATCATGTGCTTCCAGTAAGTCAGATTCCTGACTTTTCTTAAGGCTGAATTATTTCTACCTTGCTCCCATATTTCCTGTGGACACCTACCTTCCCTTGACCCTCACAAAGAGGGCCTTGCCTGATTTATGCCATATTTCCATAACAAGTCTTCTCTGTTAACCCTATCAGCTTTTTTTTTTTTTTTTTAATTTAAACTTTGATTGAAAGAATATGCAACGCCAGCTTGTTGGTGGCTAAGATGAAAACCTTTGGACTGACCTCAGACACTGTTGTGACACAGGGTCTTCAACTCCTATGTGGAGAGAAGGGGAGGCCACCCAGTGCAAAATGACATTATTTCTTGAGTCCAGTGACTGGTCGCTGTGTAGCAATGTAGTTAACCAGATACCAAGGAACACAAGGCCTGCTTGTGGGCTGGAAACTTCTGTCCTGGAAAGCAGGGAAAGCCAGGCACTGGTAACCTGCAGGTCATAGCCAAAATTTAGTGGCCTAACAACCAGTGAGGCTAACGGTGATCAAGAGTGTGGGAAAAGCCAAGTGAGGAATTAATTATAATTCCTGTTATAGCTGGCACTGAGGTGACAGTTCCTGGTTGGCTGTGTTGTATTGCAGTGCCTACAGAATAAAAATGGTTTTGGAAAACCAACATATACACAAAAAAGAGACTTGTGAGAACATTTTTAATGTTCTGTGGTGAAACACAGGAAAAGGCAATCCTATGTTTTGTAAAGAGAAGGTGGAGGGGGGCTTGGACAGTCAGTCCAGAAGTATGTAGGTAAGGAAGCATTTGCTGGCAGGGATTTGTTCAGTTTGGCAAATGTAAGGCAAGAACCAATAGCTAGAAGGTGAACAAAATCAGACAAGAAGCAAGATTTTTTTATTTTTAAATGTGTCATAGTGCAGGAAGAAATTGATTGTGGGAGGTCTTTTGTCGTAAATATACTGAAGATCAGATGAAGCCATTACAAAGATCTCTGACCTTGTAATTTCTGGTTCTAATTAAAAAAGAATCATTCAGCTTCCATATGAATAAAGAAATGATAACACTATGGAACCTGAGACCTCCATTCTTGCTCTTTCAGGACAGCAACAGGACTTCTGTGCGCAGGGAGAAGAAAAAATTAGTGTTTAGTACAGAAAGAACTAACCCTAGTAGTTGCCTAATGTGCTCACACCCCATTCAAACCAGCAGAGAAGTACCCATGGTCTCACTTGATGTGTTCAGCTTCTTACAGGAGCTCTTTCTCAACACACAAACCATATCGTGTGGAGATTGCTATTTATAGCAGGAGTGTGCAAGTTCCTCCATGTTTTTCTACTCCCGTCAGCTGATTTACACGCAAATCCTACATCACATCTATTTTCTGTTTGTGTTCTGCAAGCAGTGCTATTGCCAAAGGGAGAATGATGTAAAATGGCAGTAAGTAAGGAGCACTCCGTACCATTTCCCCACAGTCGCCCCAGCCAGCCTCACACGGAGCAATTCTTTAACCTCTTTCTGATATCCTACCTCAGGCACTTCCCTGCATCCTTCTGCGTGCTGTGCTAAGGACAGGCTAGGGATGGGGAGGGCTTAGAAGCTTTATTTAGTGCAGATTTTGCCTGAAAATAAATAGTGTTTTATTAGTCAGAGATATTTTAAAGGTCACCCGCCTCCACTTGCATTGGTTGGCACGGTGGTCCCTAAGTGGGATTTGGGAATGCCACTGTACTACATAACCCAGCCGGCGCTGGGTGTAACGTGCCTTCCCAAAGCATCCCCTCCAGAGACGAGGGAGGGGCCACTGTCCCAGCTCCCGAACAGCAATGCTGGCCTCTGGTGGCCGCGCCGGCTCCTTGCAGCGCGGTGTCACCAGCCCTGCACGGCCACCGCCGGGTGGTGGCACCGCCAGCGCTGAGGCTCCCGGCCCCGGGCAGGGCTGCAAAGGGAACAGGCACCAGACCCATACCTCATCCCTTGAAATGCTCCCCACTGTGGGGGCATCGCCTTCCCACCGGTACCAGTTCCCTCCTGGTAGTACTGACTGACCGACTGACTGACAGCTTTGGCCCCGGCTCGGGAAGGTGTCCACGGTCAGGACACAATTTGCTGCTATGGCAGCAGTCGCTATTGCTTTTTGCTCTGACTACGAATGCCTGTGGGACTAAGTCTAACATTTCAGGCCGTCTGAATAGCTCTGAGACAGCACTTTCACTAGGGCAAAGATAAAAAAAAAATCGACAAACTCCTGCAATTAGAAAGCTTCTTCCAGTCCATGGAACATGGGCATCTGCAGGGATTAAGAGCAGAGTAGATGAAAGCTCCTTGCAATGGATATTTCTTAAGTCTGCACAAGTGAACCATAACAAAAAAATAAAGCTAAAAGCAAAATGAAGAAACTTAGCAAATGTCAGTGCCAGTTAAATATCTCCTTTCAGCAGTCTGGTGGTTTGGCCTCCCCAGTGTTACCTGTGACATGAGCTTTGTCAGTGAGGGATTAGAAACCCATTATGAACTGCCTGACAAAGCGGAGGGGTATAAGTAGCAGGTGACATGGCGATGCAGCAGGAATGCTCAGTTGACACAATGAGGCCACCATTTTTACGAGGCAAGACCCTGCCACCTGTCTCTAAATCGTCCCTGACCCCTGAGACCACACAGACTGAAATGGGGTGAACACATTCAAGGCTCAGAGCAGGAGTGTCTTGGTACCCCCTCCGTGAAAGTATTCAAGTTATTGGAGGACCGAGGTCATCCTGAAAGTTGTTTGCCCTGATCTGTTTACAGTTGTCAGATGTCACACCTACATAAGTTATGGATGGACAAAGATCAGGGTTCATGAAACAGAGACTGGGTGCCTAAAGCAAAGAGAGGACGTGCATTTAGATTAGCTGGTGAGCAGTGGATGGCTCTGGAAAAGAATGACTTTTACCTTTCGTTCCTCATCTCTGCCACAGTCACAGCTCTGTGCCCCCATGAGGCAGCAGCACGTTGAGCACCAGAGACAGCCTCCCATCTGTGGTGGCAGTGCAGATGTTCGCTGTGCACCCACCGGAGATGGGCACAAGCTGGAAGCCTGAGGGTGGACACAGCCCACCCAGCACAGGAGAGGCACTGCTGGCGGTGGTGGCCCTGCACCCAGAAGAGCCTGCACTCCAAATACAAAATGGCTCAGCTCCTGGATGAATTCCTACTGCATGCAAGAGATGTGAGTCACCCGATGAAGTGATTTCCCCCCGCCCCCTTTTTTTGGATGAGGGTACTTCAAGAGAGGAATTTTGAAATATCCAGTCCCTTTTCCAAAAGCTTTCATTAAAACAGCCCATAAAGTTTCTCTGGAAAGTTTAGGAGGCCTTTAAGGAAAAAAAAATTAAAATTAAAATTCAGTTTTATTGAATGAATGGGCAGCACTGAAAATATTCAGAAAATTAAAATTAATTTGAAAATAATTAAAAATAAGAGAAGCTTAGTGTATGTTTCCAAGTTCTGGGTAATATTAAAGTAGCATTAAAAAACTGCAAAGGAAATTTACTGTGAGCAGGTGTTTGAAATAATTGGGGGAGAAAAAGGGTTGACTATTAATTAATGAAGAATTATGAATGTCCCTTGTTGGATTTTTTTCCTGTAGTCAACATATTTTTAACCACATGAACTTAGGGAACACATTTTAAAAGTGTGGAGTTGCTTTACAGACACACAGGGAGCTGAGCATTATTTTAGCCCCATTTATTTTATTTTTGCCAGTGGCATGCATTCAGTAGGAGCTGTTGAGAGGACCAAGGTACTGTAGCAAAGTATTCCTCATCAGTTTTAAAGCACAGATGTTAATATTTTCTGGACAAAAACTCCTACACCAAGGTCAAAGGCACTGAAAACTAAAACACAGCAACTGGTTTCAAGAAAGGCAAACGAAGAGCAAATGTGTAAGGCCTGGTCATGCGTAGGAACTCGCTCTGGGCTGTCACCCCGAAAGACTTTCAGGCACCCACTGAACTCCCCAGGGCCCCGTGTGGACGGATGCTGGAGCACAGCTTTTGCCTGGGCTAACGAGCTAACCTGGGCTCCTGTTGATATGGCTGGTGGCCTTGGGGCTGCCCTGGGCAGCTGTAAAGGGGCAGCAGTTTCATGTCCTGTGTTTGGCTACTGTAAAATGTTCTCCTGATGATTCCTTCAGCCCCCAAGCTCTGCCAGCCAGATTGCCATGGCTTTGTTCCATGTCGGCCAGGAGCACTGAGCTCTCTGGGGAATGGATGCAACCCTTTGGTTGATTTAACTCACAGCCTTATCAGGAGGGTGTAATCTTGTACACTTAGATCTTGCACCTGCAGACCTCAGGCTTGTCGAATGTAGGCTGGTATTAAATGAGGGCCTTCCAGTGTAAGAAGCCAAAGTTGTTTCTCAAGTATGGTGCATGTCTCAAGTGCTGCAACCAGAGCTGTGGATAAACCAGACAGAAGAAGTGCTACTTACTGAATATAGGCCAGTGTCAGTCAGAGGTTGCTTCCTGATTTCTTACCCTGTAACCTTTTTCTCAATTTTTACTCTTGCTCTTTATTTTTTCACTAGCTAGCCCGCTTGAAGTTTGATTTAACTCTGCAGGAAACAATAATTCTGATTCCAGACTGTTTTGGTAGTTGATGAACTCCTAGATGGCGTAAGGTTAAAGTGCATCCCCGAGACAGCAATACTGAATAGGCCAGTGGTGCAAGTGTGACAATTTAGGGAGAAAAGTACACCAGGTCCCTTGAGTGACCAAACACCAGAAATTTCAGTAATTTCTAATTTCCTCCTTAGTAACCTGGTCTTAAGGACTTCCAGCAAGACTGAGGTCAAGAGCACCGCAAGTCCCAGTTACTTGCAGAGAGAGCCTATGTTTTCTTGCAAGGAGTGAGTACAAACTGTGAGCCTGAGTCAGCCTTTGACATAGGTACATTCGTTTCAATTGAAATTAGTTTTCTCTTCACGTATCTGGAGACAGCAGTTGGGAAAAAGGCCGCGTTTCTTTCTGTCATTAATATAAACGACAGGAAGATTAAATACAGCAAACAAAAACCCTGGAGTAAACAAAATCAGCATTTATTCCTCATTCATCTTTTTACAAGATTGCTTCATGGTTTTCACAAAAGAACACATACCAGAGATACATGAGTTAATCTACAAAACCAGATATGCAAACCAAAGTGATAAGGTACATGAAAATCCACATGCTTCATAATTTAGTTGCCACATGCCTGTCGTCTAATTTCAAGGGAAGTTGCCGTGGGGTACACAAACATTAGTTCTGCCACACCAAAATGTGATCGCTAACTCTATGGACACAGCTAAACAACATATTTACAAAGCACTATCTCTACCGGTCTTCATCTAAGTTTGAAACAGGTAGTTAGTTGTTCAGCTACCAAGCCTTCATGGAAGGTGAAACAGTCCAGCATTCCTACATGGATTCATGCAGTGTTTAGTTTTATTCACAGGAGACACAAGAACAAGTACGTATCAGCGATAAAAGTAGTACATGAAGATGCATCATGCTCCTGGAGGGAGTTTGGAGCATCGGTGCTCACTCATTCATTCATCACTACTCTGGGTGCAAAACTGCATCCATTACCACGTATTAAAAGTCCACAAGCTAAGAATTGCCCTGCTCATTGGATCCAGGGGAATGGAATCCCATGATTCCAGGTCTCCATCAGTGGAGAAGAGCTGACAAACACCTTTTCACAGAGCTCCTGGTGGGGGCCATTTTGCTGAAGGAGGCTGCCAGTGATTTATAGTGTCAGCATTAAACTGAAAATGCTAAAATAACTTGACTCTTACTGCAGCAATTTAACCACTGCAGAAAAACTAGTTCTTGATTGAGATTCCTTCACTGTTAAAAAGATTAAGGTTCTTTTTTACTTTTACTGATCAGGACTGGTGCAAAGTAGATATTTTTGGCGGGAGGGTGGGGTGGTTTAACTAGGCTCTTGTACTATTCACATCACAGAAGGTGGATCTAGCACTTCCCTTATTTATTTCTGTGAGCTACCCTATTATTCCTGGTTGGAATCAAGAATTTAGCTTGGCTTTAAGTTTATTCAGTTTCTGACATTAGAGGGAATATGAAAACAAAATTAAAAAGCAGTTGCTCTTGTAATCCAGAGTGGATTACCGAAGTTGCCAACTGCTTATGCTGTGAGGATGGAGCAACTCGCTGCAGGTGTTCCAAAATACAGACATGATAGTATGGAGATCTTTCTGCAGAAGAGGTTTTTACCCATTTCATAACCTTCAGGATGTACAACATACAAAAATAGTTGAAAAACCACTAGTGTCCCATCTTGTGCTGAGTATATTTGCTTGTAATCCTGATGCCAGTTTTAGACTACTCTAGTATATCTAGCATCCAGTATACCTGCTGCATCTATAGGAGTGGGAATAACAGCATCCTAATTCTTACAAGTGCCAGGTAATAGTTGTCATGTTCCCAGGATATGGCCTTTAATTTTCACATGTCAGGAAGAATGCGATGGTGTGCACAAAACGACGACTGCGTCTGGGCACTTTATCCCTCCCACCACAACTGATGTTTCCATACCACTCATGAGGCACCTCCAGTCATCCCCATCTGTCCGTGAGTATACGGCTAAATGGAAAAACAACAGCTAGAACAGTACCTTTCACACCCAAACCTGCTCACAAGAACAGCAATTCACAGTTTCCAAATACAGTCACACAAGCCAATGTGTAGCAAAATTTATAAGCAAAGTCACACAGATGTAGGTGACTTGTTAGAACCTAGTAGCCTTAGTATTACTATGACCTAGTAGAAAATAAATGATGATGTGTCAAAACAATAATTTAACACAGCAGGCTTTAGCTATTAGTCGTTAGAGAACACATTTAAATCATAGAATCATAGAATAGTTTGAGTTGGAAGTGACCTTTAAAGGTCATCTAGTCCAACCTACCCACAGTGAGAAATGATGTCTCCCACTAGGTCAAGTTGCTTAAAGCCCTGTCCAACTCAACCTAGAATGTTTCCAGAGGCAGTGCAAAGTAAAACGGAACCCAAACCAAACTTGAATATGTGAGCACACACACAAAACAGCATGCTGCTCAAAGTGCAATGAGACACAATTAGGAAGCCACTAAAAAGAATCTGTCTCAAGCTATTATTTAACTAAAATTACAACAGCCAGAAAAGATCCTAGAATCACAGAATTACAGAATTTTTAGGGTTGAAGGGGACCTCTGGAGACCATCCAGTCCAAACCCCCTGCCAAGGCAGGGTCACCTAAAGTGGGTGACAGGAACACATCAAGGGGGGTTTGGAATGTCTCCAGAGGGAGACTCCATGATCTCCCTGGGCAGCCTGTTGCATTGCTCTGCCACCCTCAATATAAAGAAGTTCTTCCTCACGTTGAGGTGGATACAAGCCACAAATTAACATCTCTGGAGACATTTTTCTTAGGCACATTGCTATACACAGCAGTGATGATTACACAGCAGTATAATTTTTTACCCTTGGTAACAATAAGGCTCTAGGTAATGTCTCCCTTTTGACTCAGTGCTGCAGATCCAGCAGCTGGGTAAAGAAAAGCAGAAGTGTGCTTGGGATTCTTTCCTCCTCCACTGGACACCTGCAGGCCCACTTGGGTTTAACCGTGGGCAGCAAATGGCACCTTCAGTCACTGCAGAGACTTGCTCAGTCCAACCTCCTCTGACTGTCCCTCCCTCAACTTCACTCCCCAATTCAGGAGCTGTTCCCAGAATTAAACAGTGGGACAATTTACAGACAAGACTCTACAGTGTGACCACCATTATCCATGTTATTAAGAATGGAAGTTAAATGCCTTGATTGTGTTAGCACACTGCCCCGTTGCACAAGCCAGAGGCTGCTGAGGGGTCCCCTCCTCAACTCATACCTAAATTCTAAAGGTGGGGGAAATACATCCAGCTCTTCTATCCTCCCAGATAGAAGAATGTGTTCCTATTTCTGACAGAGCACTGTGCAGATGAACTTGGGGGATGTGCTCAACAGAGGCCATGTTTTCCTACAGCTCCTGGAGGATTTGTGGTTGACTCAGTGCAACGCACTCTAACACTGGGCTGATCTTCATGGCACTAAGCTCTTAATTACTACTCAGATGTGTATATCAACAAATAATAAATCCTCTTAATTCAACTGAGCAACAAAGCAGAAAAGATTGCAGTCACACTATTATTTTAGTATGGGTAATAAGATTCAAAATTACATGCAATTTATTCGTATCCATATAAAATCTACCACAGGAAAAAAAAACCCTGATCCAATTCTACAACAGTGGCACTAAAGAGCATAATGAGATCCTGTCATTCCAAAGTGGTTTGCTGCATTTTAGTCTGATCATCGAGTTGTTTACTGTACAAAATCTACAGTATCTTGAAGACAGTCAGAACAGGAGTGGGAGCTCCAGCCCTAACAGAAAGGTAGCTTTTCTATTTTTTTTTTTAACAGGCAAAAATAAATGGTGACTAAAAACAAGCAGCCCAGATTCTATCTAAAAGTCATATGCTCATTTTCTTGCTTTGAGACTGCTCAGTCTTTTCCTAAAGAAACTTCAGTTTCTGCTTGTCAAAGTTTACTTCAGTTAAGACTACAGATGAGGACTTGAAGGTGGCAGTGCTCTATATTGTATAAAAGTTACATGGTGTGTCAGTGTGTGATTGCAGTATTTGCAGCCTCTGGTGCAACACATCAGTATTGCTAGGATGTCACAGCTCTAAGAAGCCCGGTTCATTTAAAGGAGCAGTCTTAGGAGAGGTACTACAATGATTTTAAAACATTGGATCAAACTGGCTATAGAGAGTGTGATGGCCATAATGTCCCATTAATGGGCCCCTTTTCATTTCAAAATGAATGCTATCCAGAAAGGACAAAGGTGTGAGAAGCAATTCATTGCGTGGTGATGAATAATACTGTTTTGTCTTTATGTTGATCCCTCTTTTAAAAAGACAGAACTTAAATATATAAACATATGAAATGCATAGATAAATATATAGAGATAGCTATGTTAATATGTGGTTTGATCATAACTGGATTAAGCAAAGACAATGTAAAGACACCACAACATCATGATTAAATAAAATACTCATTACAATTTGCATTTATGTAGTTCTGAAACCAAGCAGTAAGAAAGCCATATACAGCAGGGAATAAGTCTCATTATTTTAACTTCAGAGCCTTGGCAACTTAGGCTCAGATTCACTTAATGATGAGCCATATTCCAACAATCTCAGGCAAAGAATTCAGTTGTTCTGACTTCCATTTTTTTTACCCAGTTAAGAATCAGAAAGGCTTGGGAGCAAGATAAGAAAACTTTAGAAATACAGAGTATTTTTATTTGAGCCTGTAGTCAGAGGTTATAATGAGCAAAGCACTGACTCACCTCTTTGCCAGTGGTCCTAATCGGTTAAATTAGCATTAAACAGATTAGCTGATATAAAAATCACCCTCTGTTAAAATAACTCTGAATTATACTTGCATTTTGGAGAACAGAATCTGCATGGGTACAAGTGAATAGTGCCTTGTTCTCTTTCTTGTTTAATTAATCCAAGTGTATTTACAGTGAGCAGTAAGTCATCAGGCTAAAAAATCCTGAAATGTACCATATCACAGTTGCAGCAAATTCACCTACATGCAAGGAAAGCCTCATTTCTCCCTTTCACTGGTGTTACATTAACATGGCTTTAACTCTGGTTGAGCTAATCCTTAACTCATTTTAGTGTGACAGGAAAAACAAACTTCAAATCTTCTACATAAGGCAGCTTTAAATTTGCTGCCACTTTTTTTTTGCTTTTTTAAGTTATTTGACTCCAGTGTCAAATGAACCTTGGCTACAGATATGACATAGTGACAGATTGCCTTCTGGGCTGAAATGAGAAACAGTAAATTTACATGATAATTTGAACTTTAAAGAGCCTTTGATAAGTAAATGAGGATATAAAACTAGATAGAGAAAAGTTCATTATGAAACCAAGCTAATGTAGCACTCGAAGGCATGGAGAACATGCTGCTCCAGAAGAAACACGTTCCTGCAACCTGGAGAAATACTTTCCTTCTTTTGACAGCTGAATAGAGAAGAAGCAGTTCCACAATGCTGGGACTTGTCCTGCAACTAAAGTGCTGTTGGTCCATCTAGTAGAAGTCTCAGTCATGGCAGGGGGGTAAAGCACCGAGACTGCTGATATTTTCAAATCTCTTAGCAGCAGTAACTACACAGCAGCTTTTCTGCAAAATAAACAAAACAAGAACCCAGTTAATTCAGCAGTATAATTTTCATTTGGTTAAGTGTTCTAGGATGACCACATGGTGGTTTCTTTGTGCATAAAGAAAAGAAAGCAGCACTGAAGCTCCTTGCTTACAAAGGATTCTTACAAACACCTTTTCTGGGAAATGTTTTCTACAATATTAAAAAGACAATGCCTCTTTGTTAAGTGGAGAATTGATCCTGAAGGTCCCTCTTGAAATGCAGCTACTCTGCTTTTTTTGCTTCTCTTGTCATACAGATCACAGTATGCAAAGGCATGCTGCAAACCTCTCAATTTATTTGTGTTACCACTGCAAGCATTTATAATGCCAGGTCTAAATCAACTGGCACTTGAGTGCATTATTTTGGGTTAAATGTGGTAACCATACGACTTGCCTGATAAAAATAGCTAAAGGGATTCTTTAAAAATAAAGCACAGCTATGACTTTAGATCCACTCATTAAGTAAACTCAAATAAACTCCAAAAAGAAAAACACACACAGAGGAAATAACACTGCAAAAGCCAAAACCAGATTTTCCTGCAAGTTAGATCATGGGTAGGTTACTATGTTACAAAGCTATTAAAAGTTTATTTAAAAACAATTTTGACTGCTGTTGGACACTCAATTTATCTTAAACTTGACTTTGGTTGTAATAGAAAATTGTGTAATACCATTCTTCCTGCATTAGAGAGGGAGAATTTTCACCATTTTGTTGCTGTTTTTGTTGCCACAAGTTAGTGGCTTGAAATGGGAAATGCAGATACAAACACCAGTCTTGCAGGGCTGGGCTGGAAAATCTGTTTAGAAAACTACTGTGTAGAAGCACACAGGTGAGTGAAACAAAGCTTCATGGAATCTGTCTCAGCACCAGTAAAGTGAGGGTGAACGCTGAAGATCACAAAGAGGTATAAATTCCCAGTGGATTTCCACTCCAGAAGCTGATGATTAGATACTACCACATCAGGAAGTTGCATGGCTTCAGAGAGCAAGTAGGATGTAACAATGGTGCCTCAGTCCTTACTGGCTTCCACTGTATAATGGAAAGGCATCTTCATGTCACTGAAATAGCTCATGTAAAGATCATTACCTTCTGTGTTACTGCACCACACTGCATAAAATCTGCTCTAATCTCACTTAGTCAGAACAAAAATTCCAGCCTCTCACAATACTCTCTTTTCCACATGTTCCTGGAAAAAACTCATTGCAAAAAAATGCCAGTCCTTCCACAACTTGCCGTACCAAGCAGATGATGGATGATGGCACCATTAAAAACTTGTTAACGGTGAAATGTGGACTACTTTTATTTTGGCATCCTGTTGTTACTCATGACGCACTACTAAAAGGAAGTGGTTTTACAGCGTTATGTGTGTGTTCTCAGCCTAATTCATATCTTGACCCTCCACTGAGTTTTGCCCAGAGATGGCCTCCAGAACCTTTGAGCAGTTCCCCTGGTCCTTGAACAGAGCCACCAACTTCTGTGGTGGCTGGTGAAAGTGGCTGTGGGAATTAGAGTACTGGTTTATGGAGACACTGCACTGCCTGAGGTAGCGCAATTTCAAAGTGGCTGAGTGAGTCAAAGACCAGAGACAGAAAAAAGAGAGCAGACTTGAGTCTCCCTGATCCCAGGGGAGGCAATGAAACTAGCCTGAGAACCAGTAATGAACTATTTGTTAATGAAAGGGCAAGGTCAAGGAGCCAGGGAAATGGGACAGAGAGATGCTCCGTCAAAATTGTTTGGGTTGCTAAAAGGGAAGGTGAGTGCCCTGTCAGAACTGCGTCCTTGGACGTGTTGAGCAGCTTCTTTTAGGGGACACCTTGCTTTGATTTCTCTGCAGTTAGTCAAGCTGCCCTGAGGGTCTGGCCCGTGCCTCTGCTAAAAAGTTATTACTTTTCATATTTCTACCCTTTTTAAACTGTACTTCTAACCACAGCATGAAAACCCGAAAGCTTTCAACACTGAAAAATTATTGGGTGAAATCCTGCCCCATGAGAGCCAGTGGGAGCATAACCATTCCCTCTAAAATGGCCAGGGTTTGCAGCACATATGGCTCCATACCCATTAATTATTTTGCACATTGCTGTTACTTGGTATAAGTAATAGAGCCAGTTTACATTTTGAATGTTTTCCAGACAGCAGCAGGGATGGTGGTGGTGAAGACAGTTTGGACCATGCACTTTGGACTATACAAGGTTTTCAGCTGCCCACTGATCCCTTCCACAGGGGCTACATCTTTTATATCTGAAGGAACGTTTGGGACCTGAAACAAACCTTCTGTTTGGCAGCTCTTTCAGAGAGGTTATTGAGCCAGGGGTGCTTGAGACACAGAGTCACCTTTAGCCTTTTTCTAAGGAAAAAAGAAAACCAAAAAAAAAAGGAAGAAAGACACCATTATTGGAGCAGTAATTGAAGATCAATCATATCTTACCTCTACTTAAGGTAATGGCAGAAGAACACTGCAACATCAGCATGTTTAGTGAAGCTACTTTGCAAAGCACAGGTATGAATGAAAATACTGGGGGAGAAGATGCACAGGAAAACATGAGCGCTAAGGTTTGCATTACAGTAGGGTTTCCTGAGAAAAAAACTGGTGATATGAAGAAGAACAGCAGTTTGTGTTCTTGCAGCATTTGGAAAAGACTTTCTGTTCCCCAGATTGAAAAATCAGAGCTTCTGAAACTGGAGCCCAACTACAGGAGTCAAATTGTATCCTATGAAAACCTCTGAAGATATATTAACCATGATAAACTCTCCTATTTTTACTGTGCACACACACTTACAAATTTTCTAATAATCTCATGGGCATTGCTGTTCTGGGAGATTACAACAAAAACTAAATTAAAGTGAAAATTAGAATAATTTATTTGATTTTTATATCCTATTTTATAGTAATTCTGGTTATCCTTACTCTGTAACAGGAATATCTTGCAAGGAGAGAGCTGGAGGTTCAGTCCATCCCTACCCCTCATCAGCAGAGCTATCTCTGCTTGATTATCATCATAATCTTTGCTCTTATTTTAATAACATTATTTTGTTAATTAATAAGATGGTCTATTAATTCTTAATGATGGCTGTATATCAAGATGCACCATGACATATACATCATAGGCAATGCAGCAGTCATTTTATTTAACACAGAAGTGCTTTGCCTGCGAAGGAAGAAGTGAATATTGCACTTCAAATGCTGTAAAAATTCTGAAACCTGCTTAAAATTATCCCCTTGTGAACCACTGAATCACAGAGGGGACTCAGAAACAAGCCAACAACAGTGTCACCAACAGCATGAATCTCCAAAAATTACTGACACAGGAGTAACCTAAGTGATTTAAAGTCTTGTTGCTCCTCCAGCATGGCCCAGCTGAGTTGTTTGCTTGAGCAAACAACTTCTCCTCCTGTGTTGGCCACTAAGCTGGTTACTATTGAAGGGCAAGAAGGTGCTTAAGTACAAAGGTATGTGCTAGGTGAAGTTCATAGCTCTGTTGGGCAAGGTATCTCTTTGGAAGAGGTAGGATGAAATCTAACAGCACTCAGGAGGGACTTCAGGAAAGCCTGAAAGGGTTTTCAAAGCAGGAACAAGAATCATCTCCAGCTGGAACATCCTTTTCATATGGTAATTCAGTGCTCATTTTGCAAATACTTTCATTTTGCTAAGAAATTGATCCACACAGCAACACGCAGCACTGCAGGATCTTATATTTCCTCCCAGACATGCAAGAACTGATGAGCAAGTGTGAGCATGCAAATGTAACAGCTAAAACAAGCAATGGGACACACGAAGCTCACAATGGCAAGAAATGAAACAGCAACAAAGACTCAAATGAAGCTAAGAAAAATGTCATAGCAAAGTGACATGGCAACACAAGAGGGCAACAGCAGATGCACAAGGATATTTAAATGTAGGGACCTGGAGTCTGTAGTGGAGCTTGTGGTCTGTTAACCATGGGTGTTTTAAGGCAGCAGTTGCACTTAATCTCCAGCTAGAGGAAAACCAGAATGCCATTAAGAGTTTTTCCCAGAACCTTACAATTCAGCAATTATCTGCTACAGGTCGTGTGTTCTGCCATCATGCAATCTGTCATTTCAGAACAGTATGACAGACGGCAGATGAATTAAGTTTTGTTTAACAGCAAAAATGTATTCAGGTAATTTCAGAGCATTTGACGGATACAACGAACAACATCAATGAAATGTCATTATAATACTGTATGTGGACATAATGGAGCAGCACAAGTGACACAACTGTGTCATGATGGCATGGAACACACATTTCAAAGATACAGGATTATATACCATTTTTCCTTGATGAGAAGCTTTGATATGAAATCTTTGGCCTCATCAGAAACATCTCGAAATTCCTCATCTTCAAAATCCCAGTTACAGGCCAGGATATTGTTGAGGGTCTCATTGTCATCATCACCCAAAAAAGGAGACAGTCCAGTGAGGCTGAAGTAAAAAGGAATATGTTCAGTCCTCCTGTCTTTCCCTCCTCCTGCACATGGTCTCCAATGCGCCAGCTAAGATTGTTCTGTCACTCTGGCCTATCTTACAAAATACTACTGTCTAAGAAGGTCTCCTGACCATTCCCATTTTCTCAACTATTTACACCTGTCTTCTCTAACACATCAAACATTATTGTCTTTCATGGTAGGTCATATTTTCTGGACCTCTGACCGCTCTTGCTCTACCCACTGGGAATCTACCAAGCAGCTTACATTATTCTGGAAGTGTGATGCTCAAACACTCCTGAGAGATGTGCAAAAAAGCAAAGACGAAAAGTTCATGGCAATTGGAAAAGAGGAGAAATTTCTCAATATAGAACCTGGAAAGAAGTCTACATTTCCTATTTTGGGTATACATTTTTTCACTCTTCCAGTATAACAGCAAATTTGGATGACTGACACAGTTCAACCTGGAAACAGCTTACAAAGCAGATACTGAATCCTACTTACAGCATATAAGCAATGACTCCTAAACTCCACATGTCTGTAGGAAAAGAGACAAACTCGTAATTCACAACTTCAGGAGCAAGAAATTCTGGAGTCCCAAAGTTAACTCGAAGTTTTTCCCTGGGTTTATATCTAGGAAATGGAAACATTAACAAAGGACATCAATTATAGTTCTTATTAAAGTTGCATCGTCAATTGTCTAGCACTCAGAGGAATTCTATAAGCACACAGAAATTTCAGTAGGAAAACAACGGACAGACAGAGGTGCAAACTAAAAAGAAATATGCCCATATAGAGAATGAAAAGTGTTTGCAAGCTGTATATCATACTAGGACAAAATGCAACTGCTATAAAAAGGAAGAAATTTTTATTTCAAGGACTCCTCAGTGCAGCTCTTACCATCCTTTTGGGACTTCTCCATATCATAGGCATGAAATTTTTAACCAGTAAATCCTTCACTGAGATTATAGCACCTAATGAAACTAGAAAGTGATATAGCATGGGATATATTGGAAGAGCCCTCAATAGTATATTACACTCTCTTTTGAAGAATCTCTTAATACTGGAGACAAGAGACTAGACAAGATGTACCACTGGTTTTGTCCATTTTAGCTGTTCCAGGATACTTATATGCATGCTTAGTGAGAATCAGCCCTCTTTCAACCTTCTACCTGAAAAGAAGGTTTCAGGACAAATCTTTTTCACTCAGCTCCAAATATTCCATATTAAAAGATATCCCTGGTTAAAAGAAACAAATTTTTCCTAAGAACAGTAGAAGACCATTATGCATCAAATACATAATTGTAGGGATACAATACTTTTTTCATTGTTTCCTAATTCATTTATGATTAGTGAGAACACATGCATGTACCTTCTTGCCAATCCAAAATCAATAATTTTTATTTGATTTGCCTCTCGGTTCACACACAGGATATTCTCAGGCTGCGAAGAGAAACGAAAGCAAAAAAAACTTGAATGAGAAACAAATATGAAAAACTGAGCTTTTAGTAAACTGTAGGGAGAAAAACACTAATAACAGTGCAAATATTTCATAAGCATCTTTTGCTTTCCTCCTTGTTCAGATCTGTCTGCATGGATACCCCCCTCACTGTCACACAGCAATCGGAGCCGTGCATTTTGTGCCGTCCAACTGTTTTTTCTTCTCCACAGCTTTTCAATTTGACATAAGGCAGCGGTTCAGATAAAGAACTCATTAGGGGGAGAGGGACAGGGAATGTAGACTTCCAAAGAGGGGTTTCGGAATGCTGTCACTGTGATTTTACAGACCTTAATAAGCTCACACTGATTTAAAAAAAAATAATAATTTTTTTGGGCTTTGAAATTTATCTTACAGCTTTACATTTCTGAGTTCTCAGAAATGTTCTGTCAGATTGAACATTAATATATTAAGTCAGTCACATCAACTTTATGTTTTTCTCAGGTATTTTAGCAAAATATAGGATTCACAGGTTAAATCCCTCTGGATTTTCATAGGGCCAAATGCTACTCTTCACTTTCCTGGCAGGACTCCATTAACTTCCAAGAATTACTCCAAATTCTTACAGAAGGAACTGAGAGAAGGATTTGGCCAATTGTCTTTGAAATGTAAATACCTAAAACACAGTCCCATATTCCCCGCCAGCACTTTTATAGCTGCTCTGTCTTATTGCTCAGTGAGTCCTCTTTGAAATAAAACAGCCCTCAACACTTAAAACACTAGTTAACCTTTGTCACCATTACTAATTCATTTTACATGTAGGACTTTTAAACACCATATGTCCATAGTTTCTGAGGTCCTGGATGATTATGGTCAAGATGATTTTCTTTCAATTTCAAGCTCTCTTTCCCAAACTCATTTGTTACTGACAGCAATCTATGAACAAGCAAAACAGAAGGGAGAAGCCATAGCTGGCAAGCACATGAAAAGAGATCTCTGGGATTAATTTTTTGGATTGTATATGTATCTTTTTGTCAGCAGTTTGACCTTGTATTAAAACTGTGCCATCTCAAGATCATAATTAATGTGTCCCAAGAACTGTGTGAACTTCTGTTTGACAGGTTTCTAGGTAACTGGATGTTTATAGAAAAAGAGAAAAGTAAGTCTGGTCATTGATCGGCTACTGAAGCAGGTCCCAACAAGCATCTGCTCATTTCCTTAACCACTGCAATACTATATATGCTAACAACATTAAAGATGTACTATATTAATTCAGTTATTACAAGCCAAAAACAGCAGCCGTTATAAAAATCTCACCAAAGAGAAAACCATCTTGTGCACTTCTTGTTTCTTTTTACTGTATTGTAAAGCTCAGGGATCACTAGGAAGCTTTCTAGCCAGTCATAAAACTAAAGACGTCATCCCATTTTATTCCTGCCCTAAACAGAGGTAAGAAACAAGTCCATTATTTAATAAAAACTTGGGCTAAGGGAAAAAGAGCCAGCTCAAGTGTACAGTTTAATGAAAAATAATAACAAATGTTTTCTAAGGGGTGGCAGTTGACCATTTGCGGTTGACCAGAGTAAGAATGTGCAAATCCATGGTAGAGTACTTGTAGATGAGTTCGTACATGGTAGAGAATCTGCCACCTTTCTCTGGGCTTTCAGCTACACTAGCAATTATTGTCTAATCCAACATAGACACACTGTATTTGTTACATTAGCCACTGACTATTTTTATTCCTTTCATTTTAGAAAGGAATTTTTAATGTGCTTTCTCTTAATCTAGCTATCTACTGATGCCTTTTCATGACAACAGCAGTTTAGTGTAGTCCTCAGAAAGTTGTGTGGGCTTACACTGATCCTGAACAGCCCTTGAATTTTGCTCCACTCACTCATGCCTTTCTGCATAGTAAAAAATAAGGATAATTGCCACTCCATGGCTGATGTGTAAAACATCTCTTGTGCAGCTGAATTAAGTAATATTTGTGCAATATCTTGAGATCTAAATATTGAAATTAAAAATAGCAACGTATTTGTAGTCAGCTGCTGTCTTTCTGTAAAATCAGTCTGTGGAAAATTTAAGCACTATGAAGCTTGATGACATATGACCACAATTTTCATCTAATTTACTTAGTCCTGTAGTAATTTAACTGATCTCAATGTGGTTAAAGTAAGTATGCATTGAAATAAGGAAAGCAGAATAAGGCTCTTTGTTGTTTCTGCCACAGGAATCTGCTAAGTTTTATGGCCTACCATTAAGAATCGGAATTTCCACATCTGTCATTGCACAAAACATACATCTCAAAACTCTACCTTGAGATCCAAATGAAGAATGTACATTTGGTGCATGTACTGAATTCCCTTGCAGATCTGTTTTATGAATGAGATAGTATCCATCTCTGTCAAATTGTAGTTTTCGTCAATAATTCGGTCAAATAACTCCCCTCCTTCCACACTGAGGAGAAAAAGACAGTAAAGCAGTGACCAAGTTCAAATCCAGTCCCATACAGTACAACTAATGCAGAAATTATGCTATTGACTATTTTTATCATTCACAGTCAAAGTTCAGTAAGATGAGCTTGTACTCTGATCTGAACTTCCTAAAACCTGGGTTCTGATGCATTCTGGCCTGAACCTCTTCAAGGCTTGAGAGTCCAGTCTCTCATCCACTGAAAACCATGAAAGTCTTGAAATTTGAATTCTATGCTGTCTTGAGCCATCATTTTGTACCACTGAAATTAATGAAGTTCCATGGAAAACCAAGACAACATGACAGAGAATCTGCATTTAAATCTGCAGTCTCTTCCCTCTTAGAGGGACAGGATCCAAAATGTCAATCTCAAACTACCTAAAGTCAACAAAAATTACTTAATTTCTCTTCACATTTCAGTATGCCTCCATCTTATCTGTTCATAGGTACACAGATACTTTTCTTTTGTGATATGTTAATCATGTTGACCAAATTCAGAGGACTATCTGAGAATGTCCAGAATAGTCAAACTCACCTAACTTTGAACCCTCTGCCACGCATTTCAGTGTTCTAGTTTTGGCCTTTTTGCCTTCCTCAAGACAATGCGTGCTTAACTTGACCTTAAGGCAGGACTTCTGTGCCTGATTAGCCTGATAACCCAGCATAAAAAGCAGGTTTATCCTTTCAGGCACCCAGTGTAAGGATTAGGCACAACACCCACATCTGGCTTCTCTTCGGTATAAAGATGTTTTCTTGTTTGCCTCACAGAACAGGAGATATTCTGAGAGGTTTGTTTCTCAGATGACAAAAATTAAAGGATTACATTAAAGATAAGATTTGTAACACAACTCTGTCTTCAATCGAAGCAGTTGCTTTACAGCACCAGGAATATAGCACACTACTGGCTGCATGGGAAAACTTTTCTCTAAAATTCCCTTTTTTTTCCAGTTGTTCATGAGAACATATGCATTTTCCCCCTGTGAGAAGCTCCATTTCTAATTTCAGGAGAAAGCAAGAAGGAAATTGACAATTCTAGCAAAAGTAAAAAACACAGAAAGGAAAAGAAAAGAACACACTCACTATTCCATGACGAGTACAATGTCATTTTTAGATTCAAAGGCATCATATAACTGGATGAGGTTCACGTGATTCAGCTGGTTCATGACATTGATTTCATTTTTTACTTCATCCTGTAAAGAGCCATGAGTATTGCATCAGATGCCTTTTTTCCCAAGAAAGCTATATTTGAAGCAAATCTACATTATCTTCATGTTTTCACTTGTGGCAACCAAACTCAGGGTTCCTGCAGTGGTAGATGTCAAGGCTATAGGAACTAGCAGACTGAACTCAGAGCTTGAGTGGGGTGTTTCAGTAATCAGCTAATTGCTGGAAAAGGAAGATGAGAGCCCGCATGGACAAGTGGTAGGCTGCCACTTGTAAAGGAAAAAGAGAAGCAGAGGAGGATTTTGTTCAAACAGCAGTAGGTGTACAAAATCAAGCTAAGTCCAGGACAGTCCTCAAAACCTAACTTTGCAGTCAGAGGAAAGAGGCTGGTACCTCCATTCAGCACAACTATTTTAGACATGCTGAATCTTTCTCTGATGGTGTCAGTCTCTCTCCATCCACTTTAAAGGGATTCTTGGTGATCAGTTTTGCCACAGCTGTACCTTAGCAACCCCAGTTACCTGAGACAAATCCTACTCTTGAATGCCCTTAATGACACCAATCTCACACAAGGGATGTCATGCATGTCTTTCCTGTGAAAGCCAGTCCCAGATGGCCAAGAGGTTTGCAAAACAGCCCAGAATAATTCCTCTTATCTGTATTTGTGTTGATGTCAGGAGCCCAGATCATGTCTGTTATCAGCATCCCCCACACTGACATCAAGTCATTGCAGCAAAGGCTACAGTGTGCTTGGGAATATACTATGTCATAGGCCCGACAAATGTTTTGACCATTAAAGAAAACACTAATAGAATTAGCAGCAGGAAGGAAAAAAACAAAAAGTAAGATTTAAAAGAAACAGAAAATACCCCAAAAATAATACTTTGATGAACTACTAGAACTTTTGGAGGAGAAGGGAAATAGAACTAGAATTAATGGTAATCCAGCAGGTCCTGTGAGTGTCATGGGAAGCCAAGATACTTGGTCATGGCCTGTTGTGTAGCTGAACAACAGTGTGTGATCCATTGGGGAACAAAAGACTAATATCAGGCTCTACCAACCTTCTGTTTTGGACCTTGTGCTTTTATAATTTTGGCTGCCAGCTTGAGACCTGTTGCTTTCTCTTCGCATTTGTGCACTTGCCCAAATCGTCCTCTAGAAAAAAGGAGAAAAAAACTCCGTTATTTTTTTATCCAGTGATACAGGCGTCAACTCTGATTGTCAACTACACTATAAACAACCATAAATTATCCTCTCCCTACTGGCTTTCATTTCAATTGCTCTGTCGTTGTTATTTTATTGTGTAGATTGTACTTGCTACTACTCATTTAGGCACACCAACATCACACACTGTTCTATCAGGTACTACCCCACTTGCATAATGCACTATACTCACCTCATAACATGCAATGACTAATCCCAGGGAAGTCAAGGATGTACTGTAAGGATAATGACTCATTTGTATGCACCATCTGCCCCTCTCCATCGCATTGTTCTCCTCCATAGGAGGGTTGTGATTTCGTGATGAAACAAAGCCTTACCCAAGAGTACGCTGCCATGAAAAATTACAATATCCCACTCTCCTAAACAATGTCAGCATGAGAAATAAGTAAGTGCACGGCCTGTCAGATCAGCCTGCTAATCTATCTGAAAACATTCATGTGTTTTCGGGGTGACACTCACTGAGAGGAAGAAGACTACAACATGTCTCCACATACTGCTGGCTGTAATTTGAGGTAAAGTATTACAGCATCCTAGGAGCCCTGTCATAAAGCCTGAGGGCATCTGGCTGACCTAGAACAATGCCAAACACAGGCCAAGTCTGCTGGTGCCAAATAGTAAGCCAAAATTCACTCACACTATAAAACCAGCCTCCTCTTTTCTTCCCTCTATAAAGCACTGTAAGAGCTTAGACTTTCATGACTTCAGCTCTAGTGGGACATGTTGCCTCCATTCACCTCCCAGGGTGCTTGGCTGTAAATTTGTGCCTTGCTTTCCAAATCGATTTACTTCACCTGACTTACCCTCCCAGAATTTCATCCTCGTTGACATTATAATAATTGCTGATCCCCACCCTTTTGGCTGAGACAATCCGGTGATCAAATGGTGCTGGTGGAGTAGGAACATCATCTAAAAAAGACAAAATACACAGAGAGCATATGAGAGGTCACATGCAGTGCTTGTCTGTCTCATATTTTAGTTCCTCTTTTCCCCAAATAAGTTCGCTTAAGGACTGAATACACTTACTGTAAGCTTTATAGATAGATCTTTCTCTGTTATTGAAGGGTTTTATTTCAGAAGCTCTGGCTCAGAAAAAGAGGTTATTGTTGGGGAGCGACACTACCAAGACAGGGACTCTTTATTAAGTTATCATCTTCCATACAACAGTCAGGAGAAGCAAAATGAAGACCACTAGACTATACCAATGTAGCTTCATACTCACAAGGGGCCTCTGCAATTCAGCCTAATCACTGATTTTTTAAAATATTTTTTCCTCCTCAGGGACTGTTAATAGGTGAGTATGTACTGTAACTCTCCAGTGGGGCAGGGAGAGAAATAATTCTCCTGCAGGCCCAGCTAAGAGAGGCTATTTCCCAGCTTTTGTTGTTCACAGTGAAGAATCCCCTTCTTAACTGATTGACAAAACTTGTCCTTCTCTACAGTGTGGTCATCACCTTTAAAGATCACATTTAGAGCAGAAAGGAAAAAGGGAGTTTCACCCTGGCGGACAGCACGTGGGGTTTCCAGTATGGCTCAGGACACACGGTAACTCATATGCTGCTCTGAAGAATTTCTGTCCTTAAAAAAAGATGGCAGATAAAAGATAAAGAGGGGAACAGAAAAGGGATGGTTCCCAACATTGCACTGCAGCAGCTACGGAGTTTTGGCAGGTCTCTGGTGTTACTTTCTGGACCTCCACATGCTGGACCTTTCTGCCATCCTGATGTCAAAATCCCTGCTGGAGACCAGCCCTCCATGCCTAACTTGGACTTTTTGCAGGCTATTGTGACTTCAGTTTCATACCCACGTTGTTTTTCATTTGATTGATAGTCCCAAGAGTGACCTTTGGCTGACCAAGGTGACAAATACTTCTTCAACCGTTTGGGAGGGCTACAGCCCCAGTGTTTCAACATGAGCTCTCTGGTTTGGAATGCCAGCTCCTTTTTGTGTGAGGCTTGTTGAGCAATTTTAAAACCATTCATTACCCCAGTGAAAATGATCAAAAACACAAACAAGAAACCCCATGACAGCATGTAGCTGGCAGGAACACTTTGGTCATTAATGTAGCTGTAGATTGTCCTTATTCACAGTGAATGTCCATTTTTCCAGGACACCAGCTGTGTACCTAGATTTTTTTCTGACAGTGTTAATAACTTACATGGTCAGGAAGTTAGTTCATGGTCAAGGAATTGTGAAAAGCTGGGGCTTCTGGAAGTTTGCCACCTACTTGGGATTCTGCAGAGTTTGAATTGCAAGACTGTAAGTATGGGTCTTTGCACGTTACCGAGACCCACAAAATTCCAAGAAAACCTCTAACCTAAGGCAAAACTTGACTCTTAACAACACGAACTCCATCAGCACCACCATGTAAGTGACAGAAGAAAATGTCTTTCTGAAAGCTCAGCTCAAAACATTACCAAACTTTGGGCAAGGAAATATTCTTTTAAACACGCTTGACTGCTTTTCAAAACTATGTTTAAGTTTTTGCCTTCAAGATGTTCCCCATGACAGATCCTCTATTTTTCTTTTCCTGCAAACCAGAGGGGATTTCTCCCAATTCAAGAACAATTTCCTATTACAGATTAAAGATGCTCCAACAGAGACACTCTAACCTTAACATCATCCCTAACAATCTACCAGGGCTCACAACAGTTCATGGATTTAAAAGTTTTATTGGGCTATCTCCTGTTTTCTGCTACCAAAACCTAGCACAAACCTGTAATAAATGTTTCCCTCCCACACTCTCCCCCCATTCCCAAAGCAGATAAATTCATCCTGAGTCCTGTGTATGCACATGCACACACGTAGCTTCAAGTCTTTCACCTCCTCACGTGTCATAATTTCATATACAGGAATAGGCACTGACATTCTCAAACTGGAGGTCTAATATTAGAAATCTCTGCCTCACCATGGTGAGCACTGCTTCAGAGTTTGGTGCCTAAGCACCATTTATCTGACTGTTCAACAGCATCACTCAGGCTTCCACACAAAAGTCTGTATTTCTTTACTTTGTAGACTGCAGTTGTTCTCACTTCAGATTACAATGGTAGGAATATGAGCAATCTGGTTTTTCAGGCTATGTCCACAGCATTGCAGAGTCCCTGTTAACACATATTCTCAACACTTCCACAGGTCGACCAAGTTTGCTGCACCTGATATGATTCCTCCCTCCACTCTATACTTAGGGGTTTTAGCTCTTTTGTTAAAAGGGAGAGAGGGTAGTATTAGTGGAGTAGCTGTGGCAGAAGCAGATTAATTGTGAATAGTTTCTAACAGAACAGAAGCCTCTAAGATGGAAGCAAGCAGCATCATGTTACTTCTCATCAGTTTAGGATGTGGTCCATGAACAACTGTTTCCCATCAGAGGTACCATGCACACCTTTTTCCGCTACTAATTACAATCACAAAATCATTCGCTTCTACAGATACTGCTCTCAGCTCGTCACTGCAATACCCATGGAATCAAATGCTTTGCCTTTAGGATACTTCCTTGCTTTTTATAGTTTTACATATGCCATCAGTACTTCCTGCAGCTACTCTGCTCTTTTTGTTGTCATCTTTGACTAGGCCTTCATCATGCACTTGAGGCTCACTGCTACCACTATGCTCAAATTGGCAGGTCTGCCCAGGGATTGAACTAGAATTTCCTGTACCTTTTTCGCAGCTTTTACACCTGCAAGGACAAAACATGGTATTAGTGCAGAGTACACTTAAAGCAGAGCAACTTTAGAAACATAGGTGAAAAATGCCTACACAGATATTGCATTCAAATAACATTAAGCTATTTTGTTCATTTTGTAAAATTAATTGGTTTAATATTCACCTTGAGAAATAAAAATGGTTCTTAAATTAATCATGACAGCAAAATGTTTCTCAGTTACTGAAAACCTCACCTGAGTTCTTCTAAACTTGACATTAGGCTATCAATCTCGCCTTTAAAACAAGGGGTAAGCATTGGAATTCCACTTTGTTCATACAGGTTCCTGAGAGCTTAAACCTGTTTATCCCTGAAAGGCTATCTATTAAATCCAGCAAAGAAAGACTTGTGGTAAACAAATTTATCAGGTCAATTGCCTGGGCAAATTATCACATTTTTATGTTAACCATTAAGTTACTACATTTTGCAGTAAGCTAATTCCCATTTGGCAGATGGCCTAATCCATTTTGCTGATATTATATGACATTGCAGTATATAAACATAACTATGGGAGAATTCTCCTCAGCTAGAAAGAATAGCGTAACATAATTCCCATGTTCCTGACATATTTCCCAAGCAAACAACCATAGCACACTGCTAATACTATTTGTGGTGGATTGTTTGCCTGTCTTTTTCAAGAGTGTAATTTCACTTAGATCAGAGGCATAAACATATTTTTTAACTATTCTATTGGGCTAAATTTTCACCAATATTTATATAAATCACCCACTTTGACTTGCAACTTGAACTACACATTTTTTTGCAGCAAGAGTCTCTTCAGAATGTATAGTTGGAGTTTCAGACCTTACCTTCCCTCTGATACCTCTTCATCGTGACTTTGTTCTGCCTCATCTTCCTTTTGGGAAGGAGCTGGTGGTTCCTCAACACCTTTTTCACTCTTATCAGCATTTTCTTCCCCTTCATTCTTTTTCTCCTCTTGCTGTTTCTCAAATGTATCTTCAGACACTTGTTCCTCCTTCTTCTCCTCATCTGCTGGGGGCTCACTCTCTGTCTCCTGCACAGTTAGCTTTTGACAAGCATCATCAACAGCATCTTCTTCCTGCTGCTTTTCTGGAGTGAAGGATTCCTGAAAAGAGCTTCTCCTATATTCGTAATGGCTTTCTAAAGACAAACTTTCTTCTTTCTCCTCGGACACTTCAGTATCAAATTTGGGAGGATCCACTTCAAGCAGAACGGAACTTTCCCTCTTGGCATTTTCCTTGTTGAGCTTATCAACTTCTTCCTGAGAGCAGGACTCACTCTGCTGGATGTGCCCATCTATAAGTAAAGAGATTACAAAGGAATCTGTCAGTGGTTTCCTGATAGTCAGTAACAGTATTACAGTAGGGCTGCACACTTAGCGTAACTTCTGTTGAATTTTGAACAAGGCATTTGCTTTCCTCTTCCACTTTAAAGGTCAGTACAAGAGTCTCCTAAGCAAGAGCAGACTACTTATTTAAAACTGGGATTTCATGGGTCACAAAGGCTTTCTTTGAGACACAGCACTAGAAAATGTTTTTCTCATGCAAAGTTATTGTTAGCCAAGTCAAAGTTAATAAACTCCTCATGCAAAGCATCTTGCTGAACAGTTGGATACCCACTGCTCACTCATGCTGATGAACGCACATGTAACCCAAGCAACTTCACTGGAGCTGCTCAGGAAAGCCATGGCTATTTCTGTACTATTTCTTAGGAACTAGAAGTTGATCAGAGAAAGAAATAGTCTAACCTGTTGAATCTGGTGGCTTCTTTTCTTTTGTTTCTGTTTCATTCAAATGTGACTTTTCTTTGATGACCTGTGGGAAGGGAATTGACATATTACTCAATTTATATAGTGTACATGTTGTATTATTGGTCCTCATGAAATCGCAGCCTGATTTTTTTTTTCTGGTCAAATGCAAATACTCTGTGTTCTAACTCACATATTTCCTATAAATTATGATTATTTTAATCACTACAAGCCGATTGAATTGATACCAGTGCAAAGCAAGAGAAATTATTTCGGTTGTAATCAGCATCAGTGTTGGCATTAAAACAGCCTAGAAAAGATTAGGCCTGAACCTCAGAGACTAAACCAAAGAAGGATCCATAAATCAGCTGCTGCCCTGCACTAGCTTTTGCTGTTAAAAAACTAGGTTAAACTAAATCTTGGAATATTTAATATTCTAGTAAAATGTTCAGTAACAATCTTACTGACACGTATCAAAAATTTTCTTGCTGTTACCGCTGTTAATGACTTTTTTTTAATGATGCAACGATTTATTAAGGGCAGACTGAGACAGTAACCAGGAATTGGAGCATATAAACCCGTAACTTCAGCTTTGTACCCTTCTCTTACCCACATTTTACAATGCTGCAGTGACATCTAGAGGTGCTTCATACCAATCCAGGTCCTCATCAAACCTCTGCAATTACTGTTACCTTTGTGGATATTAACTCCTGTTTCTATGCTGTGTGCTCGGTGTGGTTTTTTTCCTGGCCGCTCCTAGACTTGTTAGTAGTATAGTGACCACAGTACAACATGGTACCTGCTGTTGCTCGGTGCTCCTTTTTTCACCTGCCTTCTTCCTCTCACAGTGCTATGAAACTGGCACTGTCATTATTATTATTAGATCCACATAGTGTGAAAAGTGCAGATACCTCCAAGTACTTTCCAGAGGGACTACCAGCTAAAGCAGTACTGTACATATCCCAACAAAATACACAGGTTCAGGCACTTAATTTTGAGTGTCTTAACCATGTGATCAGTCCCACAGCTCTGGGCACCAAACAGTCCTATTACTAAATATTTGTTCTGGTAAGCCCTCTGCATTTTTTTAAGCTTTATTTTTTTATTTTAATTTCATCAGGCTATATAGAAAATAGGCATGAAATCAAAGCAATGCATATCCGCTATAAAGAGAGTTCAAGGGAAAGGAAATTCCGTGAGAAGCCAAAAGAGTTGAGACAAACTGAATGTAACTGCATGGAGCGATTTCAACAGGACAGATTTTTGTTCAGAAAATCTTGATCTGCAAGGAAACTGTAATATAAGCATAAGACTGACAATTATTTGGGATGCAGTTTGTCCCAGGAAGTTGCAGGCCACAAAATGAAAAAGGCCACAATACAACCAGGTAAATACCCTTGAAATATAAATCGGAGCCTTGTTCCCACAGAACTTAAATATAAATATAATGTTGCCAGACAGAACACAGGGAATCAACCAATGCTCTAAAAAGCTCTAAAAAAAATAAGTAAAATAAAATAGGGAAAAGCTGCAGACTTGTTTATTCTGCACTGTGTCGGCAATCAGTAATGCACTCGGATTCCTGTATGTGAGCCTCTCTGTACCGCTGAGGACATCAGCTCTGATCAAACACAGTCAGCTGAGCAAATAACCAGAGAAATGGCCTCCAAGCTCTTTGATGCATGAGGCCAGATTTCACTTCTGCATTCAGAATTAATTGCAGACACACGGCACTTCCAACTAAATATTGCTGTAGTTTGCAGGTGTGAAATACAGAAGCCAGCTTTTGAAAATCTGTCTAGTGGAAGGAACACTGGAAAGTGTTGAATACCTGAGACTGCCAGGGCATTACATAAATTACTACCATGTTTATTCAAGCACCATTTCTGATCTCTGACATTTTACCAGCAGATGAGGAGTTCATACTAATTTAAATTAAAAAAAAAAAAAAAAAAGAATACAAATGAAATATTTACTGATATCCTTCAGAATCAATTTGCAATAAATATAGGGTCAAGACTGCACTGGAGTAAGAAATACAAATATAAGGACTAGATATTCAAATACTTGCAAATACATGAGAAGTCTATACATGAACAACCCAGTTTTCTCCACATTTTGCTGTTTGTAGCAATGTGTGACTTCAACTTGCCAAATCTTGACCTGGCAATAAAAGCAAGAACTTTTGCTCATTATTTCTCCCCTCTAAGGGGTGGGGGTTCACCAGGTTCTCTGCAGCTGACAGAAGGCAATGTACCCTCCCCATCCCAGCCTCAGGCGGTACAAAGACCTCCTTGTAGTTTGCCAGGGGCATGCATGACATCCAGCCCCAGGCAGCTGAGCAGCTGCTCTGAGAGCCCACAACTCCCAAAAGCTGTAACACTCTTTGAAAATCTCATCTGAAAGGTGTGGTGGCTTGTTAAAGACATCTATCCCATCTAATTACTATTCATACCACTCCTCTTCCCTCAGTCTGTTCAAGCTTTCTTAAGGGTCTTTTTCACTTAATCCCCAGTAATATTTTATTTATTTATGTATTATTCTTCCCAAACTTAGGCAACATGACTTTCTACAGTCTGTATTTTCTAAAATTACAGTAATCAATATTTCTTAATAGAAAACACTTTTTCCCCTTTCTGTAATGACTTGAATATGTAAAATTAGGTAAATGGCACTATAGTACTTTTTCCTAGTCATACAAGCCAAATGCTTCCAATGAATTTTACATTTTCATTTCACAAAAGATTAAATATGAAAGTTTGTGTTGTGACCCTGTAACGTATACCACAGCAAAAAGGAGTCTGTATCTACACAATTTTGTATTGTGTCTTCAAAAATACATTTTCTAGACTCTAAGCAAGAGAGACAAAATAAAAGCCCAGGTGATGATACAGAATAATGTGAGATAGTCCAGAGGCTGAAACTTCAGTATAGATCAATGGGGAGAAAAAAAATCTGGAAATTCTTTAAATTGACTTTAGAAACCTGCAGAAATTAAGTAAAAAGCAATAATAGATATAAATATAATATGTTCTAATAGAAATTTCAAATGGAGCAAGAAATTAATGTCTTTTATAGACATCTGACTCCTTTTTACTGACCTGTACATAGCTAAATTCCTTCTTTATACTGAAGCAGTCCTACCCTTGGAATGTTTTTTTAGTTAACTTTCAGATTTTTTTATTCACCTAATAAAAATGTTTGATTCTTTTTTTCCTACTGCAAAAATTTTTGCAATGAATGGCCCCATGAAGCAGCCCCAGCCATTCAGTTAGAGGTCCTTTATCACCCCATCACATTTCATCGGATACCAAGACATTATCCTCAGCTTCCATCTGCCAATACCAAGACACAAACTTTTGCATATGCCTAAACCACATTTTAACTCTGTGTCACTTTCTTATGTTCTTGATAGTTTGCAGAGCTGTATTATGGCAAGATAACCTGGTTTTGTGTGAGATCCGACCACCACTCATTTATCAAAATTATTAAGTTACTTGAGATTTGCAATTAATGAGTTTCCCTAACAGCCAGAACTCAGCCATGGACTTTGCCACCGGAGCACTGTGTTGAGGATGCTCCCAGTATCTCCTCAGCGGTTCCCAGGAGAGTGCAGAACATACGACAGAGACCTCGAGGCAACCACATGCATGGTGATGTCTCCTGTGCCATCCATCAAAGCTGGAATCCATCCCCTCCTGCCCTTTCGTGTTCCTCTTCAATACATATCCTTTTCTCCCCCCGCCTCCCCCCGCAGCAGTGTAAAATATTTACTGAGAGTATTTTTGATACTAATTTATAAATGCTAAAAACCATACACATGGGAATTCTGCTTTTAGTGGCAGGTGGTGCATCTGCTTCCATGCCATTATTTTTTTGGTACACTATAAAAAATGCTGGCACCTTCAGGCCATTTTGACTCTTGCATGATTTTTATAGAGCTCCTTAAACTAGATAAAGAAATCATTCCTCTGTAAAATCCAAACTCAATGTCTTCTACACACAAATGTCTTCTAATCACACAAAAAAGAATAAGCTCTGAACCATGAGAATTGTGATTCCCCCAATACAAAATACAAGAGAAGTTCTGTGTGACCTGCTGCTTTGAAAATACATGGGTAATGAGGTAACAACCTCTGCATGTGAAAAATCCCTCAGAGCAACATCATCCTAGGGAAGAAGCAGAAAATCAGTGAAGCCAAAGCGTTGTCCATTCCCCATGAAAGTTTGCTGATTTCCTGCCCACTGTGCTGGAGAAGCAGTGGCTGTCCTGTTTCAAATAGAGGCTTCCTCCTGCCTCCTGTCCTCCATTGGACAGCCTCACATCTATCCCTTTTCTATACTGCTCGATGTCCTTACATGTCTGATGACTGACAGGGTGCATGTGTGCCTCATATGCACCTGTGCCATAACCCCAAAATTTTCCAGGCACTACTCTTTACATTTTTGCCATTACTATTAAATGGGTCATCCTCCTAAGTGGGTTCCACTATTGTCACAGTGTTAGAAAGGAGAAAAAAAATCCATGTTGAAAACCAAATCACTGGCAGATCTTTTAACTGTGGGGATAAAACACCCACTCGTCAAACTACTCAGGCAATTTTTTAGTATCAGTTAAGTAGCCGCACTCTTAAGAGAGTGTTTCTCAACTTAAGTAACTCAGCTGAGCTACACTTTCTGAGGTGGGGCTGAGAGGAGTCATTACCAGAAAACTGCCTAAATGTCTAGGATATCTGATGACAAAAGGTGAATTTTAGATGGCTGCAGCAGACAAAGACTTCCTCCCCGCGCAAATCTCTCCTACCGCTGCCTCACCTCTTTGAGGAGCCTTCTGCTTTTACAGGACTGCTCTCTGATGAGCTGCCTTACTTCTTTCCTGCACTTACCAGTTATCTATTTTCATCGTGAGGTCTCCCTAGTTTTTCAAAGGAATTGTAATGGATTCCTACAATGGTCACTCTAACACATAGGCATTCACATCATGCCCAAAAGCCACCCAATGTGGCATGTAGGTATTTAGGAATTAGCTGTGTCTATTTTGATTTCACACATTTTAGACTTGCAGAGACAGCAAAATCCCAACAGTGTTCAGGAAGGGATCCTACGCAGGGAACATTGTACAGCAGACAGGAAGTTCTGAGGGTAAATGGAAACAAAGTTAAACAGCATTATAAATTGAAAAGGCATGAAACAACTCCTATGGCTGTCAGTAAGGGAGAGAACAGGGCAAAACAAGATGAAAACATTGTCCTGAGAAAACATACCAGTTTTATAGACAGTCAGAGAGAGGATTTTAACTCTGATACACTATGGCTCACTCAAAAGCTGAAATTCTTCCACCAAGAACATGTTTAAGTAAAGGCATCAGTCCTGAGGGAAAGAAGAGCATTCCAAAGTATAATGGCACCTGAGGGTGCTGACCAGCTGCATTGCCCAAGCAATACACAACCCATCTGCTGAGATTCTGCAGAAATCTCTACTCTTGAAACCACTGAACCAAGCAGAAACTCTTGCAAATAGATACTTAAAAAAAAAAAAAAGAAACAATTCCCACCTATTTGGCTGAAAGATGAAAAATACACGGAACATGGCCAGTTTGGAGAGAATTTAAATAATACATAAGGGAACTGTTAGCATTTGTAGGCAAAATGAGGGAATCAGAACAGTTATAGACTGAGGCTGAATGGATCTTAAAACACATGTGGCAAACAGCAGCTTCATTGTGGGCTCCTACTAAAGCAACCAGTGACCTGCAATTGCAGTGTGATACCTGCACAGGAGGTACAGAGGGTTCAAGCAGAAAACACAGCTCCCACCGCTGGCGTGTCTGGTGTGGGAAACAGCCCCAAACTGCTAATGGTTGTTATTCCTAAAGCAAAGCCTGTACAAATGTCAGGAAACCAAAGCTACAGACACCTGCAGGCAACTGCAGGAAGTTCAACACTGCTTTACAATGGCAACAAAATGGACTTTCTGACTCTCCAGATAGTATTTGCAGGTTAATAGTATAGAATCTGCAGACTCTTTAATTTGGAGGAAACAAGTGAAGTATTATTTTACCCTCTATCTTTATAAGTGGAAGAAGCAGGACTGAAAACAGAGCTGTAGACAGGAACATTTTGCGACAGGATTATCACAGACTACTTAAAAAGGTGAATTTGAGGAAAACCTCAAGGCTTTTAAAGACGCTTACTGTAGAACCGGTGATTTCCCTGAGTGGCAATTGTGACAAAATAACTTAAATGACAGGTAATACACGCTACTCCTCTCAGATGTGGTGATAAGGTCATGCTGCACTCAGTGGAAAATGGCTGGGAGACATTTGGCAGCATTGACAAAGCATGAAGTGTCTCCAAGCTACACCATATTACAACTTCAACCAGAACCAGAAATAAACTAAACTCCTGTATGAGGCAGCGGAGGTATTTCAGGATGGCAGTAAAAAGCAGGAAAACAGAAATTTGCTTCAGAAGAGAGCAATCCCTATATTTTGCAAGAGCACAAAATATGCCTGTGGAGCCCATGATTAGGAAACTTTTCCAGCTGCTGCTGATGACAGGAGAGAGATTACACACCCCAGCTGCTTATACCCCTTCCTTACCTCTCTCTCATTCCCCCTCTTCCCTCTCTGTTCTGCCTCTTTCACAGTTCTCTACGTAATATGGTTCTGTAAAAAGAGACAGTTAGGAAAAATTAAAAAGCAGTACTACATTAAGCAAAGAGCAGCACCTCTCTAGAGAAGGAAGGATGGAAAGACAGGTGAGCAGTATGTAAACACTATTCACTGCCTTATCCAGTTGTACCCATGGCCACCTACTAGTAATTCATTCATAAGTTATGCCTGGATTATTTTGAAGAACCAGGCTGGGGACAGACCAACATTTTTCAGACAGCTCAGCTGTTAGAACTAAGAGATGGCATTTACTCCTAGCTGGAGCAGGGTGGATGACAAATAGGAACATCATCCAAAACATCTGATCGTCTCCAGTAGTACATAGAAGTGGGTACTGTCTTTCTGAACTAATGGTAGTGAATGGATTGCCTTGTTCGTGGCTGTACAGAAACAGAATAGGACTGTGCATGTCTGAAGGGATTGAAGGGTTGCTCAGTGTTGCCACACAAAGTCCACCTAGGATACAAGAGATGTTGTTCTTACTGCCTGGCAGCTTGCACTTCTACGGGGTCAGCACTGCTCAAAATTATCATCAGGTGGGACTAGAGACAGGAACAAGGATTCTGTTAAGAGAAGGAAGGATTGGTATCTGCACATTTGGGTAAATTTGTTCATTGCTATGTCACCAGGTATTAGTGGTGCATTTCAGGTGTAAAACTCTGCAAGGGTGAGATCCCCTACTTTTCTATTCCTTTGCTTTTCTTTTTACTTCAATCACAACTATATAAAACATATAGAACAATATGGAGATCAGTTCAAATATGGAGGCATGAGCAACCAACTTCGCAGTGTCTCATGGACCAGTATTTTGACCAGCTTGCTCAGAGATCCTGTTCTTACCCTCTCACCCAGAGGAGAGTCTGCTTGCCTTAAATGCTGCTACACATTGTCTCCCACTAAGCTGACAGCCAAGCTCAGCAGTCTCTGCTAAGGATATCATTCCATATTCTGTTACTCCCAATGCAGGGCTGACTTCAAGTCTGTTTTTACTTAAACCTCAGCTGACTAAGTGTTTACCAAAGCCAGCTGTTGTTCACAGGATAGCTTGGTAATTTTATGATGGCCCTTTCCTAATAAATCAAACACACAGAGAGGAGGTAATGACAACCTAACATATGTATGCTATCTCATAAAACAAACAAAATATAAACAACATAATAATATCATCAGCATGATTCCAGACATGCTCATCCTGCCTTTCCTAAGCCCACATGCTAGGCAAGTTCCTACCAAGTCCACTCAACATCGCCAAGGGTCTGCCTAAACAAAAATGAATCAGTGGGTAGATTACAAATGTAGCTGCTGTTGGAAAAAGACAGAGACTCCACTTGCTCCTCTCTTTATTGGGTCCTTGTCAGTAGGCTACGTCTGTTTCCATCATGTTCAAGGCCCCCAGCCTCTACTTCCAGGTCTTTCATAGCGCTGAACTCTCCATGGGGCACCTGCATCTCAGCCATCCTGGCTCCTCTCTGACCTGCCAGGAGCACAACCTCCTCTTGTTCTGCTACACCCGTTGGTTACCACAAACTCACCAGGTCCTCTCCTTTCTCCAACCCTGTGTTTCTACTGCACAGAGCCTTGCACCTACTCTGGTCTCCAGGAGCTGCCAGTTCATTAACATGCCAGGCCTGATTCAGTTTACATTTATAAATAGTTTAGATGAATACGTACTTTCACCGAGATAGGTAGATCTCTACCACAAACTGCAGAGATGGCAGCATTACAGAGATGACCTATGGGTCTCATTCCAATGGGGCTTTTACAACAGATGTTTTCATTGATGTTTTGAAAAGTGAAAGAAGCCCTAAACTCAGATGCTCAAAATTAATAATCTTTTCTTATCAAAGTAATTGTATAAAACAAGAAAACGTCTCTCTTGTTGAAACTCCTTTTTTTAAACCAGTTAAACCAGCCTGACGTTCAAGAAGTGCCCGTAATGACAATTTTTGTTGCCAGTCTTCTTTGGCAAGGAAGCTATTTTTCTCTTCAGTCAATGATGCTCTGGAAACAAGGATGCACAATTTATGTCCTTACATAGCAACAGATCGGCCAGTTCAGCTGACAGAGCTTTACAAGATGTTCCTCTGTTGCTACTCAGCACTGACTGATATTTTTATCATTTCCTTTGAAGGCTCAAATGGTTCTTGTCTATCTAAGAAGTGGGGTTGCCTTAGGGTAACCAAGCTGAAAAGCACACGGTTTGCTGACCAGGCCATTCTGAGTAATATTGGGTGCAGTGCTTCTTTTTTTCAAGGAGTGCCGTTTCCATTAATACCTTCACATGATGTTTTTCCGGCTCAAAAACTTTAGAAAAACAAACTCAAGAACTGTTCTTTAAATGAACCAAAGAGTAAAGCCTGCATGTGATTTTTTGGGAGAAAAAAAAAAATTAAGCAAATCAGAACAAATTATGAAAGGCAGTCTTTTTTGGTTCACTGTGGGTTGGTTAAATACCAACATACTTTGTCAGAAGAAGTTTCTTAATTTTCTTTACCAAAAAAAGAATACTCAAGCTACCTTACAAGAACTTATTAGAGACAATAGAGTCTTTCAAGAGATTTCTGGTGTCTTTTAATCTGAACTTTAAAGAACATGGTGAAACCCTCATTATGGTAACACAGGCATTTTTTACCCAGGGAAGTTTACACAAGCCACAGCTCCAGTTACGGTAACCCTACCTCAGATCCCAGTTTAGAAGTCCCCTAGTCCTCACCAATGGAGAGAAATACCAGATCAGAACACTTAAGATGTTCTTTGAAATAGAGGACAAACATATGTACATGCCCTGACCCAAGGAGGCTTTTTACCAGTTCCACTAATCTCTAGACCGTGGTGCTCATAATATGACTACTGCAACTTGATTCCCCCAGATAATTATAAATCCAGAAAAGATCATTGTAAAATTCATGGCCAGGACCCAAGACTCCTGAAGCCTGTCAATCTTTGTTATGTTCCTTGCTGTTACGTTTTACAGCTGCAAAGGAATAATTAGAAAAAAATGAAGGTCTGTATAACAAGTAGTTTTTTCTATATCTTTTCCACTGAAACTTGCTCAGCTTGTCCTTATACTTTTCACTTCTAGAGCACATTGGTTGTTTTTTCTTAAATGTCAACAAAACGAAAAAGCTGAGCATATATCAGAACATATCCGTAGCTTGCAATGATTCCTGCCAAGATGAAACACAAACCTAGGCTCACCTTTTCATTTTTCTTCTTGAGCAGGTCACCAGCTGTTGTCTCCGAGAAAATGTGCATCCTAAAGGGATGTCCAGCTCCTGCCTTGCAAACTTTACGTTTTTTAACATGATGTTTTACACTTGAATTATGAATTATTAATGTTTTCACCTTCTCTACCAGAGGTCCTACAAGTTTCTGTAGTCCAGAAACACCTTGTTCAAGTCCATCTAGCCTTTTAACCTGCTGCTCTGCTTTCCTGTTTATATCAGAAAGGGATTTTTTCATTTTAAGGCAAAGTCTCTTCATTTCATTATTTTTCAGTTTTTTGTTTCTTTCCATTCTTGATCCAGGTTCAGATGTTTCCGCCTTTACCATCTCAATGTCTTTTTCAATGCAGCAGATTTCTTGGGAAACACTGTTAAGCTTCTTAAGGACATTGTCTTGCAGAGTTAACAGTTTATCAATTTTCTCTTCAAGGGAGGCAAACTTCACATCCATGATGTTGAAACTTTCAGATGTGCTGACATCACTTCTCGCAACATGAAGAATTTGAGGAGGTTCCATTCCATTACCTGGCCCTTGGTTTTGCAAAGTGTTTGGATCAAATATTTTGGCCAAGTTGTTGACCATAGACGTAGAAGAGCTCTGCCTGCTGGATGTGGTCATTTTGCTGGTTTAGGTATGGGAAGGAAATGCTCTGATGATCAGCTGCTTGAGGACAATATCAGTTGCAAAGGCTTTCCATCCAGGCTGCTCAGATATACAGCCAAGTTTGGCAACTCCAGCTCAACTAATTCACAAACTACTCTCATATATTTGACTAAAACAGAGAAAAGAGACACTCAAATTATTTAGGAGAAAAATGCCTTTCATCCATTATTTTCTTTACATATATATATATCTATCTGTTTCCAAATTAAGTGAATATGGAGGTGCATATCCTAAATGCTCTCAGTTCAGTGATATCAGCCCTAGCAAGGTCCGAACTATTTGCACTCCAATGGCATTTGACAGCAAAAAGGCTACACGATACATGAGAAGTCATTAAGGGTAGGGAGACTTTGGCAGTGGCGTTGCTGCTTTTCAAAACCCTGGTATGTAATGTGACCCCTGCTCTGAAGAGAATAAGAGTCCTTACAGGGAACTTAAACGTGGCTGCTTGAAATTGCTATGTTTTAAGGCAAACTTTTCAGATGAAAACTTCTATTCCTTGAAAAGCCTGTTATGCCAGGCAGGAAGTCAATAGAGTGGTTAAAAAACAAATACATTAAAGAAAGTAAAACAAGAAGAAGATGCTGGAATGCAATAATTGGGGAAAAAAAGATCAGAGCCTTTTTATCTATCCTATGTCTCAGCTACCACATAGCTAGCTCTTTATGCACAAGTAATTAATTAATAGCTAATATCTTAATTTAGTTCCATATTTATCAAGACTGTTCTAATTTGCCACAAATTAAGAGGTTTATGTTTTACTGTGATCTGGTCATACAAATACCAAAATAGAACATTTGATAGAGACTCAGTTCTTCTCTTTGTTTGCCTGACAGTAAACGTCTCGTGACCAGTGGTTAGTATTCCTAACTCAAACAGTTTATTTAAGTTTTGCTTTTGCAAAAGACTTCTGTTTCTTTCAGAAAAACAACACTGGACAAAAAAGAAATTTCATTACTAGGAACAGGATTCCCCTAAGGGTAGGTCTGAATTGTTGAACACCTTTCATGTTGGTTAGAAAAATAAAAACACAATTTGAAAGAAAGAATAAAACCAGCATTTCTCATCTCAAGTCAGCTATACTCCACAGGAGCAAGAAGTAAATCAGTATCGAACAGCTTGATGGAGACAGGCTGCCTCTGAAACACAAAGAAACAGCTGCCTTGGACAAATGACTGTCATAGATTGACCACATATAGGTCAGTCTGCACTGTTGCCACATCTTTTATAGAAATAAACACATAAAGTTGGCCAGCTGGTTGAAAAACAGCAAGACTGTTGCTCTGCTCAAAGGATCAAGAGCTTCTTTTGTGATCCCTGTGAACTATTTCTTCTGCCAAACTCAGTTTCTCCATGCTTTAAACAGGTACCATGAAGGATAATTAGGTAAGGGACATAGTGAGTTCTGAATACCTAACATACTAAATAGTCTTTCAAAATTGCATGGTCTTCTCTTCAATTTTAGGTGCCAAATGTGTATTTTAGAGTCAATCACAGCTGAAGTTTTCAATAGCTTCCAAAGCTTCTGCTGCAATCATTTGTGACTCGACATGTAGTCAGTGTTGATAAGGATAAGCTAATTCAGGAGCTTATTCTCCGGTTACTGCAGGTTCATAAGTACATTTGTCACCTTCTGGGATCAGCATGTTACAGCAAGTGAAAGTGAACTGTGTTCATGCATGACCCTAAAACATGGATTGAAATATCTTCTTTAAATAACAGATACTACCAAGAGGTGGCCATCATGTGCTACTGTGCACAGCATATTCACTGAGCAGACTGAGAAGGTTAAATATTTTTAAAATAGGAAACAGGAGTAAAAAAAACCCAAACAGTTTAAAGATCTCTATTTCATTATAAGAATAATACACAAGACAGCAGTTAAAAAAGAGGAAGTAATAACAAAGCAAAGAACATCTCATCAGTTCCAGCAGAGTAGTTATGTTTGAAGCCCTTTTTCTTCTTCTGTTCATCTCTGCTAGAAACATGAACTAAACTCTCCTGACAGTTTCATATCTGCAGAAGCCCCTGTTGGACACAAACTTTCAGAAGAGGTGTTTGCATGTCTGTAAACTGGCCAGGTTTGAAAAGCCATTTATCTTGGATGAAACATCCCTGGAGGAGTTCATGATCAGCTTCCCCCTGCCCCCTGTCCTCCCTGCACACAAAAAAATTAGGTTAAAGGTTTATTAGACCTTGCCGCCCATCCAGCTAAGACTCCTGGTCTGGGGAACTTCATAGGCAAAGACTGTTAGACACAAGGATCCTCTCCAAAAGGAACATTTTGTTAAAGCAAGAAATTATTAAAAGAAAAAAGAAAAGGACATACAGATAGCAGTGGTAAAAACGTGTAATATTACTGTGCACAGCCACATATGTTAAACATTTAAATCTCTCCTAACAGTTGCCCAGGGAAATGTTATGTGAAATACCTCAAACCAGTACTATAAACACTAATAAAAATTTTAAGCTCTGTGAGGTAAGATCCTATTATCAAGTATCATCTGTAAAGTCCTACTGATTTAGTATTTTACCATGACATACAAAAATGCCAAACACCGAAAGGGTAGAAAGCAAACTATAAAAACACTTCATTAAAAGCTCATCAGTATGTTAGCAGTTCTGTCTGAAGCTGAACTGAAAGAGCAAACTGCTGTGTAGGGGCTTGAAAGTTGGAATAAATGAAAGAAAACTAACATCAGCTTACTTTCTAGGCTCAGAAAGCTCTTGCCAGTAACTTCTTCGCAGCTGGACATCTGTGATCCCTGCCTCTTGGACTGTAAAATTGAAATAACTTTACATATCTAGATACTTTTAAGGAGTTCAGTGAGAATTAATTACTTAAGGGAAAGTGATCTGTAAAAAATAGTGTAATTTAAAGTAGTTGAACATTTCCTTCTTAGTGCTATGAATTATTACCGCTACACTATGAAATTCAATAATATTATTTGTAAATAATTTGAGCCATTTATAATAACCAAATAGCTGAATGCAGTTTTCCTGGTAACTAAAATAATCTCCTAGCACCTCTACCTATCATAAATGCACAAAATAAGCCCATATAACAGCATTATTAGTTTCATCTCACAGACTTTAGTGATGACTGATAATTGGATCTGCACAGCACAAAAACTGCTTAAAAGTCTGTTGGAAATCAAAGGTATGAGCTGAAGCAATGGTTACTTTTCATGAACTGAAGACAAAGCAACACAACTGACTGAAATACATAAGAAAGAAAGCAATTCCACTAGTTTTAAAGATCACATGATTCCACATATTCCCAACATTGCATAATACTACAATTCAGAATATTAACACTAGGCTACTGCACCAAAGGCTGACATGGAACCCTGGTAATTTTTGCACACAGGTGTAACCAACACCTGCTAATCAACTGAGAAAATGTATGGTATTTGATAATCTGCCATACAGCCTAATTTCTTCTATATAATTGCTGCCCTGTTGATGATGAATTCTTTTGAGTGGCTTTTCCATAAAAGAAAATTAACTGTAGTTCTCTATTATTTCAAGGTCAGTTGGAAAAGGCAGTGTATATAATTTTCCAAGTGTAGTGGCATTGAAAATTTGGAAGAAATAGCAATGAAGTACCAATGGATACATTGCTCCTACAGTGACTTTCACATTTTTAACATATCTGCAGACATGGTACAGTGAGCCTGTAAGAGATGTCATTAAACTCTGTACCTTATATAGACGTAGTTAAACGGGCTACAGGTGAAGATTGAACAGACTGGAGAAGTAAATTTTTTCCTTCTGATTTCTCTCTTGAACTCAGATTACAGCCAGTGGTATTTTCTCTGCACACACAAATATGGAAAGCTGGCTAGCATTAAGAAATTATCCCAGCACATCTATTTGCTCCCTAGCTCTATTAGATGTCTGCTTCTGAAAGTGATCCTGCAGTTCAGAGATGCCCAGACTAAGCTTTGAGCACATTCTGCCCCAAAGCCTGTAAAAGGCAGGAGGACCTCAGTTCCACAGTGTTTGGATCTCAGTTTCACAGGTGTTAGAGAAAAAAAAAAAATTGGAAAAAATGTCATAGCCCAAAACATCCAAACAGTTTCTAATCAGTAAAGATATGTAATATTTGCGGTTCTTTAAATTTCACATGACAACTTATTAGTCCAAAGAAAGCCTGCTTTCTTCTTAAAAAAGTTGTTCACTAAGCTTTCACCAATTCTTGGTCGTCTCCTCATACAGCTGAGCTGTTAACTACTCTGCCTTACCTTATCTTGTTCTACTGGACCCAGGTTACCAGGAGTTACCCTCTCCCTCCGTGCTTTTTTAGACTGAGTCTTTTCAATTCAGTTCAGTTCAGTTCTTCATTTTTCCTAACAATTAAAGGTCCAGACAGTGCACCTCATAAATTTATGTCTGCTGGCATCAAACATTATAAACAAGAACACAAGTGGAAATGTTTGAGTTGTAGAGTCTTATTCCAACTTTTTTGGGCTGTAAGCCATGTATCAGGATATGCCATATTTTGTGGAGAACATGGTACACATTCATCAATCTTGAGTTGTTCTAGATAAGGTATCTCCAAAACTCCCATGTCCAGTTTAATATTTCACTTCTGTGGAGGATTGGGGTGTTTTTCCCTGAGAAATAACACGGGGCCACCTGCCATGAATGAGTTTGCAGCATGTGTGTGATGCATGCTCCACATTCCAGCCGTTCCTCACTCATGTGTGTCAGCAGCAAATGTTCTCCCGACATTTCTGTACCTATGTCCCAGCAAGGACTGGGTGTACATAGGGAATATATTAAGGGGAGTAGGCTGTGGGTATGTGAACAATTAGTTCTGACTTTATGAGTTTTCCTAAAACACTATCTAAATTTCCCTTGGTGCAATTGAAGTTGATTTCTTCCTGTGCCATGGATGACTAGAATACTTTGTTCTCTTCTCTTTTGCAAATACCTTTGATGTATTTGAAGTTTATTATTACAACTCCCTCTCAGTATTCTCTCAAAAATATAGTTACTTTGCACACAAAAACATATTACTATTTCCTAGAAATGCTCAGTTTTGAGAAAAACTGGGGGATTTTTTCTTGAATATTTTTCTGGAGAAGTTGTCTTCCCAGATGAAAAGAAATCAAAGATATTCTGTGTTTGTGGATTTTTAATAAATTCGTGTGTGAAAATGGTACAAGCTAACATGTTATGCTGTATCTCCCAGAAAACAATGTAAGATTTGACTTTTCTTTGAACATATGGATCTTCTATTAAAAAAATTTGCTTAAATCTTTAAAATAAAACCCCAGGACAGAGAAAAAAATACTTCATAAACTTATAGCATGAGTCAGCTTTTCAGGAACCCACATAACAAAATTACTATCCATTGGTTTATATTTCAATGAGTTCAAATAAGACCTTTGTAAGATTATCTGCAACTATCTTACTTTTCTGCTGACTTCTCATTTATTTTTATTCTTTCCAATGTCTAGTCCGTGCCTTATATATCCCTGCCCTATATATCTGGAACTTCCATATTCTTCTTCCTTCCTTAAAATTAATTCTCTCCTGCCATCCTGACCACTGTTTTGTCTTCAGCATTTATCCTATGGTTGATCTGCATTCACTTAATGAAACTCACTCATAAATTAAGAAAAGTCAGGGAATATTTGTTACCCTACTTTTATGAAGTTCTAGTTCAAATTAACTATTTTAAT
>VWZT01007958.1:45044-72740 GCA_013397055.1 Pachycephala philippinensis | reverse complement strand
AAAAAAAAAAAAACAAACACAACCAACAAACCACTCCTTTTTGTGAAACTGATCAAGAGAAATGCAGATTTGTTCTCAGATTTTCCACAGAAATGCATATTTTGTGGCTGGACTGGCTATAGCACATAGCAGAGGAGTTCCAATAGTATATTTTATATCTGAATCACCAATTGTGTTTTAGAGATAAATCATATCTTTGCATTTTTCCCTATTGTGATAGGGGTCATAAACTGTAGACATCCCTAGCAAACAAATCTGTCTTCTTTAACAATTTGCAAATAAGGTGTTTTGAAGAAGACTCTTGTATCATGCACAGAATATTTCTGTAGAAGTCTCAGTAAGATCCGTATCTCAATAAGTCTCAAAGAAGGAACAGCTTGAGACTTGGGGAACAGGAAAGCCACTATCCAAAATACTCAAAAGATTTCTATGTGCTAGTCACAAAGCAGAGAACATACACAGTAGTGCACGTGAGAGCTAAAGCACGTCTGCTCTTTCTCTAGTACACAAAAAAAGCTCCCTGAGAAACAGTTTAAGCTTACAGCTGCTCAGCTCTGAAACAGATTAGAAAGTAAGCATTAAAGCCATGAACCAGACTCAGAAAGTCATGCTGTTTACTGAAAGTTCACAGATGTCCCCGATGGTAGAACAGAAAAACCATTCTCTTCCCCCTGCCCTCATTCCCCCCACCCTTCACAATCAAAAAACATCCATCGAGATAGATGAGGAAATTTATCCAAAATGATGTATTTCTACAATCAGCAGTCATGTTGGACTCCTTCACCGCAGGGGCTGAAATAACTGTATGCCTAAGATTAAGTGACATACTGTATCATAAGTGATACACCTTTATGGCTCCTCTGGGGTCTGCCCAAAACACTTGTCTGGAACTCTGCTTAGGGTCAGAAAAGGAAACAGCTTCGTACAGTGCAGGAGCATACAGCCAAAGTCTGGCACTGAACTTCATGAGGTAGGACGAGGGAATTTACTGCTCCACAGGGGTCTCTGCACACAACTACTCTATGACCTGTTAATTAATTATGAATTCTGACTTCCTTTACTGTAATGACTTTGGTAACTAAGTACCTTGGAATATCCTAGTGATAAATGATGAGAGCAAATCCCTGAAACAAACTACAGAGAGATGCTATTACAGTTCAGTGATCAATCTGCAGATGTCTGGTACTGGTCTTTTAGATACACTACCACCTTCAAATTTTAAGCCTCTCTGTAAGTGTTTGTATGACCACCTTTTGCAGAAAAATAAATGTTAATTGACCTGTATATCCTTTGGTAGAAAATATCTTTGAAGATGAAAATGATAACAGAAGGCAAAACGCATATTCTGGGGGTGAAATCTCTTGTACTCTGGAACTCTGCAGATCTCTTTCATGTGGAAAAGCACTTGCACAGGAAAAGTAGTGCAACTGCAGGTTGCATGGTGCAGCATGCAACATTTATCCAACATTTATCCAACAACTAACTCATACCTTACATCCCAGTGTTAATGGGTTTCTTTGGATGAATAAGAACTGCACAGTACATAAAAAAAAGCCACCAAAATCAGCATCTGTCTGCTTAAAAGCCAAAGTTCAAAGCACTTCACCAAAGTGCAGAGTGTTCTTTCACTGAGGGTTGGTCTCCACTATCATCTCCTGCTGTCAAGATATAACATCAAGAGTCTCACCTTTGCTTAGCTGTCCCCAATTAACTACACTAAAAACAAAACAAACCTCAAAACCCAGAGTTTCTTAAGGCTGAAAAATACTGTGCGATAAATTACCCATTAATAGCCTAAAACTCTATTTCCAGGAAGCCTGTTTAAAGGAAAATTCTTGACTTTCTGAGGCTAAAGCAGAGGTGTCATAACTCTGAAACAGAGCAATGAAAGAAGTACTGTCTCCAGGTGCAGCAGGAGCTGTACCTCATTTCATCTGCTGGGTAGACTGGTTAAAATCTTTGGTTGCAATCCAAAACTTTCTGGCAGCTAGCATCCTGTATTAAAATTTATAAACCACAAAAGGCCTTTTCTTACAAAAAAGTTAATTCAGGATGGATAGGCTGAAAAGACTTGAAAGGGACAGTCATCAGAAGTGGTTATATGGAAAATTGGATGTAAGTAACACCTTTTGCTCCATCAGAACATACTAAAAATACAGTAAATGCAATTTCAGTGAGAAAGAGAAACTGTGCTGATTAAAAGATCTTTAAAAGAGCTGCAGAGAAGAACCCCAGAGCTGCCTGTCCTGTTGGGAGGTAGAAGTTTTACAAAGTATGTATTATCCTCTCCAGAAGAAACACATTGATAGCTCAGCTTTCTTCAAGTTGCAAAACCTACCTGCTGTCCAGCACACGATATGAGAGCCCTGGTCAGAAACAGTGGACATCCTCTGTGGTGACTGCCCACTCAACAGGCAGAGCAGTCAAGAGCCATGTGCGCCTCGGGCTGTCACTCTGTGATCAGCTGGCTTTACAAACTAACCCTTACAATGCAAAAGCAATTATCTTCTGATTCCCTCAGAGGTAACCCATATTCTCTGCTATAAGAACACTCCAAAGATAACACCACCAGGCTAGCGAAGATCCCAGTGTGGCAGAGAGGGGAATGTAGTGTTCTTCTGATGAATGACTACTGAGTCATTTTCACTTGTGGTGGTTTTTTCCCTGCTGCCTTCTACCATGAGACCAGCTATGGCAGTGGAGAAGCGGGAAGGAAACTTTGTGGATTTTTGCTTGCTTGTTTCTTTAGAATAACAGTAAACACTACCCACAACTACTATTAGCCCAATTCTGTATCATGCACTTACTGCACCAAAAGCCAGGAATTCACTCATTCTGTAAGCAAGCCAGGGTACTGGTTATTTATCCAGGCAGACTCTGCTGAAGCAAACATTTTTTTACCAGTATGACTGCAACCGGAGTTGGAATTAAACAGACTTTAACTAAGTAAATTGGCACAAAAAGCTGCATGCAGAAAATGCCTTGACTCATCTCTTGAAAACCTAGAATCAGAAGAAGTGAAATAAGTGGCACATTCATATTAAGCATGGATGTCAGAAACCAGGACTGTGCAGAAGAAAAAAAGAAAAAGCATCCTGACATGCATATAGTGGCAACCAAGGTTTTTAGGAAAGGGGCAATTTGAGCTTATTTTATCTGTAGGGTTGGCTAATTCTGGTGAATGCCGATATTTTAACAGATTGTAACCTGAGCCTGGCAAGTTTCCATAGCATTACTTTATGCTTTAGGGATGAAGAATTCAAAGGAAGGGTGTTACCTAAAATTTAACTTCTGGGCTATATTAAAAAGCCCTAAAATCCAGGAAGCTAAGTATTAAAGTATTTCTCCCCTTTGATCTGTTTGTTTTATACCAATACAAATTGCCCATTCTGCTCAATTTCATGACAGAATGAATGGACATGAAATCAGAAATCTTTTTCCTTGTCTTCCTGTTCTGCCCAGGGTGCACATGCTAATACCATTTTGCACTAGTGGATATTTTCAGCAACAGAAATGCCTTTTAGCTACATGTCTTCTTTTTTAGCTATTTTCACCCCTAAAGTGCTCATTCCAAAATGAAACATGGCAAGTTCCCAGCCTTATAGCTGAACTTCGAAAGCCATCACAATCATCACCTATTTTTGTCTCCTCTAAACCCCACATATTTTGACTAAATGATCATTCCAGATGCCCGGCCACCTGGCTGCAAAGATTAGCCACATTCAGTGCCCAACCAAAGACATTCAGCAAATTAAGAATATCAACAGTTGTTACAGAGACTCTGCGTGTCCCTTCTTCAATTTTGAATTACCTGGTGAGTTCTAAAAGGTTTTATGGTAGCTGGTAGGACATTGATATACAAAACAAGCTGAGATTCACCAAACATCTTCTATAATAAAGCTTTTTTGTTTTAATTTGTCAGGGTTTTTTTCAGCTTGAAGACTTCCAAAGATGAGCATCAGTCTCAGCCTTATTGTTGTGAGAACTTTCAAATTAAATTATTTCCAAGAAAAACAAAATTTAAAAGATGTTTTGTGTGTACTAAATATATTCTTATGACCATTTACACAAAATCTGGGGAGAGGACTCTTGCTGTCAAGTATTTGCCTTTGTTAATGGAGGAGGACTTTCCTGGCCGGTGCAGGGAGTTTGAGAAGGATTTACCTTGCAGATGCTTCTTTCACTTTCAAGAACCCACAGTGGCCCTGGCAAATGCATCCCTGAACACTGATATCTTTTCCTCCCATGCTTTCACTTCTCTCTACAACACCCTTCAGGCATTCTAGAGTAGGTAAAGAACCTGTTTAAATGGAGCAGAGTGAGTATCACAAGGAAGGATGCACTAAACAAGAAGAAACAAAAGTTCTGAAAGTCAAGCAGTTGTAAACAGACTTCTGCTTACCATCCAGGAAGGTCCTAAAAAAGTAGTATGCATCCAGATGTTAACAGTCCATAAGAACTGGGTGAGAAACTCTAAGGCTGCACACTTGCTGTTTTTCAACTTCAAGTGCTTTTCTTGGGAAGCACTGTTCCTTAAGGCAGGCCAGGAATAAAATAACAGCTGTGTCATTCAGGAAAAAAGAGCTAAGGTTTTATTTCATGGTGATGCTACAGGAAAACTGTTTTCAAAGGTCAGTTTGGGCATCTGGTGAGCACAATGACACAAAGGACACAGAGCTGGATCACAGTGCCCACAACTGAAACACTATTTCCCCACCTTAACGCACAGGCTAAGTGAAATCATGTAAGATTTAAAGTGCTTGGCCTTTGGGCCAACTAGCTAAGCAAAAAGAGCACTTCCTTTGGCCAGCTGTAGCTTTTCCCAGACAGAAGTTTCTTTTCCCAGAAATTTTATCAACATGTAACACTGGATAAGTCTGCAGTTTGAGTAAATAATAAAGTACACCAGTGTTACAGAAGTTGGCTAAATAAAACAGAGGCTGGTATTACTGATTCATTAATATTTCTGAATATTAATGTGTTTCTGCCTGTAAATACTGAGGAAATACTGTTTTCTTCATTTTAGAAAAAAATATTTTATTAGTTCCATGCTGCCTGCCAAGAAGCCTCACCTTCCTACCACATTGTAGGACTTACACACTTGCAGTCCTACCTCTTAAATCCGTGATTTCATGCAACTAACTGAGTTTTCTCTTTCTTTTTCCTTCTAGAAAGTCTGATGTAGTCTTTAAAGACTTTAAAGAACTCAGTAGTCAGGATTATTTAACTAGAGTCCAAAATGAAAGCCTTGTGTTAACAGAATGGCTTAAGTTAGATCACAAGTGCTGAAGGCCAGATATTTTCTCTCAGTGAGTGCAGAAGACCCATACCAATAGACTCAGTCTGTCTACTGAAGCTCAGCAGTTGTATCACTTCTTTGCCAAAATACACACATTGTGCTTTCCTGTTGTCACCTGTTCCAAATTAAAGCTCTGTTACAGTGCACACCTGCAGGCCACCAAAGTGGAGGCTTTAAGCCTTTGCTTGGTCCTTGCTGTAGGATTCAGCATTCATTTTATGAGGACAGTTTTAAGCTACAGACACCAGAACTGAAGTATGAACCATTTAGGAGGGCCCATCCACACAGGTGGCCAGAACAGGTGCAAGGTAACCTCTGCTGACAGTAGTCATGTTTCAGAGTGTTTCACCATCTGATGTCATTAGCTGCATCCAGAAGCATTTCTGACTGCTTTTTGAAAAGCCTTTGGGGAGAAGCTTTGCCTGCTGATCATACTTACTTGTATGAGCTTCAGAACTCTAAAGCCTTCTGGAGAGTTCAGGTGAAAACAGCTGTGCTGCTCTGTGATAGGAGTGGGAACCCTTCAGAAGCCGAAGAAAAGAGCATTCTGAACAATTCATGCAGGATGCCAGCCATGTGCACTGGTAAAAAGGATTGGCTCCTTAGTGACGCAGATGGTCTGAGCAGTGCTCTCCTAGAAACTTGCCCAGCAAAAAGAAAGACAGGTGAAGAGTTTGTACCCTTACTTTTCCCACTTGCTCCATGTAGTTGGCCCAATCACTATCTGGATTTCTTATCCTATCTGAGAACAGAAAAGGGGGTGATGATGCTTAGACAGCATGGTTTTCTTGCACCTGTAACTTCCCCACAACTTGCACCTGTAACTTTCCCACTTCTGCATATGAGAGGCTACAGGCTCTCTAACTTTGAATGGTTAAAATGCTAAGAAACAGCAACCAGAAACATCAGGGCTCTTGCTGCATTGCACAGCTGACCACAGTGAACATCCTGTGTTATGCAGGAGTTTAATATTTAATAAACCTCATAAATAGGAAAGTCTGACTTGAAAATACAGCAGAAGTAAGAAACATTATACCTATGCAACATAAGAAAACTAACCTTTCCTAGGAGCCAGACCTTTTGCATTACTGAAGTGTTTTTAGGTTAAATTGTTATGTACTTTTTGTATTTCAAAAAAAAGGAAACATAACATTGCTTAGAATAGGTTTGTTGTATTTATGTTAATGAAAGATCAGATCTGGATTCCTGAGTGTCTAGTGACTGCTTCTGGGACAGGGAAACACGAGAAGAGCAGTCATGTTATGAAACAAACTCTCCTCTTACCTCAAAGTCACTTTCCCCTCTTCCCCTGACCTATCCTCATCTGTTCCCTGCTTCTATTTACAGAACTCCATTAACGTTACACACTCTAATTTGATCACAAGTTTTTGGGTTCCATGCAGAAACCACCTGGCCCCTTTCCATTGCCTCTACACCACAGAAGGGCAGACTGAAAGACAAAAATGGTCTCTTCTCACTTCATGCAACTGATGAAAGCCTATGTTATAGGCCTTTGTACCTTATAAACTCTATAATAGTTTTGGGATCACAGATACAAGTAACATCCTTTTTCTCTCTCCTGTTTGAAGGAAAACAAAGATAGATAAAGCCCTGCTGATACCACTGTCTGGCTTTCCTCTTCTCCTCAGCAGGACAGCCAGTTATTATGCCTGTTAAAGATGAATATAAGCACAAGGTAAATGAAGTCACAGAACCTCTAGACCCCATAATATAACCCTAGTCATCTAAAAGATGTTTAGCCTAAGGTAGGCATTCTCTACAGTCAAGGGAGAGAAAAAGTGAGCAATGTCTACAGGACAGTTTATCCCCAGGTTATGATGGAGGCCAAATGGAAAGAAATACCTGAGGTGGTGTTGCTCTCCTTCCTGACTAAAGAAGGAAACCTGTTACTGTTTCAAGGACTAGGGGCAGAGAAGACTAATCTCACCTTCTGCCCTCACTACAATAAAGCTTAGAAAACAGTCTGTCATCACAGAAACTTGAATCATGGCTTTCAGCATTGTTTAAGTTATGTCTGTCCCTATCCTGGGCAAGAGCCAGCCTTGTAGCCTTCCTTCTATTGCACTGTCATGTTAGGCTCTAATGAAAGAGCACAATGAAACAGCCTATTCTCATCTCAGAATGTCAAATAGTGGGGTTTGATTTTCTGAGATGTGGCAGATGGTATTTTCATCATGACTTCTGTCATGTAACTCTCATGAATGTTGCTTGGAAAAATGGCATCGACAGGAATCATGGATTAAATCTTGTCCTAAGGGTACGAAATATATGAGAACTGATCAGAAATCACAAATTATTTTATCACTCTGCCTACACAACACAGATGAGCGCTGTAAAAGGGATTATTCTTCTCAAAATATCTGATTTTCTCTTTAGAAAGGCAATTTTTACAAGCTGGAAAAAATCCATGGTCTTTGGAAAGGTGTGGCAATTTCATAGAGCAATCTCACCTTGCAATTAGGCAATGTTGTTCAGTTTCTTATTAGTCTGCTTAGCTGATTTAATGGTTTCATAAAACAGTTCATTCCTCTCTGTATCACTTGCTCTCTTTTTTGCTCTTTTTTTTTTCCACTTTTGGGGATCACAGATACAAGTAACAAGTGAAGAAATACACTGTTTCTAACTAATTCTTATGCCTTAATCTCAGTGTTCACTGAAGAGTCACACATTCACCTGTAAATAGTGTCATGGCTCCAGAAAATTATGATCATTGTGACAAGATTAATAGGGAATGACTGACTGCCATTTCCCCCACAGCAAGAGGATACAGACATTCAAAACAAGAATTGCACATCAGTTTCAAATCAGATTCTCACCCTAATTACTTGTGGAGGAGCTTATTGCCACAGGATATTGGGGGGGTGGTAGAGTAAGTGCCGATAAAAAGGCATTGGACAAAATTACGAAGGACAGCTGCTCTAGAGGCAATAGCAAAGATTAACTTCTGGCTATGGGCTGCTATCTGACTGAAGCTCAGAAGGTCTCCCCTGGGTAAGAATCTCATCTTATGTTACCCAGTTTCAGATACTGTTACTAGTCACTTGCAGCTGGGAAGCTGGCCACCCTCTAATTCAAAAATATTCACATGAAAACCCCTGCTTTATTACTTGTAAGCCTTTCTTTCTGCCACTAGAACATAGTGCTTGCACCTGGAAACATTTGGAAGCCCTGCCATGACCTCACTCACCCTTCTGCCTCTGGGATTCAATTTCATGACTGCTGCATTTTTTTTTTACCTAAATTTTTCATCTGACACTATGGAAAATGAACTGTGATTACCCAGAGCGCAAGCCTCTATTCCCTGACCAATTCATATGATCCAACATGAGGATTAAAAATAGTTGTCACTGGAGCTAAGCAAAGAGTTTTGAAACAAAACACTGGCATGTGTTGGAAGATGACGGCTCATGAAAACAGAAGACTGATCGACACATGATGTGCTCTTCCAAGTAAAATGAACTAGGGAAGAAGGCAGAACAATACTTGCAACCCCAAATGAAGCATGTCTGTTTTTCATTTCAGTGCAGTTTTTCTTTGGCAGCCCTGTCTTCAAGGGCGTGAAATTATTACAATGAAATTCAAAACCTTATGAAATAAGCCAGATTATAAATTTCTTTGCAAACTATTTTCACCCAGATTGCTTAGTCAAAGGCTTTTTCTATCTTCTGGAAATCCACTGACTGAACTGAAATGTACTTACTATGAAATAGAATCAAGTAAACTTGACATTAAAAGACAATTTTAAATGAAGCTGAAGGAAGCTAATTTTGATTTTAGATGCTAGTCTGTGTTGAACACAGCTTAGAGAGTTAAGGCAGAGCATGAAGCTCTGACAACAGGTAGAAGTGCTGGGATCTGCATTGATTTTTTCAATATTTCCTCTTTCTTTTCTCCTTTTAACCCTGCATCATTACTTCCTGCTATTTTCCTTAAAAGATGGTGTTTCTTAGCATCAAGTTTCATCCGCGGTATCCACAGAGCACAGCAAAATTCTTCAATTCTTTGGTTCTGCTGTACTAGCTGTTTCAAGTTTGCTTTCAGTGGTAAACATGCCACAATGGGGAACATCACCATATATCAAGTAGCTGTAATCAGGCAGATTGGGTACCAGTAATTTTCCTAATAGAGATCCAGTGTCAGAGATCAAGCACGAAGGCTCAGATGTCCGCACTGCCACCGTCCAGAATCAAGTGTCAGGGAGCAGGGCTGTAAGCACCGGGAATGAAGGGTCACGTGTGGCAGGGCAGGGAGCGGATCCCACCCCAGACCTCAGAGGGGAGGCTGTGCCTCCAGAGCTTCACCACTGGGCGTCGAGGACTACCGCAGCAAAGGCAAAGGAGGCTGAATGTTTGTCCTCCTAGGGGAACCCAATGCTTCTTGGCCAAACATCGATTTGTTCATGCAAGTGTGTCCCTGGGCAGGCAGCACCTGCAGTTCTGTGTGTGCAGTTAATCTTTCCAGACACTGCTAGCCATGCCTTTGGCTTGCTGCTCAATATATAAGTACTTGTATGTTTTCTTAAGGAATACACCCTGAATGCGTGTAATGACAAGGGAACATCCCAAACTTGCATGGCAGTGCTCCTGAAGGGAGCTGAAGAGGCATGATTTCTTGAAAAGGCCCAATTTGGATCTCAAGGACCTGTCAGTGCCTTCTACTCCTCTTGAACATATTATCAGTATGCCCAGTGCTTTAAGACTTAGCCAAAAATATAGTAGAACATGAAGTAAAGAAGAAGAAGATGAAGAAAATAAAAACTAAGATTTTTTTTAATAGCAAAAAAAAAAATATTTTCTCTCATTTGTATCTTGTTTCAGGTTCAGATTTTTGAGATCAAGGGAAAACAGCAGGGAACTAAAGTCTGTCAGTACTTATTTGTTGTGCATCCCCCTAAGAAAGTTGTGTAATACCTTTCTGATTCAGTTTCTCCTTTTTTTCAAACGGGGATAATAATACAGAAATATCACTCAGAGGAGCTTTGAGATTGGAAGGAAGCATCAGGCCATGAAAATGCAAAGACTGTAACTCTGAAAGCTCTCCACAGGAGCAACTTTGACTGTCATGGACATAATCAGAGCTGGAGTGGAGTGGATATGCATCATACTGACAGAAAGAACAATTATGCCTCTTTTGAGTAATGACAGTTAAATTAAGCAATCTATTTTAACCTTCCCACTTTCTGAAGAAGTGCTCCTATGATTGCTTACTGCTATGGACACAAAGCCATGAGTAACAGCCAAAGAGACGTGATTCTTTGAAATCTCAAGACATGATTGTAACTTGAATATCAAGGACCAGTGAGCCATCTGCAGCTCTCAAACACATTATCACTGTGCTTATGTCACTGTTCAGAAGCATTTTGTGCAAATCTGTTGAATGTTGTAACCTGGGTGTTTGTACCTGACAGAACACCCAGTGGCAGCATGCTCCCTGCCTCACACTAACTCCATGCACAGCAACCCTTAGGCTCCCAAAGAATGAAGAAACATTCAACGAATCATTGACTTAATCCATGTGCTAATACTGAATATGTGAAGGTTAAGTAGGGAGATCCTGGTAGGCTCTAAATCCACACCATTTCAGTGCACTAACACATGTCCACCCACTTGAACAGACTAATCCAAATCAAGGAAAAATTTCACCAGGCAAGGGCACTGAGGGAGCATTACACACAACAAACAATTTACATGAACTTTGAATACCCTACTCCTGTACTGTGAGGTACAATAATTTACATGTCCCAAATAGAGACTTAGATATGAATATGAATAGGCTTTAATATGAATAAACAATGCAATTTGTTTCTTGAGGTATCAGGACTCATTAGAAATTGCAGAGACAGAGTTAAACCTGATAGCAAAGTAAAAGTTTCAGATGCTTCATTAGTGCTGCATTCCCTCTCATGGCACTATAAGTTGCCATGCTGAAGCTGAGGACAGACTATTTGAGTACAATTGTTTTAAAATTTAGTTTGCCTTTTTAAATACTTAACAGAAGAATCTGAGCCAACAACGTACAAAAAAGAAAGACTGGTAGAATGAAAAAAAATTTAAAAAAGAAATTTATCTATTCCGTCTTTCCTTTCTCCCCACCTTGCCTCTCCAAACTACAGGTAAATATAATTACCATTTGAAACATGAAACCCTGCAAATGCCTTCAAACTGCAAAGAACTTCAGTGGCTTGCATCCCAGCTTGCCTTCATCCAAGGCAGGATAGATACAAGTTTCTAAGGAAGGCATCAGCAGTTCTGTTTACAGTGATATCATTCGCTCCTCATCTAGACAATGATCATCTGGAAGCACAAATCTTGTTTCTGCCCTGCTTCATCTTGAGCTAGGAAATAAGGTTAGTGGATACAAGCAGCTTTACCTTTTTTCTTAGGCTAATATACAAAGCCAAAGATCTGTAGATTTTAGGATAGGATGGGCACTTTAGAATCGTGTATTCTAATTAGTTTGCATTAGTTTCTAAAGATTATCTTGGGATTCTCAAGAATCACTCAGAAAGCAATTCATTGTCAAGATGCATACCACTGCTGAACCAGAAAAGAAACACTATTGTCCTCAGGAAGCACTTCTGGAAAGTACTGGCACAAGCAGGTTCATGGAGAATATCCAAAACTATGGTTTGAAGCTATGACACATTTTGATAGTGCTCAGTATTAAGTCCTTGGCATATGAGCCATCTGTAAATCCCACCTATTATTAGCAGGGATAAAGAAATATGACTGGAGCCATTTAAGGAGCAGAAACAATTGGGGAGAGGTGGACTTGTTATGGTTAACATTCATATCACTGAACACAATTAGAAAGTCTCATAAGACCACAGGACTCATCATCATCTGCAGGTACTTCAGTTCCCAGTTAGGTTTGATGTAAATGTTTTATAAGCCAGAAGAGCAGAGCCAGCTACAGCCACTACGTTTCATGTCATAGGTCTGAACCTTTGTCACTACAACACCTGCTGTTCTGCTGACAACTACAGTCTTCTAACTTTTCAAGCTGCTCTGACACCATCAGCATCTCTTCAGAGGTCCATGGTCTCTCAGAAAGGCATGAAACCTGATGTCTGTGTTCCACTGGTAATCCAGAGATTACCAGTAAAACCTTACAGGGAGAGTAGCACATGCCTGCCACAGCAGAACTATCCATGGTTATGTCTATCACCAGTTCTTCACCTCAACTCCAATCTGAGCCTTGCTTTTTTGCCGGCCTGGAAAATCAGATGAATGGACTATTTTTATACACATTCACTCCACAGCCATGAGAAATATGCATTCAAATTCTAGGCATTTGCAGGGTTCACAAGGAGCAGGCTCCAGGGAGATTCCCAGGAAGCTAGCTGGCACCTTGCCAGCATGACACCCAACCTCCCTCCCTATCGGATTTGAATATTCCCATTTACAAGCATAGATGGCCCCTTGCAGCCCAGAATAAGGAATGCAGAAATGTGGCCAACACACCCTTTTACAATGACAACAGGATCTTCCACTGTCAGTCACTGGGGTTGTGGCAAAGGTACAGAAAACCTCTGTAAAGGAAATACAACAGCACCCAACTCATCTGTTTTGGAAGGATTTAGAGAAGAGACAGTCCAAGCACAATTTGTAGTAGACTATTTTGTGCTTTATCTTACAGTGGGCTGCGCTGCTGTGTTGTTTAGTTTGTTTTCCAAATTCTAGCCTATCCCAAGGAAGAAAAGGCACTCCAACAACTTCTCAAATACCATCTCAGTGCTCCAAAGAAAGTCCATGAGAATGAAAGATCCATTATAATCAGCAAAACATAGTTCAGAAAAATCAGCAAACAAGACTTTGTGCAAATTCTGAAACCTGATCTTCATGCCTGTTTGGGTCTTATTCTGTTCATCTAGATATTCCCAGGAATAGACAACTGCCAGTCTAACCACATTGGCAACTCAGAATATGTCCACTCAAGTAATGCATATGTGAATTTACAATCACAGCAGCTGTCTTACGTCTGCTGATTTCTGATCCCTTGCACGTCTACCACAGAGCACATTTACTTGGCATATGAAGTGCAAAAGAATGGAAATCATCTGCGAAAGGCCAGTGATTCCTGTGTCATATTAACCCCCCAAAATTTCCTCCCCACCTCTATAAAACCACAAATGACCTGACATCTTGACTGGTCTTTGTAGAATCCAGCTCCATTTTCATTCCTGAAGATAGCTCTCTATTTTCTACAGGGAAAGGTCAGTAATGCTGAGAAATGGAAGTAAAGAATGCGGGTTACTCTGTGCTGCCCATAGTACAGAAGCTAGCGTCGGCAAGGACAAATATTCCGCTATTAAAATTGTTATGAGGGACTTTAAAGCATAAAGGTATATTCTGCCTTGAAGCATATGGAAATATTTTCCCTTCACCCCCAATGGCACATTCCAGTATTATCAATTCCAAAAATCTATTCTTTCATACTATTTATGGGGTCTAGGCTAGCCAGATGGCTAAACCCTTGCAGAATCAACTCTCAACACAGACCACTAAAGAAACCAGCCTAAGCGAAATGGAAAAAGTCCTCAGTGAGCAACATATGTAAATATATGGGAAAGACAGAAAGAAAGATGTAGAAGAAGCTCAAAAGAAATTATGAACATTGAGCAGGCTAAAAAAAAAAAAAAAAAAATCAAGATTTCTGAGGGAAAGAAGAGCAGAACTGATCTCATGCCATTATACCAGGAGACACCTAACCAAGCAAAACTTCACACAGCCCATATACAATATGGCTCCAGTAGGACTATTGTCAACTATTGTCAATCCAAAAAGTAAGAAGATTCTGAGAGGAGAAATAGGAGAAAGAAGAAAAATCCAAGGTTATTTTTTAAAAAGCAGCAACAGAAACACAGCACAGAACATGATAAATTGGAATGCGTTATGCTTTATAGAAGTGAAGCTGCATCACCTAAACCCTCTGAAGAATGACTTTCAGACAAAATTGGGTATTAGCTCTGTCCTTCTTCCAAAAGAGGGTTTTCACCACTGGAGGTCACTGTAAACTGTAGTTGCTCTTTACCAGCCTCTCAAAAGAAAAGAAAAAATACATTGCAGGCAAGTTATCTGGGATGCAGGATCTGAGGTGAGCCAGAACTGAAATATCACTTGTAGAGAACTTGAAAAACACCCATAGCTAATTGGTGAGGACTTGTCTTTGCTGGAGACCATCTTAGTCTTGTTCCAACTCATTCCAAGCAGAGCAACTGGCAGGCTGCTGAGTTGAGACATGTGCCTGCCTATGCACAAGAGCCCCATTTTCCATGTCAGTTTGCCTCTCTTACTGGTCTTGCAGACACTCTCCCTGAACACCAGCAAGCTAACAACAGCTATGGTGATGGGGACACAATGGGAGACCTCTTACTGCAACTCATGAAAATCCCAGAGTTTTTTTTAGAAAACAAGGGTAGGATTACCTGCATTAGGATTAGGATCTCTAAAAAAAGACAAATGTTTGGCAACAGTCCCTAATAAAAACAAAAGCCTCTAGGTCTGAAGGTTTATAGCCTATGTAATCCATAGATCACAGCTCATCTGAATGCATTTTTCTTCTCTCATTTCATGGCATTCAGATAACCATTACTGGGAAAAATCTTTCAAACATTTTCTAGCCCACCACATTCAATCAGACAGCAGTGCGTACATACTGCATACATTGCTGATTTCAAACTGATGCTCAGACAGTGGAGGAAGGCTAGTCAGAGTTCCTGTCTCTCATACTGTAGGAGTCCTACTGATACGAATATCAGAAGGACAGCCAATGCTCACAAAACAGAGGTGGTGGGCCACTTTCAGGGGAAATAAGTATGAAAACACTGGAACAGAATAAAGATAAATGAACTCAGCTAATTCCCAATGTATTAAAAAAAAAAAAAAGCAGTTTCATAAACAAAGAATTTACACTTCAAGTACATATCTGAAACTCCCACTTGACCACAATTCTGACAATGAATCAATGACAGCTGGGCAAGTTTTATCTGAAATACACCATTTTATACACTGATGTTATATTTTTTGATATAGAAGGGGAATCATCCCAATGTAGGTTTCTGTATTTTCTGCTCAATGAAACATAGCACACCAATTCTATGCTTGTGTCAACCACAGTAACACCAAAGGAGTTTGGCGTGGTTTGATCTAAATTGAGAACTTCTGTAAAAGACAAATAATCTAAGTGTCTGAAAAATTGAAAGAAATTAAAAAGGGACTAGCTTTTCTTCACTTCTCTGATTTATCTTTTACTTTCCTCTTTATTCTTATGCCCTTTAACCTATTTCAAGGAATCAGCAATTGAAGGCTTATCACACAATCCATGGGACAGCAAAATCCTAACAAAGACCAAACCCTGAAGAATGAAGCTCGAAAAAAATCCTCTGATGTGATTAAAGCATGACCCTTGTCAAGCAAAGGCTAGCTACCAAAATCCACTGAACAATCATGTTATTGCTTTGTTGTGTCATTCTCCTTTCGTTTATATTTACACATAGAATATGAGCTCCTTGAAAATGCAATTGTCTTTCCACTGGATGTATGCTCACACAAACTCAATGTAAATGAATACGTGACACCCAACAACCCTGATTTAACAAAGCATTTCAGCACATGCTTAACTTGAAGTATGTGAAGAGACTCACTGTAAATAATGTGTCATCTGAGACCACCCATATGTTGAAGCATCTCTGGCCATATCCTTTAGCATGTCGTTTTGACTTACTGGAAGGTAGAAAATCCCATCTTTCCACTGGAACAAACAGTACTTGCTTGTTTGCAATTGTAGTTAACAAACAGAGAGCAGGACATTAAACGTCTTACATGGTTCAGAGATCTATGCTTTAGTTTCAGTTAGTTCTTTCTAATATTGAATGAATCTTTTGAGCTACATGGAGTGCCACAAAGACCAAACAAAGCATGCTTTCACAAGCTGAGAAAAAAAATAAACCAGGACAGATATTGAACAACGGATAAACAGATGCTCCAAAGCAATGGTTTTCCGTTCGGGTTTTTTTTCCAGAAAACATTTATTTGGCATAAACTTCAGTGTCTCCCTTGACAAATTAATTCTCATTCCAAATTCATTCTGATAAAAGTTGTTTGTAACACTACATACTTGCATTTCTCTTCTTCTTGACTTCCCTTGCATTGATGGGCCTTTATAAATTATTATGATTTCCAAGGTAAAAGACAAAATGCAGTTTCTAAAGTCAAATGTTATTGAAAGATTATGCCTGGGGGAGCTTATTTTTAAGAGTCTAATTTTTTCTTCGGTGTCTGCTGAACATTTTGGAAAATTCATAGTTCCAGACACTGCATACATTAAGAGTATGATTCCAGATGCAGGATGATCCTGGGAACTATAGGAGGATTGGCAGACATGGAAATGGAGTTTAAAATATTTTTGCCAACCCATATTCTTTCAATTGTTCATTCCACTGATTTTGGAATCCAGAGATAGCTGAGAAGGCAATATTCTCTACCGCAGTCACACGATGCTGAAATGGAGATGACTGAAGAATTCCTGGGGGAAAAAAGTATCTCCCACATACTTGGCAAATGCTAGCTGATAATATGAAGGCTTTCATACAATGTGTCTCAGAGAACACAACCCCAGATATAAGAAACAGGTGTGATAACCAAGACATTTCTTCCATTGCAAGGGGGTCCCACTGCAGTAGCAGCATGACTCAGGCCCTGGTCTGGAAGTCAGAAAGTCTGACTTCCAGCCCTGCTTCTGTAACAGATCTGTTGGGTGACCTTGGATGCTTATTTCCATCCTTCTAAGCCCCTGCTTCTCCACTCAGTTTCAGACAGCCTGTCTACTTAGACTGTCGTGTCTCTGATGTGACAACTGTCACTCACAGTGTCCATAAATAATCTCTGATATTTTGAAACTTTGTATTGTCTGGGGATATAAGGAGCAAATTCTCATCCTGAGCTGGCTCCTGAAATATCTAACCATCCATGAAATTACTGCTAATGAAGCATGCGGACCTTGTAAAGCACAGTGTGAGCCAGGAACAGTACATTGCACAAGTTTTCCTTACAAGACCCAGGCTGGCCCACAAACATTCTGAATCAATCTGTTGGCAATCGGTGGCAGCTAGAATACCAAGCTAAAGATTTTCATGCCTATTCTCTGGAGTAGCTGCCTGACCAAAAAATTGTAGTGAAATTTTTATGCAGCATTAAGTGCACAAGGTGTTCTCCTTAAGTAAGAAAAGTAGTGTAAATACTGTGTCTAACAAGCCCAGTAACTAACAATGACAGGAGAGGCAGTAGTTGCATGTTGAATCAGTACAAGGAAAAGAAAAATGCTTTCAAAATCCTGCCCAATTTAAGTTTTTGGATAAATTCATGCCTTTCCATGTTTCTCTATTTTAACAGACAGTGAATTATTCTACAACTAAAAATGAAGTGCACACACAAGGGAGATTAAAGATACAGGTCTTGGATGTAGTGCTGGAAAGATACGTTCTAGGGGCTAGAATATTGTCTTGAAAAAAGGACAGCTTAAAGGATTAGAAGTGACTAAAATAGAAACATAAATTAATCATTTTAGTCAATTTGTCCTATTCATTTGTCCTAACCTTCTGAATTTTGTTCATTCTTCCATTTTAGTAATACTACACGAAGTTATGTTTCGACCCCCAAACACGTTAGATACTCTCACCATCAAGTTACATTTCCATACTGCACATTTCTATTCTTATAGAATAGGTTTCTTATGAAACCATTATAAAGCCCTGCTAAGATACGAGTTGGAAGAAACACACAGGGTAGGTATAAATAGGAGAATGTAGGATGCCTCTGTTATGGTCTAAAACATGCAGGACCAAGAGGCTTCAGGTAATTGCTCCAGATTTAGAATTACCAAACATGGGTCTACTATGAGTTTCAGAAAGATAGCAAAATATGTTTGATTTGATAAAAGCATTAATTCCCTTAGTGAACATGTCCTTTAAAATGTAGTGATGATAATAAGGGCTATGGAAGCATCAAAAGTCAAGAGAAAATCATCCCACACCTTGTTGTCTCCCTGACAATAGTTAATTTTAAAGGCTGTGGTTTTCTCTATCATCTTCAGCTACAGTCACTATTTGAGATATGAGGTAAACTAAACAGACACATAACTGGGTAGAGTCATAACTGAAATTAAACCTATCTGCCCACATATCTGCTCTATCACTGCTTAGTCCAGGCATGGTGTTAGGGAGATCTTGTGTACCAGTGTGGCTGCTTACTTAGCCTTGAAGACAGGGAACTACGGAAAAATACAGTCTTCGTTTTTTTAATGTCAATAACAAATTAATTTATGTGTATTATAACCACAAACCATGCATTTCCATTAGCACGAGGTCATATTATAAAGCCCCATTTTCATTTCTCTCAAGAATTTCATTTGTAAATGTCAAATAAGCACTTAAAAGTACCTGCCTACACAGAACTTGAAAAAATCCTCCCTTACATATGATACAATGCACGCCAAACTTATGTTTTACTATAAGCAATTAAGCAATTTCTTTAACTCCGAAGAGTTAAAAAAAAAACATTTTCAGCAAACTCAGAAAAACCAAAAACCAGCAGTTACATCAGGTTGTCCATATAGGGGGAAAATTAAGATACTGAACCCCTCAAAATGCTCCTTACATGTGAAGTTTCCGTTCAAGGTAACAGAAATGTGACCTCTCCCATGCCAGTGCCCTTGTTTGGAATTCTCATGCCATACTCAGAGCTGGAAAGTCACTTTTACTGCACCGTGACTTCTGCTAAATGTGTCCACAAGACATTGCACAAGGGTGCCAGAAGAGAAAGGTCACAGGGACAGTCTGAATGTCTCTCCCTGGACCTCCGTGTATATTACAAATTGGTTGGGTAGGTAATCTGTAACAAGACACCTCTGAAATATCATGGCCAAATGAATTCTTTGCTAAGCCGTGCACCTAAGGTCAAAAAGAAGTTTTTAAGGGAAGATAGACAAGGTGCAACATCTTTTACAGAGAAATAAGTATATATGCCTTTGCTGTATTGAAACTGATCTAATTTTCAGATGTTTTAACAGTCATATATTCCAAAGGTTACAATAAGCCTCTAACTATGGTATTCATAGGATCTAAATAAAAACCAAGGAAAATTAACAGGCTGAGGAAGAAGTGAATTGTATGTAAATGAACACCAGAAAAATACAGAAGATATCTGGAAGATGCTACAGATTTTTGAAATTTTAGATCCTGGACCAAGTGGTGTGCAGGAGCTTTGTGAAGTAATCAGCACTCATGAAATGGCTGGGATCCAGCAGGCTGAGCGTTCAGAGGCATGCCTCCCCTCAGATCTCAGCGTATAGCCACGTGAAGAGGACACTAGACAGAGTCAACAATTTCATTTTCATATTGCAGATGCCTCTGCACAGATGTCACTGACTGAGAGCATGACCTTAGCACAGTCTTCATCCACCTCCGTACCTGTTTCTCATTTCACTTCTCCCTTATCCAACTGTTCAGACAATGAACTCTGTGGAGTGGACTCGACCTGTACTAAGCCTCATACAACCCCAGTTAGGGACCCTGCTTGCTCATAATAACACACAAAATTATTACCAAAGGCCCTTTACAACCCGCTGAACAAACACAGGGTTACCAACAGTACAGTTACCTCCCACTGGCAGTAGTGTTCTGCTGTGGTATCACACACAAACAAAATGGATTTACTGCTAGTTACTTGTTATAACTCTAAACCTTCTTTCTCAATCAGCACTTCTTTGGGGAAGGAGCATCATGACCAAAGGGTAGCACTGTTCCTTTAAACTCTCTTAGGAAGCCATATTCATATTTTCACCAGAACCACAGAAAACTGAGCAAGATCCACAGAGCTCTTTTCATCTGATCCCTGTTTTTCCTCACTTTGGGAGTTCAAGGAAGAACCATTCTCAAATATGAATGCTGGTGAAGACCACCAGCCTTTCTTATCACAGCAGTCCAAGCCTTCACAGGTCTGAGAGCCACGGGACACACATATCAGCATGCAGAGGGACAAGGGAGCTCTAGGAACTCTTTTATTGCAATTGACAACAATGCTTCTCTAGAAAGGGAGAGGGAAGGATGACTCTGGAATGGACATGCCATGGGGTCCTGAGATGACACAACAAGCTTGGTTTCAGGCAGCTGTTGGCTCATTTCCTCCCAAAGCTAAGGATTCCAATTACCCAGGAGTCCCTGGATGAGCACAACCCTACTGACAGTTCCTGGAAAGGACACTTGCCCTGCCCTTGGAACACTTGTGAGTCCATGCCACCTTTCTATGCATGAGGGCTTAGGAGACAGCCTGGGAAACTTGCACTTCATGAAGGATCTTTTAACTCAAAAGAACAAATGTAACATATACAGAACAATTTTAAAAAAAAAGAAAAAAAGAAGTCTGACATTCTGAATTTCAAAAATGGGTTCCTGATGTGCAACGAAACTGGCAAAGAGCTCTGTCAGCCACTGATTTATGCCAAATTCAGGAAAAAATACGTCAGTGCTGATAAGGACTAGAAAGCAATCTCTGGTAGTCATACTACAGGGTATTTTAAAATCTGTTTTCTTCACAGTGCAATGAATATAATTCTCTTGCTATTAATTACCCTGTATTATGTTTGCCATAAGTTTTAAAAACTGGAGAATAAATTGACTGTAGTGAAACAGTAGAAGTGCAACACAAATGGAAGGAAATTAACAGGAGGGACAGTGGAATAAAATTAATTTCTCCTTCATTTCAAATTACAATTCACTCAAGAGAAAATGCAAAATCTTAATGAGCTAGGCATAAAGAAAAGAGTGGATCTTGTTTCAAGCTCATGTGCAAGTGCAGGAACAGTTTCAGACAAAATATGAACTACCAACAACAGATTTGATATTCTTTTATTTGCCAGGGGATTTCTTTGTGAATCTAATTAATCTTGAGTGCTGATATGTGTAGCAGTATTTCAATTATTCTCCTTATCACTATCCTGTGAGGCCCTTACACTACACATGAAAAATTCTTCCATAAATTCACACAATAGGTCATGACTTTTTTTGATGATAACACTAGAAGAATATGTGTGTGAGGTTGCAGGCTTTTCAGACCTTAAACATTTGACATGAAAACACTTTTGAGATTCTGCAGGTGGATCTCTTCACAGAAAGAAAGAAAAATGTCATTTGTAGCAAACTAACTAAAATCCTAAGCATTTTGGCAATCTACATTCTTGGAGATACTTTAGAAAAAGGCCTCTTCCTTTTGCCTTTCTAAACTCATCTATTTCTTTTGTTTAAGTAGTGTTTCCTGTTAGGAATTCTTCTAAAAACTCTTGAGCTACCACATGATGGGTCATCCCTGAATTACTTTCTGGGAAATCACAGCAAACATGCATACTATCTTTGCAATGTGGTGGAATAACTAGTGATGCTAATTCTTCGGGGAGATAACGCTACGTTCACATGACAACAGCAGGAAAATAAGGGGCTTCCTAGGGATCTCTGAGTCCCACAGCAAGAAGGGCTGGCAACCTTGGTCCCACCATGCCCACGGACCGTAACCTTGAGGCACTCCCTTGTACTGCACCCAGCAGAGGTCACTAGAGGATGTTTTAATGGCAAGACAAAGCCTTCCAACTGCGTGGGAAGAGATGCACCTTCCTGAGAAGCACATCATCTGCCTAGGATTCACTGCCGGGTAGACCTAGATACTGCCGGTATGAAAGAGCAATAAATGCCGCTCCAGGAAAAACAAATAGGTTTAACTGGCTACATCCGAACACAAGCAGCATTCATCCAGTTAAACAATACTGATACTGAGCAGTGAAATATATCTAATTTATTAAAAGTATGTCTACTACCTGTGCATTTCCAGATGCAGGGATCCCTTTCTTTCTTCCACAGGTTAAAACAGTCCACAAGGTTTGCCAGAGATATGAAGCCAAAAGGTAGAAATTACCTAAAATCCAGGAAGCATTTCTTTGCAGGATTAGATCCATCACTTTAATTTTAATCATCTGATTAACTTGGTTCTCCTGCTCTAGCAGATGCAATTTGGCAGGCACCCTCAAAACCCTCCCCAGCTCTGTAAGTACCACCTAGCTAGACAAGGCTCCGACACGCAGCAGAATCCCATCTCACACTTCAACACATTCCCTGAACCTATAAGGAAAAGAAGTGATGAATCACTGACAAGCATGAAACAGGTGCAGGGATCTACACGGGATGTGTATTGCACGTACTTGAAGGCAATTACTCTGACATTCCAGAACTTCTGCAATGAAAGCAAACTGTTAGCACAATCCCTTTGCAGTCAGCAGTTCAGGCCATTGATAATCTTTTTTTTCCCCTTTTAATAGGCAAGAAATGGAAAAAAATTTCAAGGCAATAACCTAAAACGTGTCATGGTGCAAGGTCAGTTTGAAATGCCATAGTTTTGCTGTCTTCAGCCCCTTCTGTTCCTGTGCTTGCAGTCTATCTGCATTGCTCCCATATCCAAACCAACACCATGCAGAAAGGGAGTCCCAGCTGTCTCCCCTTGTCATATCCAGCATCTGCTCACCTGCCTTGATCCAAAGGATGGAAGACGCCAAATTATTTCGACCACATGGATGTGAAACACTCAATATTATAATAAAAGTATCTTCTTTCCCTTAAAATTCCCAGAAGCAGATAGAATGCTTTCATTGAATTTTCCCAAGCAATTCAATGTGATGCAAATTCTGCATGGAAAAGATTTGCTTGAGCAGACAAAACCTAGGAAATTTCTAAACGACAAGGTATTAAAACTGGAAATGGTAAGTAACTTTAAAAAAAAAATCCTGCTACCAGCTCCATTGTAACCCCAGGGAGACTTATTTCTAGAGATAAAAAAATAAAAATTTGAGGAACAAAGCATGTTCTGGTTTATTGTCTAATATATAAGGATATATGTAAGGATTGTGAGGAAGCGTTACACAAGGTCTCAGGTCTATATATAGAGAAGGAATCCTTATATATAAGGATTATACACCTTCCATGCAACAACTGCCCATAATTACAGTGCACTAAGAGTCATTGTAGAAGATGAAGCAGTAAGAAGAAATGGCTTCATTTCTTCTCTGCTTGGGTATTTACCTGATCAGAGGTGAATAATCAAACCAGAAATCTCAAGTGCTAAAAATTCAAATCAGCCTACAAAAATCATTACATCATTTGGAAAAGAAAGTCATGAGATTAAAAATTTTAATGACTGTTGTCCTTTCCTTAGTCTGCTTCCAACTTCAGTGACTCCAGAATGCTCTCAAGCCACCTTTGAGTTTGTATGTAGCTGTTACATTGGGAAGGCTCAGTTTAGTGATGTTTTTTTTTTTTCAGTCAGGAAACACTGATATTCCCTTCTTTCTTACTAAGAAAGGCAGACAAATATTCTCACAAGCATGGGAGCTGGGAGCATTAGGTAAAACGAAGCTACCTGAAATCACGGAATCACACACACACACATTGCCAAATGACAAGAGACTGCCATGAACTTGGGACGTGAAGAGGGCACCACAAAAAGGATATTCTGCAAAGCTGTGCCAGGCTGAGGTTGGCAGCGCGGTATCTCATGACAGCATTCCAAGCAAGCTGAAAAGGCACTTGGTAAAACAAAATGGGCCCAAACTTGGCTGAAGTCCACTTTCAATTTCCTGACCATACCAAGGCAAGCTTTAGACATTAAATTCCAAGGCTGAAGAAAGCCTTGAGGGTTTTGATCTCTTCTTCATTAGTTAAGAAGTTTTACTACAAATGTACTGAGTCCCTTACAGGGTTTTGTTAAAAAGCCATTCTTGACTAAAACTGTAAAACCAGAAACAGGTTTCTGTCAAAATATATAGCTCAATATCTTGAACAGTGTTAGGGAGCAGAGGAGAGTTATTTGGAGTTAATTGTGTGACAGTGATCATTTTTTCTCTGTACAAAATATTGCCATGACTCTGGCCTCCCCTGGAAAAAGGAACTTATAAAAGTATTTTTACCACCATGATCATTTCCAGCACAGAACTTGCAAGGAAAGGAACTGCTAGAGAAATGCAAGAGGTGAAAGAAGGCTCAAAGGAGACAAGACTCCTATTCTGACTGGAAACAGGGAATTAGAGGACAATTAGCCATACCCAGGCCTAGCTCAACTGAACACCAAATGCTGAGGGTATCCAATAGTTCTAGCTGAAATAAATATTTATAAATTAGTCCTTAAACTGTTTTCAGAATATCAGCAAAAGGACAGCTTTGCATAGAAAATGCTGTAACATTATCTTCTTCGGGGTCAGTGACTTGTGTTTAAACCTCTGCTCCGCAATTCACACGTGTGCAACTTGATTGTTTTATATTAGTGATGTTCAGAACTATAGAAGCTCCCAGGCTCCTCTTTACCCAGTTAACTCACCCACACTGGATAATAATTTCATGACCACTTTTTGCAGAGAGCAATTCAAGATCAAACAATTTGAATTGCATTCTGACCCCAAATATTAACCAGAGGGAAGAGACAGCAGGTGTGATGACCAACACAGTGTGCAGCTTTGGCTGGGCCATCAAAAGCAGTCCAGGTGGTAAACATGGAGCTCATTGAGACCTAAGGCAGCTGGGTCAATTGTGTGGTAGTTTCACAACCAATTTACGTTTGCAGAAGCTGGTGCTGTCGTCAAAAGCAATTATTTCACCTTCTCACACCTGCTTGTTCCTACCCTGTGCCACCCCCTTCCTTGGACCAGCACCTTCAGACACCTTCGTGTGTCTATTAAGTGCAATGGGTCAAGGACAGGTCTGGATTTTTATTCTTCTTTTAATTTGGTTCTCACACATGAAAACAAAATATCTCTTACTTCCTAAGGTATAACCTGAAGCAAAACTTTATGTTCACTGAAGACAGAACCTAGCCAAGATACAAAGACATGTGCTGCCACCAGTACAAGAGGACATTCTGAACAAAGCACACGTAAAACACATAAGGAGCAGATTTGTCACGAGTTGTTTTGCCATCCTGTCCAAGAGGGAAGTGGTCGATGGAGAGCTGGAGTGGCAAAGGGTGCCATCTAGGGGGCACCGATGGCAGAACTTCTCGACAGCACCAGTAACTCAAATTGATAGTCAGCAACTTAGGGGTTTGCTTTCCATAGCAGTCTTTTAATAGCTATGAAAGTATTATTATTGCTGTTGTTGCTATTATTATTATTATTACTACTACTACTACATTGTGCTTGGGATTGGATTTTTTTTACAAAAGTATACCGTACCAAAAGATGAAAAATGTGTTTGCTTTTATGTTAAAAACAAAAGAAATCTAGAAAAATAGTTGTTTTGAGGAAGTGGATCATTTTCTTCTTTAATTATAATCAGGTAGTTTCAGACAGAATTATTTCCTCCAGCAAGTACAGACTTTGACCACTCTCTTCTAGATGGTCTCTTGAGCTCCAGCACATTTCCATTTAAGTGAATGGATGTTTTGTCATTGCTTTCACCTTCATCCAGAGAAATTACACACATAAGTGCATACACCTGGGCAAGGTTTACTATATTTACTGCCAACACCCTCTTCTTTCCTTCCTTTCCTGATCAATATAATAAAATTGTTCATCAGGCCAGCAGACCAAGCTAAGAACTTTCAAGGGAAGGTCTTGGTTTTCCTTTTATCAATATTAACAGACAGTTAGGGCCTAATTTTTTATCTCATTGAGAAATTCCTTAAAAAAAATAAAAAACCAAACCAGAACACTGTGTGAAAGTCAAGTTTTAAAAGCTTAGGAGAAATATAACCAATGTTCATGTATCTGGAAGCTTACTCTGGTGAGGTATATTACCAGAGTTCAGTTAGGTTGTCTTTCACCTTTGAAGCCTTGCTCCCAGGAGACTGATGAGCTAAAATGGGAATACAGCGCTATTTCTCCAGCTCTCAACTAGCCACCAGCTGTTCATCCTCTAAATGTATTCCTTTCTCCTCTACTGCACCACCAAAACCTCCCTATCCTTTCTTACAGCACTCTTAAGAAAGGGCCAGTTCCAACCATCAGACTAAAGAAGCAAGCATCAAGACAATGACCTTAGAGACTCTGCAGCACAAACTGGTGAAAAATCCCACCACCTTCACTTACTACCTGCAATTCAGCATCAAGCTAAAATACATTAACAGAGGCAAAGCAGCTCTCAGTCCTTTTGCTGATCTTTAGGATCACAGGAAGAGCTACATGGCAAAAACAGCAGTTTTTGCTGTCTCACTTGTGCAACTTGATATTTTCATGCTGGAAGTATACTGTCTTAAAAGAGCCAATAACATCTTCCAAACCCCAACAACCCAATTGTGGGGGTTTTTTTTAATTCTTATTGTCACTGTAACACTAAATGAAACTCTCTAAAATAAACACATCCTACTTATATGAGATATGACTTGTTTGTTTCAATATAAAGTTCTCTTTCTATGCCTACAAAGTAAAAATTGTAGTACCTTACTGAAGACTGGAATAATTTTGAACAAAAGTGACTCAACAGATTAAGAAGTATCAAAAATTCAACTTCTTGAGTTGGTAATACAAATGAAAACCTAATGAAATTTACTTTACACCAATACTCCACGGTATCATCTGAACACAAAAATATTAAGAATACTTGAAAAACTACTCTACCTTATCAGCACAATCGGCATACAGCCACAGCACAAATTTTTCAAGTCTTTTCACAAACTGGTATGTAAAATTAATCTCTCATTCTCCTACTGCAAGTGGATTTTCTCAGTTCTTATTGAAATGATGTGTCAGTAAAAATACTGTTTCCTCTAGATTCTCACATAGAAAAAAACCCAAAATAGAAGGAAATGTGCTATTATTTCTAAACACATTTTGGCTGATGGCAGAGTCATTTTCCTACCAGAGACCCCATACCATGATGCCCAGCACTTACTGGAGACAGGTGGAGAACAGAGCTACACTGACAACACTCAGCCCTGAAATGTGGCACCCAGCGTGTAACCATGCTCTGCTCGCCAGGTAGTGGGGAACAAAGGACAAAGCTCCCTCAGTTCCTTTGGGGAATCTGCTCTTTCTATAGGATTTATTCAGTCTCCACTAACTCCAGGGCTGTTAGACAGGAAAAATGCTTTCAAAACATGAATCCAACAAAATCCGTACTTACCTTCTGATTTTGAAGAGTGGTAGAACCACACAGCCCTTTTACGGTTTCTGAGTAGTAAGTCCAGTAGTAATTAAACCTCAGAATAATAACACATGTGCTTGCTTCTATGAACACAAAAGATTAAAAGATGCTGTTGCCGTACACTGGGGCAACATAGTTTGCAGTATAACATTGCAGCACCATCTGCAGTAATCACACATGGGAAGAGCTACAACAGCTCACCGACCTT
>VWZT01007958.1:0-44718 GCA_013397055.1 Pachycephala philippinensis | reverse complement strand
CTCAGCTCAGTATCTACTGCTCTGTGATCCTACAGCACAGCCCTTTATACCCATCATCCCTTGGGCTACTCACGTGCTTCTTGTTGTAGGAATCACCACACCTGCATTCAATGCTGGCCTTCCCTCCTCCCAGGGACACAGCCGCAAGCCATGAGGCCAAGGCTGCCTACAGCCCACTCTTGTAACCCCACAGATCTGTAAGAACCTAAAGATCGCAGTTGCCTGTCCCAAACACTGTTAGGGCCACAGAAGGACTTTGCCACAAGATAAGCACAGAACGGAGCAACAGTGTGGTGCTAACTCCAGACCTGGCCAAGGTGAGATCTGGTTAGCATATACTTGGTAATTCATTCAGACAAAAATTCCCAGTGTGGCAAACTGTGTAAGAAACAACGTTAGTGTATATATATCACCAGTCAAAGTTCACCCCAAGTTATGGGAGAGATGGCATCTGCCACCACCAAAGCCCTCCCCCAAACAGTTAAGCCACTGTGACTTTCAAGAGCTTGAAATAAGATAAATATGTTACTATTGTCTGAGTGTTATCTCAGACCAAGGAGGAGGTTAACAAAGCTGGGGGAGAAGAAATGTATCACTGAAAATGGACACAAAGAATGCAGAATTTATGGGCCACAAGGAAAGCCAACTCAGTAACTGTGCTGAAATCAGCTCTGACTGGGTAAAAATTAAGTCCATTGGGGGAGATTGCAACTGCCCAAGACTCAAGAAACCCACCCAAAAGAAGAGAAAGACTGAGCATGTGCACTACTTAGTATTAGAAGTGAGGAAATCATTTAACCAATAGAATAAGAGAACTGTGTGAAGCCAATGAACTTCATTGAAAGACCTTAATTCCTTTCTTTGAGAAGATGTATAAATAGTCAAAAGTGTTGAATGACCTCAGGACCTCCACCACTGAGAAGCAAAGGGTGAAAAAGGACCAGTGGGACGCCATTTGATTCAGAGGTGATGACTAGCTTCTACTTGATGTCTCTCTCTCCCCCTCCTCTTTTCCATTTCTATCTCTCTACCTCAAATTCATTATTAAATAAAATCCATACTATTGACTTCAGCATATGGTCTCATTTGCACCTTAATTTGGGCAGAGGCATCTCTCAGTAATCAGGTCTTAACACAGTCTCTCACAGCTGCAATACATTTTCACAGATGATAAAGAAAAATTCAAGTCTACTGGGAAATACACATATCAAACTCCTTAACTAGCTGGAAAAAAAAAAGAGGCAGTGCTTTGGGAAAACAAAATTAATTATGCAGTTAGTTACCTTTTTATCTTCTGTTTCAGGATCTGATTCGCCGAATTTTTCTTCCTGAAAACTTCTAGTCATCTTCATTTTCTCCACACTCTGAAAAAAGGCTGCTTTTTCTAGTCTGCTTGTGCTGAATCGTGTGTTTATCTCTTCCAGCCTGTTAATCTTAAGTAGCTTCATACTATGTCCAGTTAGTTTACTGTCTGTTCTCCTCTCCACCTTAGATTCATAAACCAGTGAACACTCATAACTTCTGATTTCTCCTCTTTCTTGGCTGTACAAAAAAAAGACAAATAAGAGGTCTCAGTGTTATTCATGCATTTTGGCTTAGAAAATTACTGTGTTGCAACACTTTATATTTCAAGTCTCTCTCCTTACACTTGCTGAACCAATACACAGAGTATACAGCACTAGCTGTTCAGAGACCATTCTACATTGAACAACAGATAATTCAAGCAGGCTACCAGACCAATATAATTTAATTTGTTCATAGAAATTATTTAGCTCAGTTAAATCAATACCTACTGCTGTTGCTGCAGACTTTGCTTATGGAGCATTCCTCCCTTTTTAGTTGACTCAGTGGTTCCCTGCTGCTCAACATAGTTTTTTTTCTGTTGCAGTTACAGCAAGTTGATATGCAAGGACCCTGCTATTAAGTCCAGAAAGATTTTAGATACTAAACAAAGTAGTACAGGCATGAACACAGTCCCTTCTCCTCCCACTATCTTGTACCACAAAAATAAGTAGTTTCCAAAATGGTGGCAGTTTCTGGCCCTCTGTTGAAGGCTGCAGAAGAGCACAGTCCTCAGCTGGGTTCTTCCTCACTGCAGGCCCTCGCGATGTGCCTGGTACATCCAGCATGTAGGATCACTGAGGCTTGTCTAATGGTAGGATTGGTCAGAAGGCTGCTGCAAGTCAAGCTGTCAGCACTGGCTGTTCTACTCTCTGTAGGAGGCTTTTATTCCACAGCAAGGTCGTGGGTTCCCACCTCAAGTAATCACTTGGCTACACCAGGAATATATATCTTTCTGAACAACTAATTTTTGTAAAAGAGTAAGAGAAACTACTCTAAAATTTCACTTAGCATCTCTTTCTACACCCAGGAAATAGAGGACCAAAACATTTCTATTGCTGTTATTGCAACCCTTCCTTCACTGTACTGGAAACCCAGCTACAAAAGCACAGTGCTAATGCCTCAGCTCTAGAAAGCTGAATCTGTTAAATCTCATTACACAGCTCATAGTTTTCGATTTAACTTGCATAAATGCCATAAATTATATGGTGTAATTAAGAACTTATATACAACCTTACAGTCATTGGCAGCGCAGAGAAACAGCTTTCAGTGTACAACCAAAGACCCAATTAAATCAGTTATTTTTTACCCAAACACCTTCCAACAGAAAATGTTCCTCAGTGTTTTGACCCCACATCTGTGTACATGCAGCAGATCAAGCGTGTACCTACACCAACTAACTGCTCTGCCCACAATTATCCCTCCAAACTTCCCAAATGTGAAAGGTGCCACATGCTGTCTATCCCATGTGACACAGGAGATGGCTGGATAGTGGTCACATTTAAGATGATGGACAGCAAGGAACCATGCTAGCTTGCAGTTTTCAGATGAGGCTTCCAGAAAGATCCCTGCTACCCTGTTGTTGTAGTCCTAGATTGTGCTGTTAATATGGAAGATGCAGGGACACCATCATGGGACTGTAAGGCATTCTGCATCTGAAGAAGTTGTGCACCCAGCATGTAAAAATGTCCGGTCTGCTGCTTCCTGCATCTCTCACCAGCTTTCAGAGCTCTGACATCCCTCCCTTTCCATCGCCATCAGCTGAAAGAACACTTTATGAGATTTTCTTCCCCCATTTCTCAAAAGCAGGCTCGTAGGCTTTCTTAAAGGCTCTGGCAATTGCAGGTGAAATACCCAATGGCTCAGTCTGACCTTTGAGCCGTTATTCTACAGCAGATCGTTTGATCTACTCCATGACAAGGGATGATACAATATAATCAAAAGCTGTCAGAAAAAACGGGAAATGTTTCCAGATGCCCTCCTGCTACCTCCATGTCTGCAGCTACTCAGATCCCACAGTGATTTAGAGTGATCTGGCTGCGAAGACTGTGGCCTGACAGGACTGCAACCAAGGAAAGCTGATTCAGGCTCTCCATAGCTCTTCAAAGAGCACATCATCCTCTGGGCTTTGATCACCAAATGTGGCCATCTATCTAATGAGAATGACATGTCCTAATTAAAGGACATGTTTCTTCAAGCTGACCAGTGAGTCAGTTATCTGAGAAAATATTAATGGGATGGCAAGCTCAAATGTCTTAGTGGGCTCTATTACCAAGCAGAGACTGAGTCCAAACATGATTGTCCTCTCCACCATTATTACCTTAACACATCCCTGAAACAAAAAGCTGAACAATGGAAAGTAAAATTTGTTTGCAAGTGCCTCCTCCAAAGTCCCAGAGAAGAAATCTCACCCTGCTCATGTGCCACCGAGCAATGGGAAACTCTGACCTTCACGCAGTGTGAAGCTCCATTTTCCCCAAAGGAGGGTGAAAACCTTCCCCCAATCATTTACATTCCCCAGCTTTGGCCTGGGAGATTACTTTCCTCTGGGTTATCTTCGGCAAGCCAGTCTCTCACTTCAAGCAAAATACCTTGCTTCGTGAACCACATCTTCACTTACACACTTGGAGACCACACATGTCATAAAACAACTGCCTAGCTGTAAGCACAGGCAGTCCATGATCCTGCTGCTTTTTCTGCCCTATAGCAGCAAATCAATTTGCATTATAAAAATATAAAAAATATAGTAAATGTTTGTAAAACTGATCAGGAATAGAAATGCATAGGCATATTAGGTATTAGCCAAAAAGTAGAACCCACAAACAACCCATTTCACTTTCAACATCTGGGTTTAGATTGTAATCCCTTCAGTCAGAACTAGGTTTACATGATGGGCTGTAAAGCACTTTGCTTCAAACTCAGTCCTTTGGCCTCCATCATCAGTTCAAATAAAAATTTTATTTCTGACCTGTTGGGCACCTTCTAACCAGCCATTTTCAAATTTTAAGCCTGGGGGTACTGTTAGGCGATAGCCAGACTTGTTTACCTCCTAATACAGCTGACATTAGACTGACCCGAATTTTACAAGCTGGGAACTATTATGTCACGGTGTATAATTAAACCTAAACATATACTTTAAGAAAGAAAACAAGATGTAATATGGAAAGAATTACCAATGGGTCAAGTTCGGGTCATAAATTAGGATGCGAATGCTACCGTTGACTGTGCCCATCTTTGAAATACAACCTGCCCTGCATTCTGTGTAATATAAGAGTTGGGTTTTGAATCTAATTTTTCAGAAAAATAGTAATTTATTGATGGTTTTTCCACAGAGAATGACGTTTTCACATATTTCAGTGAAAGACCAGGTAGACCCCCAAGTCCAGAGACCTTGGCGATGTTGCTCAGCACGGAAGCCTCCCTGCAGGGGCGGGGAGCGGGCCCGGGCGGACTACAGCTCCCGAAGGGCTGCGGGCGGCTCCGCTTCCTGCCCCGGCCGCGGGAGCCCATGGAGCCGACGGAGGGCGCCGCGGAGGAGCGGCTGGTGCAGTGCCCGGTGTGCCTGCGGGAGCTGCCGGGCTCCGACATCAACCCGCACCTGGACAGCTGCTTGCAGGCCGGCGGGGCCGAGGCCGAGCCCCCCAGCAAGCGGCCGCGCCTCGCCGCCGCCCCGCCGGGCAGCCAGGCCGAGGGGCAGCCGGAGGAGGCCCGCCCGGCCGCCGGGCCCCCCGTCTTCTCCCTCTTCCACACGGGCCGCGGCGGCGGGCAGGGCGGCGCGGGGCGGGACGAGNGGCGGGACGAGGCCGCCGTGCAGCCGGGCCATGGATGCCCGGCCGCATTGTGCGGGGAGAGCCTGGCGCAGAAGCTGGAGGGGAAGCCCCTGGCCGAGCGGCTGCGGCCGGACACGCTGGGGGACTACGTGGGGCAGGAGCGGGTGCTGGGGGCGCAGACCCTGCTGCGGTCCCTGCTGGAGTCCCACGAAATCCCCTCGCTCATCCTCTGGGGGCCGCCGGGCTGCGGGAAGGTGAGTGCGGGCGGCGAGCGCCCAGCCCCGGCTCACAGCCTGGGGGGTCGGGCCGGCGCTGCTTCACGTGGCTCCTGAGGCCGGTGAACTTAAAACCTGTTGATTTCCGGACTCTCTTTTTCTCACCCCACTGTCTTCTTGGTTTCTTTTGTAGTGTCCTTATGTTGGCTCTTGTCCAGTAGTTTTCACGTAAGATTACAAAAACCACAACCTGTCTCATGAGTAAAATAGAGTTGGTCCACCCCATCCTTGTCCAGTAGTTTTCACGTAAGATTACAAAAACCACAACCTGTCTCATGAGTAAAATAGAGTTGGTCCACCCCATCAGCCCCACTCCATGCAATTTGCGCTTTGGTTACACAAGGCCTCTCCCGCGTTCAGATAATTCGGATTTCGTAACTCCTAAGTCCGTACCTAAAACATAAGCCGTGGTTTAGTTAATGGCTGAGAAGCTGAGAAACAGGAGCAATACAGAATCTGTAAATATGTCTAGGAAACAAGGTGAGATACCAGCAGATTAATACAGCACACTTTGCGAGTGGTGCATTTGCTTTAACTTATGAATTCTTGCTCCTGAGAGAAGGCAGCACTGGTGTGGAACGGGGGTAGCCTTATGGCCAGACACTCATCCACCTTCCAACACTTCTAGGCTGGTGGGTCTTTTCAGGATCTGACCGCTGTGTCTTCTTGTTCTGCCTCATTTAAGATACCGGGGGCCGTCGTGAATCCCAAAAGGCCCTCTAGCACAGCAGTGCAGGGATTCACAGTTGTTGTGAGGGAAGGACGAAAGGAATTCCTCAGGTGTGGTCGAGCACTCTTTAAGATCTTGCGTTAATTTTGTCCTGTTGTTCCATATATTTCAGATTTGTCGTGTGGCAGGGCAAACAAAATACACAGTTTTCTCTGTCAGTCTAGTCTGTTCACAGCATTAAGTTTCATGTATATATATAATTTGGTGCGTTGGCTGCGTGAGAGTATGTTTGAGAAATCTGGGATAGGGGAAGTGTTTAATGCTTAGCAGAGAAGATAAGGACAGAGCAGCAGCTTGCTCTTCTCAGCATACTTAATTAAAAATAAAAGAAGACTTACTACATATGGTGTTTGGATAATAATGCCAGTCAATCGCAGTAAATAAGGAGCAGGCATTAGAATTAGATGAATACCATTAGCAATGATGCAGCAGGTTGTTTAGGCTAGATAACATACACCTGAAAATAACCAAACTTAAATTATTTCACTTATTAAGTTCACTTGGTGAACTTAAATAATTGCCACTTCCTTTAAAATAACAAAGTCATAGCAGAAAGCAAGAGCTCAGAATAGATGGGGTAAAGAAGGACTGTTTCTGAAAACTGATTAAAGGGGAGGTGGATTGACTGAAGATGGCCAGAGAGAGAACTGGAATTCAGTTCTTCAGTAAATAGGAATTCTCCTTGCTGAATGAGTAACACATTCAGGGGCTTGCTTCTGTATTTGTGCTATCGTGCCTTTTGTTTCTTGTTATCTCTGTCAGCAGCATGTGTTTGCTCTTTCTTGAAGCCCTCTTTGCTCAGGAAAAAAAGCTGTACAAGTGCAGTGGTAGCAAAGCAAAGGCTGCAGTACAGTCTGTGCAGACTGGCACTGACTTCAGTGGCCTTTGGGTTGTGATGGATGCACCTGGCTTTGACCGTGCTTTTTCATGAGCTTGTGACAGCTTAACAGTTGTGTTCCAGGTCTTCTTTAGGAACCTTCTGTGGTACTAAAAGTGTCAGTAACAGGTGATCTTTTTTATGCCTGTAATATCAGAGCTTTTGTTCTCTTTACATATGACCCATCCTCCTTACCCATATGCTTTACGCAGAATTGAGTTTTGTCAGCTTGCTTTTCAGAGTTTAAATTTTGTTGCTTCTCAGTTGTCTGACTTGCACCATTTCTGTGCCCTTTGACCCATCAAAGAACAGTTCAACAACTTATCTGTTATATTTTTACTCACAAAGTGCTTAAGCTATTGGGTAACTCATCTACTTTTTAGGTTATTCCTTCTCAGCAAAGAGTTTTGAGTCTATATGCTTTCAGCTGGCTCCTGATGAAACATCCATTATTGGCTGAACCAGAATTTCCTTCTGCAAAAAGTTGAACTTTGCCCCTTCACCCACATTTATCAATATTTCTAGCATGGTGCTAGAGTATAGTTTTATCTCAGGCCTTCTTCCCCATTAATCGTATTGTCCGTCTGAGTTAAATATCTGAAAGTTCTAGCCTTTTCTTAGATATTTTTTAATAAAATTTCCCTCCTAACAGATTTAACGTGCAAGCAAAGTAGTCTGCCTAAAGATGGAAAAGGATATCTGTGCTCGCCTGCCTATCCCGTGCACTTACTGTTTGTGTTCTGTGTATATAATGTGTCTAAGAAAACATTTCACGAGAAAGCAACTTAGTGCTTGAAAACTTGAAAGATCCTGTGGAGGAGAAGTTAAGTATTCTCACTGCCTCAGGACCTGGCTGGACTGATCAGCAAAAACTTCTTCCATTAAGTACAGTCCTTTCCAGCAGGAAAAATACTAAGAAATCACTGCGTGTTATGTAGCTTCGTATGTAATAAGGCCACATGCTAAGCTCTGCCCATCAAAGAGCTAAAACAGGAGCAGAATTAGATATGTTGGGCTAAATTCAGAAGTGCTGTGTAAGATGTTCATACACTTCTTAAACCTCTTCATGCTCTTGCTGCCCACGGAATCTGGTTATTGCAGCCCATCTATGCCTTCTTCCATTTCTACAGCCAAATGCCATGCTAACTGATACTTTTGAAAAGGGTAGAGCAGGACTAAGTTAAAAAAAATAACTGAGCATGGAATAAATCATCAGGGCCAAATTTCAAATCAATTTATGTATTATTTTTCAATCTGGACCTTTATGAGAAATAGTAGTTCAACAGACTTTTTCTAAGCAAGAAGAAAATAATTTTGCCTATTAAAGTGCTATAAATGCAATATTTCACATTGTAGGTCGAGAGTATTTTTGGAGGATTTTTATCACAAGAGCAATAGAGCTATGTACTGGAGTAAAAATGTGCATGCTATGTAACTGCTCCTTCCAAGTCAATTTTGGCCTCAGCTGTACCTGAATATTCAAGGAAGCACCTTCAAAATTGAAAAAACAAAATCGGGGTACTTCTGTTGCTATCCTCTTTTCTTTTGAGTTTCCATCTGTACTGAGTCCTCTTACTTTAATGAAACATGATCTTTGTACTTTGAATTTGTTATCCTAATTTCTTAGGAAGCCAAGGTGCTCTGGATGAAAAGACTTTGACTTTTTGTTTGCACTTTTGTCACTCTTAAGTTGAACACAAGCCTATTTTCTGCTTTTAAGAAGCTGACCACATTCAGGCCAGAAGAAACACTGCCTCAAAGAGATGCCGTGGTTATTAACTTAGGAACAGTTAGGTTGTTCATCCTGACTATGCAAATTTTTAAAGGCCTGCATGAATCTGAGTGTAACGTGAGTAAGCTGTACTGTGATTTATAGCACCTTAATACAGGGATTTAGATTTTTGCATGTCTGCCATTGGGGCACCAATTTTAGTAAAGAGTTTGCAGGGGGACACAGTGTAACTTGAGCACCAAATAATTTTGCTGCCACAGATAAAGTTTAAGCCTTATAAACCTGAACATTCTGTATTTAAATACAGTAAACATTCCCTGTGTTGCTGTTTAACAAGAAAAAATAGGCAGCAAGTGGCATGACCCTGCTCCTTACAGAGGATAAGACAAAGAGCATTGATGCGTGATTGTCTGAGGTTCATGTCTGCACTCTTATTACTAATAAGATAAAATATGCTATGTTGATATGAGTGCAAAACATTAAAAACCCCAGTAAGTGGTCTTTGAAGTTTCTATCAGATCTTCTCTGACATTATATTTTATTTCTAGGACCCCCTTGTATTTTTTTTCTTCATTTGCATTCAACAAATGACACATTGAAACATAGACAGCAAGTCCAACTTATCTTTTGCTGCCTCTGTATTTATCATCCCTTTCCTCCAGTGCTTCCTGTTTTGCTAATTCAAGTGGTTACCTAATAGGCTGTTTGATTGCTTGAGTGTATTTCATCTTCTCTTTCTTATACGGCTTGGGGCCTGATTTGAACCACTTGAAGTAATGAGTTCTTTCAATTGATTAGCATGAAATTTTTAACTGAAAATGCATCATGTCTTTTACAGTAGTGTAAACCAAGAGTCCAGGACAACTCTGAAAAATGGGTTTGTTTTTGCAGTTGCCTAGGAGCAGTGTTCTAATACAGTGTGCTTGGTTTTGCTTATGCCAGTCTAAATCAGGAATAACTTGGGGTAGCTCTCTAGGAAGAGAAAGCTGGAAGAGAAAATACGATTGCATTCATAGAACAGTTGGAATATAAGTATGCAAATCAGGATACAGCAAATGGAGGTACAGCTCCATTTCAACAAACATTATGCAATGACCTTGCATCTGTTTATGCTTGGTTGGGCTTGGATTCTGGAAGTGCTGTAAAGCACATGCTGTGGCTCTTGTTCAGTGACACTTACTCCTCCAGTAGTATCTCAGTGGGCTATTTGGGGTGTGAGGAACCAAACAAGATGGGTAAGAATAGCATCTGCCCTTATATAAATGCCAACTGCTGCTACTTTGATTGTGTTTATCTGTATAGACAGTGTCCCCAGGCCATGTTCATCTGCTGTGCTGCCAATTTCCTTTAGACACGGCCTGACTTATCTCCTGTGACGCAGTGTGGTACAGAGAACATCCACAGAGCTACATCCCAGAGAACTGCTGCCCTATGTGGCATCCAGGGATGCTGCTGGTGTCTCCCTCGAGGCATGGCCTTTCCTGATTGCTTGGCAACCACAGTATGGCCCTCCTGCCAGCGAAGGGAGGGTTGAGGGTGAGGGGAGGCCATTGATGGCAACACCATGTAAACAAAGATATGGAAATCCTGGCCAGAATAAAGGAAGAGCAAAAAATAGCCAGAAAGTCACGGTCAAACAGCAGCAAAGAAAATCAGGGTGCTAGTTCAGCACTCTGATTACGTAGCTTAGACCCTGCAAGTTGGTAGGTGTAACTAGCCTGTTGTGTTTTGTACTAGGGTTATCAGTCTCTTGTCATCCCTGCCACAAACATAGTTCACACTGTGGTTTGCTCTGGAACAAACCAGCAAAGTCACTTGTTGTGGAACCCTACATGCCAGCTAGATTATCCGTGCTCAGGAATAATCCATGCTGTGCTGCACATGTGCCAATCTGCGCCAGATCTGCTTTGGTCACCTAAACACAGCCTGGCAGAGCCTAGAACCTTCCAGACTTTCTGGGAGAAGCGTGTATGTTGGAAGGACCTTAGTTTCACAGTATTCTTGATATGATCTAACATATGTGCTAATCCCTTCCCATTTTTTTCTTCAATTCCACTTTCTGAAGTGAGCTAGGCAGTACCATTCTTCATTCCTGTAAGGAGCTGTGGTGAGCTAAAGTGATGGGCATAGTTTAATCGCCTGGTACAGGTCTGCAAAATTCAAAAAGACCACCTTACTTCTAAGAAGATACTGTAGTCTTTGAACATCAGCATCAAGAAGACTGGCTTAACTTGTATGTGCTTTTTACTGTTTTCTTCCAGCCATGGGTGTGAGGTAGCAGTGACTAGTGGCAGTGCAGAGAGGAGGGAAATACTTAATTCATAAGAGTGTTGCCTGCTCAAGAAAACTTGTGGGTATACAGAAAATTCTTGTCTCCTTGTACAAAAACCCAGCTAACTAAACAGCAAATCTGATTGACTTCTCTGCTCTGACAGTGGGAGGTGTGTGGAGCCAAGCATGCATTGAGGTTCATCCATAACTGTATCAAAGCCTGGAAGAACGGATAGCATAGTTGCTGAGAGTGAGCTTGTTTGGGTATTTTTTTTGTTTGGTTGCTGGGGTTTTGTAGATCTCAGACAGTTTGAGCCTTTGAGAAAGCATATTCTCATTTGGTCTGACACAAAGCAATGTACAGGATGATGAAGGAGAGTTTCAGTAGTTAAGTGTTTGTTCTGTGTGTAATGGGTCTGTAAATAAATGACCACAGGCTGAAGTTAAGTGTTATTCATTGGTGAATAATGCTTCGGAAGTTTCTTGGTGAATATGTTTCTGTGTTTCAGAACAGCTTTATGATATCTCTGCCTTAGCTTGTCTAAGCAGCTAAGTCAGTAAGATCTCACAATATTCAGCACAAAACTTGAGATAATAGGTATGCATTTGAGTAGTTTGGTGTGATAGTAGAAGAGAACTAAAAATGGTGTCTGAAAGGGGCAAGGATATTACACTATGAGCTCTGTAAGGTGTAATTTTTGGTGACATTAGCAAAAAGTTAGTTTGCAGGATCACTGGATCACTCCTTAATTTATGGGAAACAGTGTTTCTGCTCCTCCCCATAAGGAAAAAGACATGAGCTAAATAAGAAACACCTATATAAAAAAAGGAACACATTATTAACTTGTTTAGATTTCCTTTTCGTGCCTGTTATGCAGATTCTGATACAGATGTACTCATTCATATTAAATTGCAACATCAGTGTCACTATTTTAAAAGATTTGTTTTCCAATGTAAGAATCAAACTTCAAAATGTATTTTAGATGACAAAGGATAATCAGTGTGTTTTCTTCTGCCTTATTCCATATCAGATTTAATTTTCTTCTTGTCCCTTAAATACATTGCCCCTGAGGGAAACTAGGAGTCTAGCATGAGTTATAGTTGTTCTGTGCTAATTCGTTCATACTTAAGCTACTTTGCTTACATGAATTCTCCACTAGGTTATGTGTTCCTTTAGGTTGTAACCTGAAGTAACAAAGAGGGACAAAACTGTAGCTTGTTACTGACTGTTGCTTGAGATGGTAGGACAAAAAGCAGCATAAAAAACCTGAACTCGTGGGAAGTAAGTCTTTCAGAGGACCAGGATAAGTTTGACATATATGTGATAGGCAGTTTGACTTGCTGAATGATTGATTGTGCAGAACAGAAGGAAGAGGCTGTGAACATGCCGGTGCTTGTCAAGCACTGCATTTGAAAGGCAATGTATGTTATTCTTATTGCAACCTTTGGTGACCCACAAGTTGGCAGAGCGGGGGAGGTATCTGCTGGCTGAGATCTGTGCCGCAGATTTCAAGTAGATTCTTGGTCTAATAGGAACTTTTGAACAAATCTCTTTGATTTTTTTTTTTTGCTAAATTAGAGTTAGAAATATGGACTCCTGTGCATGTGTTTAAAACAAAGTCCTTATGCATTTTTTGTAAATAAAAAAGCTGTCTGAATGACAGTCAGGGTACAATGTGAGCTACCAGTCCAAGTGGAGCTACGAGAAGAATAGCTGGTTTGTTTTTTTTTTTTTTTCTTCCTTCTCTCACCACTGCCACTTTTAGAGAAGGAAAAGGTACATTTTTCTTTTTTCATCCTCAAATTTGATGTATTGGGTGTTTCTATGCTTTCAGAGATTTTTAGGGCATCAGTACGTCCTCTGAAAATACATTCTGAATCAAGGCCCTTTTGTAAGGAAACACAAGTTTTGGTTTTAATTTGGTAGCTTAGTTTAAAAGATGGTTTTCTCTAGCTTTTTGGGGGGAGTTGCTTGTTTGTTTATTTTCTCAGATCTTCCGGATATCTATAGGCTTTACTGCAAATGCTTTCCACGTGTCTTTCCAGTCTTGTCCTCTGCAATGATACAACTTGGGGATGGGCTGGTGGTTTGAGCTCCAGGAAGCGAGGGAGGATCTGACATGGGATGCGAGTCTTGTATCAGGACCTGAAAGGACACCACTTCTGAAGGCAATCAGGAAGCCCTTACTAAAACTAAAGCAAGAATAAATAACAATACATGCTTCTCCGTAGCCTCCTGTTTTCTAACTTGGGCTGGTTGCCGTTTCAGGGACAAGGAGATCCATTAAAGGGACAGAGCAGGGTACTGCAACACCGCCGGTAGCCAAGTGGCAGGTGCTTGCTTCAGCCTGCCTGCAAGAGGATCAGGTTGACACCACCTGCTGCTTTAACCTCAGCGCTTGGAATATCTTCTGAGGTGGTTTTGTCGACACCTGTCCCACTCCTCATCTGCTGAAGCTCTCCTGTCTTCAGTCTCCTTTGGATCCTTCTCTAACAGAAGAGTGAGCTTGATGGAAGAATCACCTGTTTTCTCCAGCAGTACTTTCAAATAGAGACACACTCTCTTTGGGGCATACACCTGTTTTTACTAAGGGTTGTGAAGGGAAGTCTGAAAATCATGTCTCTGATATGTTCAGGTGTAATAAATCTACCCAGGAGGTTGGTGGAGGTTGCTTCTGTGCTTTGGTAGGCTAAGTGAAATTATCTATAAATAAATTTGGATTTGAAGAGGTTGTTCGTAAGGACAGAAAAAACAACATAGCTGCTCACTAAAAACAGCCAATTTATTCAGTCACCTGCCTTTTACTTCCCTTGGCCAGCATTTGATTACTGTCAACTATTTAGATTTAAGAGTTACATTTTCTTAAGTACGCATGTAATTTTTCAGTACGAATGTTCTCATGCTTTTGTAGAAACTGCTGTCTGATTAATTCAATTTTTATCTGTATTTGAAATATAAAAGGGTTTAGTTAATAACATTGTAGCTTTTTATTTCTCACATGCAGTTGCACTGTAAACTCTTCTAAGCAGGTGTCTTGGGGTAGTCCAGCTCTTTATCCGTTAACATACTCCACGAAATAACTGCACAGGGAATTGCAGTCAGCCCATCTTCTGTGACAGAAATGTATTTGGCAGAGAGTTCTTCTTCCATGACAAAGGAGACAGCTGTCAGTGCTGTCCTTTTCAGTATTGAGGCTCACTGGGTCTGGTACGTAAAAGTGCAGGCATTAGAAATGCAGCAGAGGAATTGGCAGCTGCCTCTAGCAGGAAGTTTTTAAGTCTTCTCTGCACTAGAATAACGTGAGCTAAAATGCCGTACTCTGTAAACTGCCAACACTGTCCCTATGTCCAAAATATATAGCTTTGTTCTTTACATATTTCCTTCAAATTGGTATTTTCTGTGTCCGAAACGATTTTTACAAAGCTGTCTCCTATTGCTGTTTCAGACTACACTGGCACACATCATAGCCAACAGCAGCAAAAAGAATGGCACGAGGTTTGTGACACTGTCGGCCACAAGTGCCAAGACAAATGATGTTCGAGATGTCATCAGCCAAGCCCAGAATGAAAAAAGACTCTTCAAGAGAAAAACTATCCTCTTTATTGATGAGATCCATCGTTTCAATAAATCTCAGCAGGTATTGTACTACACTGCTTTTTTAAAAGAACCTTTGTCAGCACTTTTGTAAAATCTCCCACTTTGCCTTAAGGTGATACCTTCCTTTGGGCTTTTGATTTCCATATGAATACTTTAGTAGATGAATTTGGGAGAAACATAGAAATTAAATTCCTTAGCTAACTTCCAACCAACATTTAATTATTGTGATTCAAAGATCTAAATAAAAGGCTGAGTTATACTTATAGTTGACTTATGTGCCAGTGTTTCTATGATATTTTTATGAAATTTTATTTCTGCAAAGTCGTGTTAGTAATGTTTGCTGCACCCATCTTCATTTCAGCCTCCATCTGGGGGGTAGCATTCGGTATTAACTTTACAAAGGTCTGGAATGTGAATGTTCCAAAGGTGGGTATTTTAGTGTTGTCTGCTCTTCTGTATGAGAAAAAATAAGTCATGGCATGGTACTTCAGGATAACACTGCAGCCATCACTTGGGGCTTTCTTTTCTTTTTCCTTTCCTAGATACAAAGTTTTTTTCAGCTGTGCCATGTAAAGCGTGAATTCTGTACTACAGATTGCACTTTTTAAATTGAACTATACTGGAATCTTCCTGTAGTTTTCTGAACCACCCTACAGAGTTAGGTAGGGAATTGTAGCCCTAAAGGTTGATTCAAAGCATATTTAGGAGTAGCTTCACTATTCGTTATACTTGATAAGGCAATTTCATTATTTCTTACGTTGCCATGCAATAAACTAAAGTCACACAAACTAAAAATTTACAGATTTCTTTACCCTATTTCTTTTTAGCTGGTAGGTCATTTTCAGTGCAATCATTTGTTATTAAGGTGTTGGGTGCATGAAATTAAATCATTTCTGTATCTGTGCAGATGAACTGCCTTGTCAGTGTGGTTATTTGTCATATCAACAGGGAACCCAAAGTCTCACAAGACACAAAAAAAATATAGCCTACTCACATGGGATGTTTCAGGTTGTCATTGATCGAGATCAGCTTTTTCTGCTTCCCTCCCATGCTCAGGACACTTTCCTTCCTCACGTCGAGTGTGGGACGGTGACCCTGATAGGAGCGACCACGGAAAACCCTTCCTTCCAAGTCAACGCCGCTCTCCTGAGCCGCTGCCGGGTGATCGTCCTAGAGAAGCTCTCGGTTGAAGCGATGGAGGCAATTCTGATGAGGGCCGTCAGGTCCTTAGGGCTCCAGGTTTTGGGCCAGGGCGACCAGCACGGCACCCCTGCGACTGGCAGCAGCAGCAAGAGCTCGGAGTGAGTACTTTATGGGCTGCAGGGTGTTAACGTGCACAGCCCGAGGAGCTGACTGCCTGCCAGGGAGAGAATGAAGCAGTTGGGGGGTGGGAAGAGAAACCCTAGCCACTTCTGATAGTAAAGAAAAGAAGTGGCAGCATATGGCAGGGGCGGGGGTGACAGGAGAGAGAGAATTCAAAGCATTGGCTCTCTCCATCCAAAACATAATCTCACCGTCTGGATTAGAAGAGAATTTTATACTTGGATCCGTAACTCCTGACTCACCCTCTGAGGATATTTAAATCTGTTCTGCTGCTGAGGATTTGCTGTGGAAGCCTGTAACTGGGTCTTTGTCATGTCCTAGTGTGTGTTACTTCTTGCTACCGGTTGTGAAAGTATCATGTTACCATTAAGTGGTGCATGGGGTATCCCCTCTTCTTAATTTGGAAGTGTCTGCCAGAAGTTTGTTGTTTTCTGAGAGTTTTTTTTTTTTTTTAATGAGATCAGGGAGGATGCTGCTGCTTCTGTTCTTAAGTTGCAGGGTAAGTCCTGTGCTATGTGTTAGGATATCCTGTGAGGAGGCTGTTGCTGTGAGATGTTAATAGATTGTTTTAGGAGAGACTTTGTTTTTCTCTGCTCCTTGGTGTCCAGACAGATAAATTCACATTAAACACTTGAGAAAGTTTTGGAAAAAACAACATCCAGGTTTGTCTGCAAGAGGTGTTACCTTTCTTCTGAAACAGGAGGCTGGCAAATAAGAGTAATGCATGGTGCTGTGGTACTCACATGCAAGCTATTACACTTCCTTCGTGGTGATTCTTGGCTGCACTCCTAGTAATTTACAGTGCATTGACATGGTGGTGATTGACAGACTGTATGAAATACATGAGAGGGAATCCGCTTGAACTTTATCACAGAATCTAAGCACAAAGAATTGCCAACATGAATGCTGAGGTCAGGGCAGGTAAGGAAAGATATTCCTTTTTTATTTTTAGGTTACCCTGCCTCATGGTTTACTCATTTGTAGCTTTTATGTGTTGTACTAAAGTGAATTTTAGAAGAGAAGGCAGTACTGCTTGTCAGCATTAATTTAATGGCACAGCTGTGCTTGTGACTACACCCTGACTGGGGTTCCGAGACTTTTCTTTCTGTACAGGATTAAAGTACAAGGCATAGTTTCAGCTGCAGTTGTTTGGGTTTGGGTTTCGCTAGACTCTCCATGTCTGTAACCGTCTGATGGCTATGGATGATTTAAACAGCGTGATGCTTCATCAAACTGAAAGAAGTCTGGCAGGCACACAGTCAGACTAACACAGTTTCAGAAATCTCTCCATGGGGAGAGAGGGCCACACTCCAAAGGCAGTCATGGGAGCCAAGCATTTAAAAATAAAAATGGGGTTTTGAATTGAGGAAGGTTTGTTGCAGTTGTGTGTCATGTCTTTCTTGTCTTTCATGATGCGATCTGGTTCTGGGCCACAGTTCCTACATTCTGTTGCTGATAAGTTTGGATTTTTATAAGCCATCCTGTCCCTTACTGTGGGCCTGTTTTGGCTTCCTCATTAACTCCTGCTTCTTGCTTCAGTGTCCATACCATTTCTGCTTCTTCATTTCCTCTCCACTACTCTGCAGGAGCAGCTGTCTCATCTTTTTACCCCCTTGCATCTATGAAACAGGACTGTCGTTAGATGCAGGCAGTTAATTGTTTATGCTGTCCTGAGGAATAAATGGAAATCACCTATTATAATTGATTTGGTTGTTAAACGTGCTCATCTTTATTCCAGAGTGAGAAAAGGAGTTGTAGGGCAGCATGTCCCAAATTGTGGGGTATACTGCCTTTGAAAATGCTGCAGAGATCTAGCAAGAAGGCATAAGAGATGTGTACATTGAATTTTGGGTTTCGTTTCCCATGTGAGTCTCCCTTTCCAAGCCACAGCAGTATAATATGAAGTACTGCATGTGCTGCTTGGCCTCAGTGAATCAGATGGTTTTAGTATCACATCACTTGTCTGACAGGATGGCTTATCTAAAAGAGATTTTGAAGGAGAGGATTCTTTGTGGTCTCTCCTATTACCTTGAGGAATGAGGTGAGGGTGGATCTTCCTTAGTCTTTACAGGCATCCCCTAGTGATTCAGTGGATTTCATCATCTGCACTCCACAAGGAAAGTGTGCCCTACCCAAATCTGTTTCCTTAAATTTTCTTGGTGGCTTTTTCTTAACTTGCTTCCACGATTGCTGCAGGTTTCAGATAAGATTAGATCATGTGGAGTCTCTTTCACTCCACCGTGGCCTTTTCTTGCTCTAAAGCAGGAACAACTAGCAGGGGGTGTTACCTGCTTTGATGTCTTTCTATTTGTTATGTTATCATGGCTCATAAAAGTTCTTTGACAGTTTTTATGTTAATTACTGGATTTCTTAAGGATAAGATGTGCTTTTTGTTATATTTTCATCAGCATTACTGCCATCAAACTGTGCCTCTAAAGTCTGCAGTAAATCAAGCTGAAAGATGGAGAAACAAGAAAGGAATAAACATACTCATGATGAAGAGAAGTAAGAAGTCAATGGTAAAGATGTTTTTTATTGCTGGAACTGCTTGTGCTTTCTGCAGTTTATGCTGTGTCAGTAATAGCACAAGCTGTTCAAGGTGTGCACTGATGCATTACACTTGTACTGTGTCAGTGGTGGAAGAAACCAAATTCTTCTCATGGCTTTTTATTTTTGTCGTTGAAGTGTTGCCCTCAGAGTGGTATCTCTAATTGAATTCAGACAGTAAACTGGATGGTTGATTAATGTGTTTGAAGTTAGATAGCACAGAAGGCACACAGCTGAGGGAGATGGAAGGAACCCCAGTTTCCTGTTGGCAAGCCCAGACATCATGCAGTTCAGCTTGTTACTGGCTGAATTACAAGTTCTGGCGTGTTTTGAATTCACTGGTTCATAAATCACAACACCGAAGATGAAATTCCTTTGGATCTTCAGTGTTCAATACTTTTTTGAAAATTATTCCTTAATTGGAACATCCATTCAATTTCCTTGGAGGAAATACATTGCTGAGGTAAGAGACAACACTGGAAGACAATGCTATAAGGCAGTGAGCAGTGCATATCACACTGCAGTAGTTCAGTTGAAGAACTGTGTTTGCCTGTGAAAGTGTTGCAATCTGCCAAGGAGTGAATGTAGTGAGAATAATTGCACTGAGAAAGTAAGAAAGCACTAATTTATATGGGAAAGAAGCAGTGAGTACTTCATCTCATATTTTGCTTGCTTATTTTTTAAATCTTTGATCATACAGGTTCTCCTTGCTTGGGCTTCCTTATATTTATTTATGATAACCTGATATTATTTATGCTCTCTTGTCATTGGCTCAATTGCTGCAGTGCTGTATGGGTTTAATGGGTAGTTCAGCATACATTTCATGTTGATTCTTGGCACAAATTGTCTTGAGGCTATGGAGCTAAAGAGGAACTGGAAGAAGGATTTATTATCCTGTAGTGGTAGTTTTCCATTCCTTGAGCTAGTATATCACCTTCAGCCCAGTGAGTGATGGATCCCAGCACGTCCCTTTTGGCTTGTTTATGTTTTTGTCTCCAAGTATCATCGGTTACAAGGTACCAACATTGACCGTTGGCATCCAATGGGTGTTCGGTGTTAATTTTGGAAGTTGAATAAAATATGGGATTGCCCATCTGCAAGAGTATCAGGAGCTTGGAAAGAAGTCAGAAAGCATGGAAGTTATTCTGCATTGCAGTTCTGATGGGTGCAGAAGTTGGCTAAAGTGGGAGGGAGTAGGGCACTTGAGCTTCTGAAGACAGGATGGGCTTAAAAATGTAAAATACAGCAAGTGGTTTTTCGAAGCCAAGATATTGAAATAATTGCCATCCTGATTTTGAAATTAGACTCCTGCCAAGTAAAGTTAAATCATCAGAAAATAGAATTTAAGGTTTTAATTGCTCAGAAAAAAATCTGAATTCAGTTATTCTGAGTATAACATTTTATTATTTTGAAATACTGAGTGTGCATGGAGCTGAGGTTATGCAACAGGGAAGCGTTATGTTATTTCCAATCAGTGATTCTCATCAATGTGCTGTGCAAACAGCTTGTATGTGGAAGTTTTTTCCATTTATTCTTGTTTTTTATCATGTCCCGCATGTCATGCTATTATAGGCATGGACTGGATCAGCCCAATACATGATGCATTATTTGGATTGGAATTGCCTTTATGGTTATGTTGCAACTGAAATTTCACCACGGAAATGGACAAAGCCTTTGCTTGTAACCAGATTTTTCATACTTTCTTGTGAATATTTGTTTCGGTTTCTGTAATATAAATTGCTTATGTTGAGCCAACAGGGCACTTAGAGTCCTATAGTGAAACTGAAGAGACAGGAATACCACTCAGCTTTAAATTAGCAGATAAATGGCAAAAGTTCTCTGAGGCCTCAGCTTTTTTTGGGACAGATTGTACTTAGCTTCTTCCAAGTTAGTACCTGCCTTTTAGTGCTCTAAATGCTTCCCCTCCGCTTGCAGTCACTGCCTGCAGTTGTGGTGTCAATGTGAGGAGGCCTCAAGCACAGGGTGTTCTTCTCTGCAAACAGCAGGCAAAGAGCTTAGTCCTTGCAGGTGAAACCTTCTCTTCAGCATGCCCTGCTAGTGTATGAGAATTGTTTGCTCAGTGTGCTGTGTATTTGGGGTTCTTCCTGTTGAAGGAGATACTAACAACAGGATGTCTGTGTGTAGTGACTGCTGGGTTTTTAAAAAGAGCTTTTACTTTCCTTGCTGGCTTTTTAAATGGCTTATGAAAAATCTGGTGCCCATCTGTAGTGCTGAGGGGTGAACGTTGCTTCCTGATTTTCAAGGAATTTGATGCTTGAGATAATTGACTGAATAAGTCCCTGTGCAGTTGTATTGTTCTGCTTCCTTGTTCAAAGACGGTGTTTGAAACACGCTGGCAAACATGCCACTGAATGTGTGTGTTAATTCTTTTTTCTAGATTTACCAAATACATGAGAAATAAGGAGATGGAAAAAAGTCATGATAAGATGCATGTGTATATAGATCTGTTTTTCCCAGGATGTGATTCCTACTGTCTACTCTCTGCAGCATGGGTTTTGGCCTTAGAAGACATTTGTCAGCTTTCACTTGCAGTGGTTAATTAAGATTGCAGCTCTATTAGTTTTTCCTTTTTACATGTGACCATGAGAGGGCTTGAATGTTAACTGCTGAAATCTTTGCAGAACCTACAGTCTTTTCCTTTTGTGTGACAAGTACAAACTGGGTTTGCAAGGAAGAAGAGAAAGCTGGCAATGAAAATCAGTGGATACATGTGTCTGGGAACCCTGACGTTGCCTTTTTGTACACCACTGATAGTAATAGTAACATATCTTTTGGTAAATGAAGTGCAGGGCTGTTGTGAAGCCTTAATTATTTGTCACACAAGAGCTTCATAAGAAATGGCCTCTCACACCAAGCTCTACGTGCTAATCCCTACTGATACCTGTCACTCTTGATTTACAGTCCAGCTACTAGAAGTGGCTCAGTTAGGGCCATTACTTAGTGCCATGCTAAAACTCCATTAGCTGCTGTCTCCAAATCAGATCAGTTACACCCTCTGCCTGGCAACACCTTAGATGTTACCTTGTGTACATAACTAAGGTTTGAGGGTTAAATCCTCAACAGGGTGCCTGTGGAACCTGCAGAGGTGAACTGGTTTGGATGTGCCCCAGCAGTGGGGACTGCAGCCCAGCAGGTGAAAACCTAGGGACAAAACTTGAGGACTTCGTTGTTCTCACAGATTTTTCATGGACCCACTGGAAGATCTCAGGCTGCTGCTGCATTTCTCAGGTCTTCCCATCTTCATAGAATCACTGAATATTCTGAGCTGGAAGGGACCCACAAGGATCATCAAGTCCAACTCTTTAAGTGAGTGGCCCATACAGGGATCAAACACAGAACCTTGATGTTATCAGCACCATGCTCAAAGCAAGTGAGCTAATCTCAGTCACTTGTTCATTTAGACTGTGAGTTCACTGGAATTTGGCTTTTTTCATGTGTTTGTATAGTTCTGGCACACATAGAGCAGTAGATGGCAAGAAGAGTAATGGGCATGTATTGGGATACAGCTTCTTTCTAGTAAGAATTTTTTTGTACCCCAGAGACTAAGTTGTAATACCAAAAAAACTAGGACGCGTGTGTTTTACATTGTAAACAATCCTTCCTGTTGTTGCTTTTTAGAGAACAACTGATAGCACCTCTTGCAGTAGTTAGTAGCTAGTTCAAAACCTCATGCTAGTTACTTTATAACTCACTATATTCTTTCACCTGCGTTTGGATCGCTTCCTACCTTACCACTGTTCTTCCACCAAGGAATCTGAAGTGCTAGCAGTGAAATGCTGATGGAGTAAAACCTTGTAAAGTTCAGCTGGCTGTGTCAGAATTGGGCTCTGGCAAAAACCTGACCCTAGTTTTTGTTGAATTTAATGAGGTGAGGAAAAATAAGGGGGTTAAATAGATGAGAGCTCCTGCCCTACTTTTTTTCACGTGCAGTTGTATTTAGCGGGCTTGGAGCAGCAGGAAGAGAGTCAGCCCCTGCTCTGCAGATTGAGTTAAGACAAATTTAAAACCAGCTGTGTCTCAAGAAACTGTAAAGAAACATCGTCTCCAGCAGGACAGGCAAGGAGAGGATGTGATGGGGGCTAAGGGTGTGTGGTTATTCCATTGCAGACTCCCGGTGTACATAGAGGAGAAAGCTCTGAACACACTGGCGTATCTCTGCGACGGGGATGCCAGGACTGGGCTGAACGGGCTCCAGCTGGCAGTTCAGGCCAGAGTAGCAGCGGGAAGGACCACTCCTTTGAGCACTACCAAAGGTGGTGCTGCAGATGGCATTCTGGTAACAGAAGAGCATGTAAAGGAGGGGCTCCAGCGATCTCACATCCTGTATGACCGAGCAGGTGAGTACCTGATGCATTTTCTGAGATGCAGTGTTCTCAAGATGTGATAGCCTCTCTAATTTCTCTTCTCTCTTTTTCCTACCAGCTGCTCTACTGAAACAGTAGTTGTACTGAAGTTTGTCCTAAAAGTTACTTTTCCTCTACAATGTGGTTCAGCCAGAAATTCCTTCTAAACAGTGTTTCCTTGTAGCAAGTAGAAAGGTGTACATTAGCTGAAAGACCTGTTTGCTGTCCTGAAAAGAGTTGCACAGTGAAATTATTTGTTATTTAAGGTTATATTGTCTTCTATGAGGGTTTCAGTGTAAAGAGGCAGAAGAATTTGATGAGGACATTTTTCTTGGAGGGTTGGATATCTTCCATTGCACTTCTTCTCCTTTGGAAGTCTTGGAAGCGCTCACATTCACAGCAATACGTTATGTCAAAACCTGAGCAGTTTGCTTTATTTTTAGAGTTGCTTTTTAAGGTAATGAATTCTGTAGCTTGCTTAGGGCAGGCCACATAAATCTAATTGCACTTAGGGCTTCCTAGTGTGATAACCACTCTTGCTAAATTTGTGACTTGGCAGGCTTAGCCATCACAGTAGTTGGTCACTAAACCATTTTATGTTAGAGGGCTAAAAATCAGTGAGTATCAGGGATTAGGTGAACCCCCTTGAATGCATGTGCTAATTCTTCAGCAATACTTGAATGACTGTGCAGAATAGTATGAAATGATTATGCCAAGCAGTATTTGGAGAACTGATTCCTTTTCTTTTTCTTTTTTTTTTGGTCACTGTTTCTGATATGCTCCATTAACTGCCACTGTTCAAAACCTGTGAGAGGCTTCTTGAGGTTGGTTCTAACATATGCCCGCTTGCAGCCTTCTTGTTACAAAGAAGTAATGATGACTCACTGTCAGGAAAGAGGCAGCTGGGCAGATACTGATCTAATGGCAGCTGAGAAGTCGAGGGTAGGCAGGGGGAGGGAGAAAAAAATTTTTATGGGGTCTGTGGCAGGAAGAGGTCATGATTAGAAGGAAGCGGAAAATCTGACTGGTTCACTGGTGCGAGTCTCCTGCACCGTGTAGGTCCCTTGTGTATTTGCTGTCGCCTTGTGGCCACTGTCACACAGAACTCTTGGCTGTGTCCATTGCTCCCAGCCCTCCTACACCTTCTTGCTCTGGGAGAGATGGCACAGACTGCCTCTTCCTGAGGCTTACATCAAGTCTGGGTAGTGTGTGTCACGCCCTTCTCTGTTGCAGAAATCCTTGTTGTGGTTTATTGGGGAGTTTTTTGGTCAGCGATCTTCAGAGTGGTGAGAGCAGTGAAAACGGTGTTTTTCTGGATTGTATAAATGCCAAAGAGCCTGACACAGGTATTGTCACTGTAGCAGGTTGCCCAAGTACATGCCTTTACAGAATTTCTCTCTTCTGTGGAATAGTCTCTGTTGACCACTGTCTGTTGACTCCAGGTTGACTTTTGTCCATAGTAGAGATAGCTGTTTGTCGTTTTAATTACAAAGGACTTCCAGATAGTAGCTACTGTATATACAAAGATTTGGTTTTTTGGTAGTGTGTTCTGGCTAATACATTTTGAATCACAGTTGTGGTGATGAGACCTACAATCCTCTAAAATAAAATGCTTCGGCCTTATAAGGCAGAGGGTCTAATCACGATAGCAGCAACATACATTTGAATGTAGCATGTTCATGTAAAAAGTACCAAATAATTGATTAGTGTTCAGACCTGTGGAAATACAAAATTTTTATTATGCATAATTTTTTTTGTTCCTTTCTGCAAAATTTGCCAAATAGATGTAGTTGGGCATTCTCTTCTTTACTTTCATCAAGTAATCTAGGAAAGAAATCATTCATTGTCCAGTCATTAGGCTGTTGTTCTGATCTATGTGCAGACATGTAAAGAAAAGGTCTTTGTGCAGATAGTTTGTGCATTTTAGCTGGAAGGACCAAGAAACAACTTTAACCAAATTTCACTGCCAGCAGCCACCTGCAGCCCTTGCAGTGTGAGAGGAAACAAAAACTATTTAGTCATATCTTAGCTTTTAATTGCAGTTGTTTAAATTTTGAAAATGATGTAGCAACCAAATTCATTGAAGTTTAACTGCAGATGGGCAGTGACTAGATCTTTTAAACAGAGTTGTATTGTTGCCCCTTCTTTTTACATATTATATCACTCTGCTAACACTGATTTAATAAGATAAATGTCGGTAGTTTCATTGTCTGTTTGATAACATCAGCTATGGTAAAGACTGGGAATGTGTTGAGCTGAATTTCATTTATTCCGCAATGTGGAACACAGTTTTTCCTTTCCCTTCTCTGGAGGAGAAAAGGGGTGTCTCTGTCCAGGGCTTGCTCTTGGGGCAGAGCTTAGAGCCATGTGGGCAGGGCTAAGTTGCTATTCCATACCATGCATATCGTTGCTGGGGTAGGGGAGTGGCTTATTTGGAGCTGAATTCCCCCAGGTGGTGTTAAACCACCACATTCACACCATAATGTTTTTTTCCAGCTCAGTTCTGTTCTGCTGGATCAGAACGAGAAGTCTTTTTATCCATGCTGTTGCTCTAGTCTTACTTCCAAGGCTTTCTTCTGTCCTTTGTCAATGAGCAGTTGATGTTTACTTTTGGCTAAGAGAAAAAAATAATGTGAGATGGGGACCGTGATTTTACTTTTGCCCACTACCTTGTGAACAGGGATTGTTTAAGAAGCCCAAATATTAATCATGGTCAGTGAACGAGACCTTTTCCCTACCTTCTACCAATATGACTTCAGATAAATCAGCATCTTAAACTAGTCTGAAAACTCCTCATGAGCATATAAAGCAATCTGTGGGCATATATCAACAAGATTTATACATCTGTGTATGTCAGACACTAGAAAGCCCTCTCTTCCACAAAGCCTCTTGTCTAGTATCTTGTTTCAGGAGGGTATTTGCCTTTGTGGGAACTGCATAGAGAAAATGTATTTTGATTCCAAAAGCTCTTCATGGTTTTGATTTCAAGAGGCATCTGTGATACAGAACAGCAGAGATAGATAAGCTAGTATGTGTCTGTCTCTAAACTGAATTGATAAGGCCAAAATCTATATGTCAGCTAACTATAGCCTGAGAGAGCTAATAAATAAAGGCCTACTAAAAGTTCTAATTTTTTTTTTAACTGCTTCTGATATCTCAGGCGATCTAGAAACTGTATTTTTTAGACAGAAATGTAAGACCTCTCTCCAATGCACATTACTGTATTTTGCTTTTAATTGAAACTGCAAGTCTGATGTACAAGTATTGTCACTGTGGCTCTGTCACCAACATCAACTTTGTAAGGAAGGAAGTAAGAGGAGAAAGCTAATTCCCTCCTCAGCCTGAAGTCTGAAGTTCCCTGCAGGTATATATATCTAGACCAAACTTATCTGCTGGATTCCTTCTGCCTCTCCAGCTGGTATCATCACAGATGACACTTTACAGTAGCCCAAACAGCAGAAAAATTTGGATGAATGCAAACTCTGGAGATATTTAAAGGCCATCTTCCTTACTTTTAAGAGACCAAGAGACGCCTCCTGCAAGAGGATGATGTGAGTTCAGCTGCTTGGGTTTATTGCTACTGACTCAAGTGTTATGATGGAGCACGGACATGCTGTTTGTGTTGGCTCGAGTGAGGGCTGCATACCAGGGCTCTTTGTGTGGAGTCCTAGCAAAAATAGCTGTCTGACTGCCTGTGCTCGCCGGCAGCATGTTGAATTCCCCGCAGAATCACACTCCAGCAGGAGCAGAGATGGGGGGAATGGACCTGGGAAGTGGAGGTCTTGCTGGCTACGAAAGGAGCAACTGCAGCAGAGTGGCAATTTTGGTTCTCCAACTCACGCATGCACCCTTTTTATTTTTCAGGGCCTACAAGTGACTGGTGTGTTCTGATATGGCCTTCAGGCTGTAAATCCTTTTAGCCTTAGGAAGAAGAGGAATATTAACAGATGGCTGTGCATGCAGCCAGTTGCCTTTAAAATACATACTTAGCTGTGAGCCAAGGAATGCCAGGCACTTGAAATTATTGAAAAAATAAAAAAGGCAGATAACATGGAAAGTTTAACAACAATATTGCAGCAAAATACTCTTACAAGTTTGATTAAAATATATGCATAACAATCAAAACCAGCTGCACAGAGAAAAATTTTACGTAGAGAAGGTCTCATTCAGTGTTTTAAGTGTAGCCCTAGAAGATCTATGGAATAGCTTTGTTTCTCCTTGGAGTCCATATCTAATCTTATATTAAACTTTAATATTAAAAAAAAACCTCCTTGTAATTCTTTCAGTCTTTCCACTTTTTATTTAGTAGTCTGGCATTTCAAGTATTGTTACAGTAGTGCAGGTGTCCACAGTTGAACTCAGCGTTTCTTAGAGGTTTGCCAGGGTTGTGCACTGCAATTCTGTTTTCTCCAAATTGTATCATGTTCCATCATTGTATAACCACGGTAGTTCCTTTTTTCTCACTCCTATCTAGCACATCAAACTCGTGTTTTACTGCACACTTTATTTTCAAGTTTTAGATCATGTGAAATTTCTTTTTCCTAAAGTATCTCTACTACATAGCACTGGATTTCTCTGGTTCTTGTGTTGTCTTCTCAGAGCTGTGTGTGTGTCCAAAAGCAATGGTCAGTTGTTTGTATGTGCTCATACTTTACCCTTTGGCAATTAGGAGCTATTTATGTAGAGTTTTCTTCCTAACTTCTTAAAATATCTGGGTTTTTGATTTTTTTTCTTTTGAAGGGAAAGCTGTTAGGGTACAAAACCCAAATTGTTTGCCTTGCAATGTTTAAAAAAAAACTAACTTCCTTTTCATCAGCAGTTGCCCTGTTTTGCTTATGTAATATGGGAATGATTCACATGGGAAACCGTGAAGGCACTGAAAACATTAACGAATGCTGCAACCACATACACGTAATAAGAACTTGGAAAAGCAGCTTATGTTTACTGATGTGTTCTAGTGAAATATACTCTGTTCCCTCTAATGCATTTCACTTAATTTCCTCCTAATTTATGTATCACTTCTCCCCCATCCTAAATAGGAGAGGAACATTACAACTGCATCTCTGCCCTGCACAAGTCTATGAGAGGCTCCGATGAAAACGCCTCCCTTTACTGGCTTGCTCGAATGCTTGAGGGCGGTGAGGATCCACTCTATGTGGCAAGGAGGCTGGTGAGGTTTGCAAGTGAAGATATAGGTCAGTATTTGCAGTATTTCACATTGGAATATCACACTGAATGAAGATCTGCCAGGCTTCTCTGGTTTCTAAAATCTGGCTTTTGAAAAAAAGAAACAAACTCAAAACAGTTATATGCAAAATAGTTACAAAATACTGAAATGCTCCACATGCAACAAAACCTTTGTATATGCAGGCAAAGACCTAAACGTGGTGTCATTGTGATGATTACCTATTGCAGAATACACAAATGTTTTTGAGGTCAGGTTTGGTGTGCATTAATATCGATTCTTTTCAATCCTGCTGCTTATAAGTCACCAGTAAACTTGTTCCGCAGAGACCATGTATTTCAGGGATGTCTGATGTTCTAATGTGTCTGGCACGTGAATGCCTACCCTGACCTGCAAACCTCAGGTTTGATAGCTGGCTCCCTAGTCATAAGGCATCTTGATTGACTTACCCAAAGTAGCTGATCCAGCAACATTTTTAGCTCATATGTGATGGGTGAAGAGTTAGGAGATCTGGGGAAGCTATGCCTGTATAACAATATTTCCCCATTTCTTTATCAGTTTCAAAAAGTAGGAGAATCATATATGGTCAGCTGCTGCTCAGGCTGCCACTGTGTGGCAGCAGATTCAGTCTGTAAATCATACCCACGACTTAGACCTTTTTTTATTTTCTGGGGAGGAGGGGTACAGAAGAAGGAAAGCTTGTGGGTGGAGGGGTTGTATCTTATGTATAGTGTGGTATTGTACCAGAAGTTCCAATATCTGAGAAAGCAACTCTGAAATGTGCATGGATACCTTGCAGGAGAGGAAAAAGTAAATTAAAAAGAAAAAAAGAGAGACATTAAGTGAAGTAAATTGACTTTTAGCCTGCTTCTATCTGATCCCTTTATGTAGGACTGGCAGATCCTCTGGCTTTAACGCAAGCAGTTGCTGCTTATCAAGGCTGTCACTTCATTGGAATGCCAGAATGTGAGGTAAACGCTTTATTAATTCACTGATTTGAAAGTTCTGCAATCTGTAAAACCTATCTGTAACTATAAAAAGAAGCAGATTGCAATGACAGGGCAGACTTAGTTACTTGTTCATTCTGCATGCCCCATCTTTGACAAGAGAACATTGTGGCTCTTAAAATAGATGCTGTAGTTTAAAATAAAAGTCACTGTATATTTATTGCTAAAATGTGATATGTGAACATATATCGTTTTGCTCTGTCCAGTTTTTTCTCTCTGATACAAATAAAATAATCTGATGTTCCAATGTAGCTATTATTTTCTAGTGATGAAAATCATGAAGCTGTGTTGTTGTTAAATAATAGTATTCATATTATAGTAGCAGGCAGAGGTCAGTTTGAAAGCATAATCCCTGCCACGCTGTACAAACAACCTGATTAGCAGACCTTTTCCCAAAGCTTTAAAGAAGTCATTTAACGTTTTCCCTCTGCTTGTGTGCAGGTGATTCTAGCACAGTGTGTAGTGTACTTTGCCAGAGCCCCAAAGTCTATAGAGGTGTACAAGGCATATAGCAATGTCAAGGAATGCCTGAGGATGCACAAGGGACCACTGCCCCCAGTTCCTCTGCACCTGAGAAACGCCCCAACAAGGCTCATGAAGAACTTGGGCTATGGAAAAGGCTACAAATACAACCCCATGTACAAGGAACCCGTGGAGCAGGACTATCTACCAGAAGAGTTGAAAGGAACAGATTTCTTCAAGGAACGAGACACGTGACTGCCGTGCTCAGAACAGGTTTGATTTTATCACTTGTACATTTCTACTGGGATAGAAACTCCCCTTACAGTGTCAGCCACCTGTTACTGTGGCTGAAAGGATTAAGCCACCAAGCCTTCCAGATACTTTTTTATCTTTGTTTTACTGCTGTTCTTCTGAAGGTATTTTATAAAGAATTGCAGTTAGGCAAGTTAGTGCAGAAATGCAAAAATAAGCTTCATCCATATAATGCTGTCACTAGTTCACGTGAAATGGAGAAAAAACAAGAGACTTGTATTCTGGCTCTTGCTGTGAGACAAGAAATACTATTGTGCTGCTTTTTAAAATGTCTATTTCAGATTTTGAGAATGTTATTTTCCAGAAAAATAGTAAATTGTGCCCTCTCTGCTAAAATACTGTAAACAAAATATAATTACAGGGTAATTTTTGCTCTTAAGATGTTCAAGAGATCAATTTTGTACAACAGTTACTAAACCAATAAAGCTGTTAAAAATAGTGTCTATGCATTTGTTTAAATACTCCTATGACAGCAGTGTGGTTTTGAAAGTCTGATATCCCTTTAATTTATTATCCCTACTTTCCAGAGCAAATTTAATTCATTTTATAAGTAGAATGACCATGAAAACGGCCATTGGAGCGATACCGAGCTCTTTTTGCCTCTCTCCAGTTGTTACACAACCCAGCCACCTGCGGGTCAGCTGTCTGGAGCACACCACTTGCAGGTGGATATTCCTTGACAGCAGAGGTATTTGGTGCTTTGTGGGGCTTAGATCAGAGGGGCTGCCACAGCCACGCATCTGGAGTTCATTCGGAGCAATGTTCACAAGCCAGGAGGTCTCTGGGCTGAGGATGCAGTGCCAAGTCCAGAAGCCAACTTTATTCTGCTTATTGCTCTTAATTCTCAAGACAGATTGCTGACCCTTGGCCTTGATCAAAAGTTTTGGATATGCAGCCTCCAAAACTTTTTGATTTGTGTTGGAGATTAATTTTGTTGTGAGACTCCCTTGGTACGAAATCCTGCATGATGTAGGACTCCAGCCAAAGATCATGGTGTAACTGAAGTGTTTCAGAAATTAAACTTTTTGCATGACTGTGTACATTAGAGGGTTTGAGTGATAGTCTTTAAACATTTCTATGTTCTCCTACCTCAAGTATAGTTTTTGAATGCTTTGAGCAAAGTGTTGTTCTAAAGATGAGCAAGTATTTCAACAAGCTTCATTTATGTAAATTTGCATGCTTTTCTTTTTAACGCAATTCGCTTTTTTGTTGTTGTTTGGTTGGAATTTTCTTGTTGCATGAATTAAGGGGGTAATTAATTAGATTAGTATTTTTATCCTGGTGGTCCTCTGAAATGCATTTGGAGGAATAAGGCAAGGTGTGGTCTTTTCCAGTGCTGGAGTAAATCTGAGCAGCATGTGCTCACCTTCAGAGGGCAGCACAGGTTGGCAGAGGGTTCAGAGGTGGTGTTTCATTCCTCAGCCTCTGATGGAGGCAAAGAGATCATGGCCCTCAGGTCAGATCCATCAGACAGTGCTGTCCAATGGGCTACCAAAACATTGGTGACAACAAGTTAATGTTTCAAAGCCATTGTGCCTCATGGCTGCTCTCCAAGCAAAGTATTATTTACCTTTTCCCTTCCCCGCAGTGATAATTAGCAGCACTGGAGAGTAGCTGCTTCCTGATCTCTCCCTGCTGCTGATGTGCATCTCTTTTATATTCCCTTAAAGAGGGTCATCTCCTCTGTTTGAAGAACTCCATGCTCCATTAAAAAGTCCAGGACCAGATGCACTCACAGATGGACATTTCATCCCACACCATCTCCCATCCTTGCAAAACAGACCCATGGCAAAAACATCCATTCCTTTCCGGAAGCTGTATGCAGTCTCCACATGGGATTGGCAATGCTGCTTTCAACAAGCAGAAGCCTACCTCCTAGTGAAACTGCTTCAAAAGCACAAGGTGAAAGAATGAAATTAAAAAATCACAGAGCATTTATTTGTTTTCTGGTTTTTGACTACCTGGGGTTTACCCTGAGAAGCTCACTGAAGGGCAAAAATGGTTATGAATTGCATGCTGGTATAGTGGTGTATTTATTTACCTTCAGAGTGTACAGCTTTAAGGAAATACCACATATTGCAGTGTCACTGGAAAATTTGGGATGAGATTTGGATCCCATCAGATAACAGTTGTTTCTGCTGTAAGGAACACCATCATAATCCACCATGCCACAATCTCTTTTTCTCTTACATAAGCTGGCCCACTAAGAAATAATGTAGATCATGAGAAAGGCCATGCCATAGCCATTCCATGTTGGGGAATTCAGTGCCTTGAGAAACAAATTGTACTGATATAAGTTGTTCTCCCAGTAGTAACATGCCCATATCAAAGGTATGGATAGCCACAACAGAAATATCAATTAAATAATGCCCCAAATGAGTTTCACTGCAGGTTTTTTTTTTTTTAGAAAATTACCGAATGAATACTGTTTCCGTCATTTAGCTTGTTTGACTCTCAAAGATAAAAATTTGGATGATGCAGCTGGCAAAGAGTTGTCCGGGCTTTTATATTAAATATTTATGTGAAATCATTACTTGTATTTTATTTTTCTTGTCTTGTTTTCCATGCACAGAGACTTTAAACCGTCAGTTTAACCTCTGGACTGCATTTTTTTCCCTTTCCTGTGAGCATTTTCTCTCATGTTGAGAGAAAAGCCCTTGGCCAAAATGACTGCCTAGCATTTTCCATGAAATGACTTAAAAATAAAAGTGTTTATGCAAGCTGATTGTTTAAATTCCCATCTATCCTGAAGATACATTTTCTGGCTGCTGTGATGAGTTCATTATCTGTATTGCCAGCAGCTACTCTGCATGTTCAGCATGTTTCCAGACAGGCTGTGCTCTCCAGGATTTTGGCTGTGGTTTTTGTCTTTTATGTTCCTAAGTAGTCTGGGATTGCGTAGGCCTCTTAATGAATATGGCTAACAACATGCATTTAGATGGTACCATGAGATAATATGACTGAACTAGTGTTCACTACAGTAAAAAAATACCAAAACCTGCTTTTTAAAATGTCTATACCAAAATAAAACAAAACAAACACAAAAAAAATTAAAACCAAAAGCGAGGTTCTGATTTCAATTGTACCTTTTTATCTCAATAGGTGCAAGACAACTGGACTGGTCTTATTTCTGTAATAAACCGTAATGAACCATATCAAATCAAGACAAACATCCATCTCCAAGACTTGGTCAGGCTTATGTACTTTACCAGGGTTTTGGTCGTATGTAGACACATACCAACATTATATATATATTATATAGCAAAAGTATAACTAACATGCTCTGAGTGAACTCATCTGTCTAAGTTTATCTCTAGGATAAGGTGACGTAAAACCCAGAGATAACTGTCCTCCTTATCCCCTCTACAGTATGTACTTCCTAGGATGAGCACTTTCAACTGTATGAATCAGACAAAAAGCAGACAATTGGTGGTGGGTGGTGGTGGTTTTTCTGTTTAAATTACCAAAACCAAAGGGCTTTCCTAAGAAGTCTGTTAGCAGCAGTACAAAGTCTGGATTACTCAGCACAGTGAGCAAATATTTCTCAGAGTTTTGTCTTGTTATAAAGACTGATCTGCTTAGGAGAGGCCAAAATGGAGAAGGAAATGCAGCTACTGTAGTCCCCTATTCCACTGGAAGAAACTTTCACGTTGTCTACTCAAACCAGCAGCCTGTTGCAAATAGGTTTTGAACCGGGTACTCAAGTACTCAAAGTGCTCAAAAACTTAGCATTTCCCTCCTAGGAAGTTTAACTGCAGTCAGGCTGACTTTTTAATGTTGCATTCCTCAGGGTTAACATAAACCAAAAATTTTGTAAGCAGTATTTTTTATGCGGTGGGTGTGGATTTATGACTGCTACTTAGCTAAGAGTAAGGCTAAGCTCCTGATTTTATATTGAGACTTCTGATGTGACATACTTTCATCTTGTATATCTTTAGCACATTAAAATTACAATTTCTACCTTTTTCCTCAGTAAAAGCATCTTGTACTCAAAATTACTCTGCTTTGAACTCAGTGAGGCCTGTGTTCATTCAGTAGTTCTACAAGCAAAATCCTTCTCATGAGGTCGTTGAAGCAGCATATTATTATTTAGAAATGTAAATACAGATGGCATGCCAGTTTTCTCTGTTGGAGTCAGCCCTTGTCAGTCATTTGTTCTGACAAGAGCACGGGAAAAAAAATAAGGAGTATTAAGGAAAAACCATCTTACTGTGGAACATAAATTATGGGAGGGGAATATTGGCCAGTAGGCTTGCTGGGGTTTTTTCAATGGTTGAATGTGAAGCTGCTTTTATTGAGATTCTTATTGCTGAGATTTTATTTTGTGCATCCTGTCTGTCTCAACGTAATGGTTCAGTTACTGAATGCTGATACCAACACAATAAATACAGACATCAGCCTCCTCATAAAGCTATGCCAATTTGAACAATTATGCAAGGTTTTATCTTCCTTCTGATTTCCTGGTAATTGCTGCCCTAAAAGCCTTCAGTCATGTATCTTGTACGCATTGACTGAGTTTGTGCAAATAAAGATAAGGATGTAATTAAAATAGAGATTTTGAGCCTCGCTTTGGCAAACCCTGTCTGTGGCAGCAGCACCTTTTTTTGCTGAAATGCTGAAGACAAGACCCAGAAACGCAGAATGAACACAAAATCAAAGTATTCCAAATTTTTACATGGGCTTTGTGCTAGTACTTTTTGTTTGCCAGGCACGGGGTTTTCAGTGTGGTGTTTTTGAAGCACTCAGTGCAGAAAGGATTGCATTCACATCTGCAGGCTGCAATACTCTCTCCTTTGCAAGCCTACCAGAGCCTTTGCAACCGGGTATTGCAGAGCAAGTGCCTGTGCCATTTCAGAAATCCGTGACTCCCCCTGTTCCCTGTGGGGGCGAGCAGCTTGGCTCACACTTTCAGAGGAAGCTGCTGGTTCATGCAATCATGTCTTCTATTGAGTAATTTGGTTTTTAATATTTTCACCTACTCTGAATGACTTCAGACAGCTGGTCGCACCTGCTGCACCAGTGGTTTTCTTTGGATCTACTCTTCAGGCAGTTATTTTGGTACTCTGAAACACTAAACTGCATGCAAAAAATTGCCATTTTGAACAAAAGTTTAAGTAGAAAACTTTTATTTGTTGCTTAAAGACAAGATGAAAATACAGTTTGCAATTATATGAATTATTGTGCCCCACTCAGAGCTGAGGTTGTACAGGTAAATGTTACAGTACCCAAGATACAAGCAAGTAACCTCCAAAAATAAACACAGAACATGACAGTATGTAATTACATTGGCTCCCAGGAATAAGGCTGTGGTACAGTACCAGAGGTTTGAGCATAAAGAGGTAGTGGAAGTCAGCTCAGTAAATGTAGAATCCTTGTAAATAAAGAAACACATCAAATATTTCTTGCAGATTGGGCCCAGTCATCCTCTGGGAAGCTGAAGGATCTTTTGGGAATGACATAGGTTCTGGCCAGAATCTGATGTCATATTGACAGCTTCTGAACTTTCAAAAAGGCACCTAAAACCTCTAACCCCTGAAACATTTTCATGTTTTCAAAAACTAGAATGGCACTAGTCTGTAAATTTTTAAAATCTTCTTTAAACACGTCACCTAAAGTTCTTACTCATTTTTTCTCCTTCTCATTCAAAAGTTGTGCTGCAAGTTTTCTGGCTACTAACTTCAAGGGGTTACTTTTGTTTAAATAGCTTAATCATTTCTCTATTAATAGATGTCTCTAAACAAATGTTATCTGACCTTCTATTTCATGACAGAACTGGGTAAACTCAGCTGTTCGAGACATGCCTTTTGGTGCCCAGAATGATTTTATTACAGTATTTTTGTAAAGCAAGATTTTAGGAGAGGAATAGCTTTGCAAGAACAACCTACTATATGTGCATAAGGAGTGCCTGGATTATTAAGGAGTGACTGGTTATGACAATGGGGAGCTGTCGACACAGAAAAACCCATGTGAGGAAGCATAAAGGGTGATCCTGTGCTCTAAGAGACATGCGTTTCTTCCAAGGAAAGTTATTTCTACTCCAAGATTTCTTCTGCCTACAGTCAAGATTTTCCTTGTTTAATTAAAGATGATGTCAATCTCAAGGAAGAAAAATAAATTACTCCTTGGTTTCTCTGGGGTTGTTTTAATGGGAAGGGCAGAATCTCAGTCAAATTACTAGGAACTCAGGACAGGAGGATTAACTCGTTCAGGAACAAAGCTTTCGTTAACAACAGCAGGAACTGCTGCACGTGCTGTTTTCTTTTATGGGGAAGCATATCTGCCCAAGAAAAGTATGCTTCGTGTTGGGTTGTGGCGAATAAAGAAAAGGAAAGGATGGTCAGCGTTGAAATCCTCTTCTATGACCATGCAGAGCATAGCAATGCCAGCAGTGGCAGCTGCAGCTTCCGTGCCTTCCTCGTTCACTTCCACAAAAGCCTTGTGGACAACTTCAGAGAGGAAGAGGTCACGTGCCCCTGACATTCCTGACAAGTCAGCCTTGCCACTGTCAAATACATCCAGCAAGCCCATAGCAGCTAAATCTGATTTAAGGTCATAGCTTTCTTCCAGCTTAAACTTTGGCAAACGCACATGAACATCAGCGGAATACAGATTCTCTGGACGTGTCCATTCCTGGAGCTTCTCTAAGGTAAGCTGCTTTTCCATCTATAATTAAAAAGATAGAGATCATTACTGATCACCAGTGTAGTATTTCACTTTCAGTAACATTCATGAGGCTTTATTTATAGAACACTCTACAATGGTAAAGCAGCTATACAAAAACGAACATACCCATATCTTTGATAGCTAAATAGAGATCAAAAAAATATTATTAAAATTAAGTGGAGTCAGTGCAGTTTTTACTTTGTAAAGTAATGCAGACATTTGCTTCTTGCTGCAATGTGCAGAAGGGAAAAACTTGCACTGACCACAACCCAGTCTTCTTACTGTTTAATCTACTTGAATGGAATCACCTAATTAAAAACAAGTAACAAAAATCATAATCAGAGAGCTCAAAGAAGCTGGCCATTTAATGGAAAACAGTCTCAGTACTTCGCGGTTAAGAAAATAAAGACTTTCAAAGCTACTGAAAGACGAGTTCTGTCATTAAAAACAAACAATCAAGGCAAGTTAATTCTCACAGTTAACTGTTTTCAGTGTCCATCATGGTTCAGTTCAGCAAGCCAGAGGACACATGAACACAAGATAAAAAATCAGAACACAACTTCTCTTCCTGATGCAGTACATCCATTTTTTCTTTATTGCTGTACTAGTAGAGAGTTGCCTAAAAATACACTTGATAGATCTGGTGCTCTGAGAACATGGGTTCATTAAGGCTTTAATTTTGAATGGCTGAACTTAAGAACATTGAACAACTGCATTAGCTTAGATGGGTCACCTTCTGCAGTCCAGTGGAGTCCTCTTCAGTGTCATCAGGTAACAGGATGATCATACTAAGTTCTCTTCCCTCGTAAGGCAGCTCTAAAACACGGATCTTCTGTTCAGGGATGTACCCAAAATTAAATTTATTTTTCTGATACATCATTTTTACTGTCCTTCTTTCATTCTAGATGGATAAAAGGCACCAAAAGTAACAGTTAAGGAAATGCTCATTTAAAGAACTGATAGGAAACAAGTAAGTTAAAACTGCATTTATGTAAACACTTTTCCTCCATCATAAAACTGCTTTTTTCAGACTTCTGCCTCCCTGTTTAATAAGAGTTTCTTCTGAAGAAATAATGTGTTTGTATTATATTTGGTTCTCCTTTGGCTTCTATAGCACAGTCCTTGCAGAAACTGAAACAGTTTCTTCAAATTGCTGTACCTTTGTATTGCCCAAAAATGAAAATATTAAGCCAACAAAGATCAACTGTGTTTAGCATAAAGCAGAAGGCTGCATACAGTAACTTGTAAATCTATTAACATAAGCAGACTATAGAACAAGAAGATGGGGCTTAATCAAAATGTCCTATCATTTTAATACTGCCTACCTAGCATCACAAACAGACACAGTTCATAGCTGCTGATCTACCGCAGACAAACTTCACTAGGTCCTAATCCATAGGTGAGAATTTTCCCTGATACTGTTTCAGTAAGTGAGACAACAAATAGCTTGCTGAATATAGAAAAATACTAAAATCCATAACAAAATAATGAAAATATTCATTAATGGCTTTGTATTTCTTAATTATTCTATCTGTAAGCAAAGCTTCACGTTACAACCCATATTATTTGACCTTTCCATTACATATGTCCTACCAAGACATATCTGCATTACCTTATTTAACCGAAAGGGTGCATCAGTGGTGTCAGCTTCTCGAAATTTCTCTGCCCAGTTCCCTTTGAAATAAATAGCATTCACCAGTACCAACTTGGTCATGCTGTCAACTGAGCCTTCAGACAGCAGGTCAGGGATTTTGCCTTCAGAGGCAGCAGAAAAAAGAACGTTACAAAAATATCGTGTATATTCTTTATGCATATAAAGCATACATAGAGAAACTGATGCCATAGAAATACTATAAATATAAAACTAATCTGTTCCTGCAATAACGTGTATTTCAGTACCTGTCCCTCTACTTCACCATGCTTTTTAATAGTACACACTACTATAACTGTTGATATACAGTAATTTGATGAAAATGTAGTATTGTTAGTTTGAACTTTCACATGAGACTCATCTACTCATCATACAAGAACTACAGAACACCCACATTAAGGAATCCTGAATTTAGAAATATATACGCAATACAGACCAGGACTGACTAAAACAAATTCTCCAATTCATGAGTACAACTCCATGTTTAGGCATCTCTCCTGCACTCATAGCCTGAACACAGAAACAAAACGGAAAACCCTCAGGACTTACGGAACTGTTTAAATGTCTTTCTCAGGTAATTTCTTAGGTAAGTTCTGTCCATGCATCAAATGAATATCCCAGGGCAGAACTAAACTTTTCTGAAGACAGCAGAGAATAAAGCCCATTCCTGCTCCCAAGATATGAAACACTGCCGCTTATTAATGAAAAAGTAGTTTACCTTCAGTTTTCTCCTCGACCCACTGGTTAATTTCTTTCCTGGCTTTATCACAAGCCTGAAGAAAATCAACTGTAGCCAAATCAGCTCCGTATAATTTCCGTATATTAGTCAGGAAATCCTAGATTTTGGAATTATAAGAATAGCTTTCACTGCATGCAGACAAGAAAACATGTAATTATCAGGTAGATAAGGTGAACTCAGATTGTCACCTGCTCTGAGGTGGGGCTCTAACTGTGTGTTTCTTGCTGGGGTTCTGAAGTTAACAGGTTTTTTCCCCACTCTTAGAGTAAGCCTCATAGTACACCAGCCATGTCTGGAGCTGATGGGGTGCTTACTGTAGGTGTTGCAATATTTACCTCTCATTCTCCTGAAACAGGCTCAAGCATGGCTAGAATAAAACAAAATTCTCCAAAATAGCTGAAGAGAAATACCAACTTACGTGCACACGAAGTTATAATTCACTGGTGAAGAGGCATGTTATTAAAACATATTGGATATTGCCTCCCAAGTAAATAACGTTTTCCAAAATATTTAAGTAATGTGGTACTATTAAGTAATGTGGTACTCCAATGAAAATCCTAAAAGGCTGATTGCAACAGGAACAGAACTGGCTGCAACCTAAAAAGCTGGTTGCAACAGTGGGATGTTATGATAGTTACTGTAAACTAAGAACATAGATGAACAATTCTTCTCTTGAGGCCAAGCACAGCAGAAGTGAGCAAGAAAAGAAAAGGGTTTACTGTGTTACACCCCTCAGGTGAGAGGCACAGATGCCCACAGCTGTGGAAATGCACATGGCAAGTATGCAATACTTTTGTTAACTGCCCAGTAATGATTAGAAATATGCCTGGAAATAGTTCTACTTCATAAATACTCAAGCAGCTGCATTTTCCCCCCAGGTTCCACCACAGGCCATCCTGATGTGCACCACTGTACCGGCAGAAAGCTGTAGGACTTCTCTCCAAAGAGCCGACTGGCCAGCCGTAACAGATAGGGAGCATTGCTTCTGTTTATATCCATTGTCAGAGCCTGGAATCTCGAGTGAACATCTTCAACTTTGTCAAGATGAAGCGTCTGAAATAAAAGAAGTGAGCAAGCTGCTGTTAATACTGTCTTAAAAGAACGTATGGTGTCTCTGCAGGTAAGGTCTCATGCAGCAGAGCAGGATCCAGTAGGTAGGCTGAGGACAGAGAAAAGAAAAGGCTGGAAGCTACTTAGAGACTTCCATAAACCTCAGAGAACGAACCAAACTGTCCCTGGGTGCTACTGCCTGTATCAGCCACTTGTATTGTGCTCCTGGTTTATACACAGTCACAGATGAAGCTCTTGATCACAACTCTTCGGGGATGGACCCAAAATTAAATTTATTTTTCTGATGCATCTTTTTCACTGTCTTTCATTCTGGAGAGATAAAAGATACCAAAAGTAACAGTTCTGTCTGCATTTCTGTGAGCCTCTCCTCTGTGGGCCACAGGGCCCAAGAACTCATTCCCAGGTGAGGAATCAAAAAGAGAGATGATGCCATGGAGACTCTTTTGCTTTCTTGGTTCCCCCTTTGGCCCAAGGGAACCTGGGTTTGTATATTTTCAGAATATACAATCAGTACTAACAGAGGCGAGGTATTAAGAAAACTTAGGGCAATTATCTTTTATAATTTTATGAAAGTATAACTCCATAAATACATATACACTTCATATATACTTTTCTACATATAAATATATATATAAAGAAAGTAAGTATTAGCTTTAAAATCAAATGCAGTACTGCAATTTCTCTTTACCAGTACCTTCTTTTCCAGAGGCAAGCTGGCTGGCCGACGCTTACAGATATGACAGCAGAAGCTGCCAGACCTCATAGACAGGGAAGGCTACACCAAAGCAGGGACATTCACATCCGAACTTAAACCATGCATTTCCCAGTAGGGAAGACTGCTGTGAAGCAGTCATTGGATTCAAAGGAAAGCCTTTCCTTTCTCTCACTGGGTTTTTGGTCAGGCCTTGCTGACCACCTCGGTGCAAGGTGCTGTACAGATGAATGGCTGAGCAGGAGCGTCATGGAGGCAACCTTACAATGGAATTATGATCCCGGAAACAAATTTCTCTGTGCTTGCAAACAGCTCTCAACAGTTACTAATTGCTGCCTCTTTCATTAGCACTGTGCTCATAAGTGAAGTATTATGGTACAGAAACATGCCCTGTTGAGGGTGACTGTGTTGAAAGACATGTGTTTTCCCCCCAAGTTCCTTTTGTATGATTTCTGCTGTCACTAGGTTTATCCTAGGTGGGGCTGTCACTCTGATTACATGAAATACGTTCAAAGTCTGTTTGAACAGGTAGTGGGAAAGTAATTTTACTGAGTAAGCACAGCAACACTCAACAGTATAAAACAGTTCCTCCTAAAGTCCAGAATACAAAGGTGAAATTATTCATAGGCAAATGGATGATGATGACTGCAATGAGGAGACTCATATGCCCTTTTACAGGTGTTAGCCTAACGAGGGTGCAAAAATAACAGTGACTGAGTCCCTTCCATGACAGAGGTTTCATGGGAAAATGGCACACTCCTATGTGCGCCATTTTTGCAATTTATAAGGAGGTTTTTTTTAAACCATCCTGCCTAACCTAAGGCTCTGGTTAGGATAAACATGCAGGCTGAGCTCTTTCAAGATACCCGAGTGCCTGGCTGTTAGTAAGAGATTGATACTTAGGTAGCATCACCATGTATCATCATAGCTGTTACACTTTAGCTATAACACTATAGATTGCTACTTTGTTTTTTTAACAAAACACACAGAACTATTAACAAAGAGCATACCATTGGTGATCTTGTGTTATGAAGTAATAGTTTGTCAAAATGTCTCATGAAAACCCACAAAGCCTTGCTGCTGGAAATTATGATCAATTTAAAAGGAGACTGACTAATGCAATTAGTTTCCTCCTTCAAGAATTAACAAGGGAAATTAAATGAGCAACAAGGGCTATAGAAAATATAGGCAGAGGGCTCTGGAGCAGGCTAGGCAGAGGGTGACTAACGGCAGAGTGCGAGGAAGACTCAGCGTGCATGACAGAAATCTTGTCCTGAGCACATAAAAATACCCTCATTTCACCTTCCCTCTTCTAAAACACAACCATTTTTAATGTAAATAAAATATAAATTAATGACCATTTTACTTTACTAACCTTCAACACCTGGGCTTCTGTATTACCTTTGGACCCCAAAAGGACCATGGCCAGAGCAGCAGAGATACTGACAGGAGAAAAGAAGACATTTCCTGTTGGGTTGGCTTCACTAAACCTTCTGAGCAGATCAAGTGCAAATCTGCTGTTGGCAGTAGGCAGGTTCTCCATGGTTATAGCTGAAAAATAAAACAGTTGATAAGGTCCCTGAGAAACATTCTTCAAACACCTTGTCTAGCCTTGTGTGACTCACACAGTAAAGACTGGATTAAACTGGATGCAGCTGCTTACAGAAACAGCAAGAATATCATTGTCAGTGCACTTTATTCTTAAAAAAAAAATCAATCACATTGAAAAAGCAGGGGATTTTTTCCATGTTAATTGTATATTCCAATCTTTTTTATCATACTAACTTTAAAGACATTATTAAAAAATAAATCTTGCCTGCAGATCAGAAATTGGAAGTATATGTGCTGGTAGGACTGCAAAAGTCCCTCAGTCTCACAGACCCAGCATACACCAGAGTTCTCCCTCCTGCTGCATTCCCTCTGCTCCTCTAGCTGCATCCTGCACAGAGGACATTCAAAGTACCTGCTCTGGGACACTCAGACACCTCTCAGCAACCTGCCCGTCTTCATGGCACAAAACCCATGTCCCTGAGCTGTGTCAACCCTGCCAAAGGCTTTGGTGCCCGCTGACTTCCAGCAGTGGAGAGCACCGCTGTCCCCCGCCTGCGCTGCCGAGAGCACTGGAGCTGCCCGCCGCATCCAGGACCATGGGGACACGGGCGGGGAGCCCGGGGCTCCGGGAGCTGCAGGTGACCTACCGACCGACGAGGACACAAGCGAAGCGCAGAGCAGACAAAGCTTCAGGGCTGGCACTGAGCAGCGATGCATTTTGGGGAGATGCTCACGAGCAGGCCCTTGGAGCAGGGTGAAAGGCGCAAGGGCCGGCTCAGGCACAAAACCCCACCCAAGGGCAGTGGCGGTACCGCTGGATGCTGTGCAACCTTCCTGCTCGCCCAGCTCACATTCCGGCTGCTCTGTGCTCGCTTGCAGCCGGACTCTTGGTTTTTTCTCCTCCGGACCCAACTGCGTGGAGCACTTCACACCAAAACGTGGGTATTTCCTGCACAGTCTTTCTACAGCAATTGCAAAATGTCACTATCGGCTTCCTCCGTGCCAGACAGATAAACACCCGGCAGCTTTGCGACGTCCTTATCGAGCTCTAGGCTAAAGAAAGCCCACCAACACCCCTAAAAATATCCAAACCCAAGCCCGAGGCGTACTTTCGCTTTCGTTTACCTACACTTCACTGCGCAAGCCTTTCACCCAAAGCAGCTGTTCGACAGTGCCCACCCCCGGTGCCCGAGAAGCGCCCCCCGACCCGGGCAGACCCCGCCGCGGAGCAGGGGAGGAAGAATTTCCCCTTCTCGTCCCGTTACCGCCCCTCTCCGTAGGATGCCCCGGGGGCAGGGCCGCCTACCTGCCGGGAGCGCGGAGCGGAGCGCAGCGGAGCGGGATGGGATGGATCGGAAGGAGCCGAGCTGCGCAGTGACACCGCCGTGTCACCCGCGGGGACCCCGCCGGGGCGGGGAGGGCGGGACGGGGGCGGGACAGCAGGTGTCCCCCCGCGGCCACTCCCGCCCGGGTGTCCCCGGTTTCCCTCGGAGAGACGAGGGAGTTTCGGGAGTGGGATTAACCAAGAACCCCCGCCTTGAGCCAGCGGTAAGAGATCCAGGTGTTTTAGACCCGTTGGACAAGCACACCCCGGCTGCCCAGGGAGGCTTGTCTCTGCCTTCTCACCCTGTCTCTATTTACAATCACCTTTTAAAAAGTTATTTCATGCTTTTTTTGTTTGTTTTTTTTTTTAAACATTTAATTTATTTCAAAGAAAGTAACAGCATGGAGAGTTTTCTTCGGTTTATTACAATCTTTGTTCTCCATCAGATCTTGGTCTGGCTCCCAGGATGTCCCCACCCATACTGCCCGTATTGGTTTCAGGTGCACAGCACCAGCCCTTTAACTGGAGTGTATGGCATGTGTCCTGGTGACTAAAGTGCTGTGTCTCATGCCTCTCCCCTGCAAATAATGCTTTTATTTGCCTCACCTGAGACAGCTGGGTTACTGTGCACTGAATAAAGGATAGGCCCATCTAGCACCTTCTGGGTAAGGTCTACCAAGCCTTGATTTGAAGCTGTGCAAGAATCCACCAGGAAGCATTGCAGTCCTCCCCAGAAAAAAAACTATTTCAAGTTTTATAGACCCCCTTGCTATAAATTCTGTCAAGGACAAGCACTAATGTATGGCAACCCAAGTAAGCACCTCTAGTTTCACTACCCAGAAAAATCTTGTGTTTAGTGATGAATTCCAAACAAGCTACAAACAAGCTGGTATTACAAGAAATAACTGGGGGTTTAAGAAAACTGGTTAAAAAATGCACTATTTTTAGTGCAAAACAGAAACAGACCTCTACAGCACTTACAGTTCTTCTATTATTTATAAAACAGAAAGCGCAAAAAACATCCTTGGGTTAGGAAAGACGTTTCAGCTTTGTCTTTGGTGCTCTACAGTTAACCTACGTTCTTTGTTAAAGGACCAGAACCAGGTGACAGACAATGAACTCAATATCTCCTGAGGTGATGGTTCTCACCCCATAAACACCCTATAAGTAGATCTGCTGCAAAAACATTATTGCCTAAGTGCTTCTCCAGCTA
>VWZT01007957.1:356114-377242 GCA_013397055.1 Pachycephala philippinensis | reverse complement strand
CCGCCCCCCGCCCCACCCCACCCCGGCCCGGCCGCGGCCCCTGGAGCGATGCTCCCGCCGCATCCCGGCATGAGCGGCCGCCGCGCGGAACGGGGCGGGCGCGGCTCTGCGGGAATTGCGGATTTTTCACTTTCAAACCTTCCAATTCCAGCAGCTCTTCCCATACAAAAGGTACTAAAAGACAAATCCACTCGTGGTCTGCACCGTCCCCGTGTAAACCACACCAAACGCACCGCTGCCCTGCGTACTTCCCTTCTCAGCTACACGTACCATAATATTCTTGGAATCGCGGAGTCTGAACCTAAACCAAATTGTTCCCAGCTAAAAACTCGACAAAGAAAATGTGCCAGCGCGGAAAGCTGTCGCTGACCTTCCCCCTTACAAGTGATAAGTTGAAAAGTTTCCAGCTACATCTTGCAGAGATAAACGAGGCCAAAAAGTTTGCTCAGACCTTGCCCCTTCTATTTGGAAACCTGTATTCACTCCACAATCAAATGACAATTTCCTTTCCTTTACAGCCTGTAAACTGCACACAACCTGTGGTGCTCTGCACGGCCTTTTTAGCTGTGCACCAACACTTCGAATCTCGGAGAGTCTGACACACTTCTCGCACACAAAAATGTGCCAGAACACACACAGATGCTCCATTTCCCCTCTGCCTCGCAGCCTTCCCTGAGCACACCGCACCCTGGGGCTGTGCACCTCCTTCTCAGCTGCATGCACCTCACAGTTTTTCACTGCCAGATCCCAGTGTCCGACCTTAAAATGTCCAGCAGGTAGAAAAAAGGTGCTGGAACAAAGCGCCAGCTTTGGCGTTCCCCTGCTGCCTATAAACGACACCAAACACAGCGCTGCTGTGCACTTTCCTTCTCAGCTTCTCATCACACTTCTGCGGTCAGTTTGAACCGAAAATTGCTGAGCTACGGCTGGCACACATCGATTGCCAGGGCAGAGACCTCGCTCGGACTCTGCTCATTACGTTGGGAAACTTTTAAATTGCATCACAACCAAGTGACAGTCACTCTCTCCTTGCAGGTGGTGAACTGCAGTCACGCTCTGGTGCTCAGCTAAATGTGTTCTCATCCAATTTTAGTCACGGAGACACCAAATTTGTGCCAGAACAGAAGCAATAGGAGGGTAATTCTTCCTCCTGGCACCAAACAGCGGGATTACGCACCTTCCTCCTCAGCCCTATTCCACCTCCAAAATTCAACACATCCAAGGATTGCTCCCACACAAAAGGCGCCAGGACCGACATCAGAATTCAATTACATTTGAACTCCCTTTTAATCCAGTTCTATGATTCTGTGATGATTCTATGAAGTATTTGTGGGGGTTTTTGCCAGCAGGCATCAAGGACAACTTGTTCTACCCTATGTTATGTTTGCTTTTGCTTTGCATATAATTAGATCCTTAGTACCCAAGTAAGAGAGAAAATAATTGGAAGTGAGTTGAAATCTGAAGGAAGTTGGGAAATTGAGGCCAAAATGCAGCTGTAGGAAACGTACGTGAAGGAGGCAGGAGTAATAAAACAAGTAAGAAATAAAAAATAATCACAGCAGGAATAAAAAATGTAAGGAAAAAGGCAAGGAAAAGGTGGGGTGGAGAAATGCAGATGGTATAGAAAATGAAATGCCCACTTAATCCTTGAAGTTTTCCTTTCAGGTCAGCCTAGAGGAATCCCAGCAAGAAATGAATTAAAATTTGTGTCTTTTCAGATTTCACTGAGGAAAGAAGGTCCTGCATTATTTTGGCAACCTTTTAAAACACCAAATGTACTCCAAAACATTTTCCCTACCCATATAATTTGGGTTCCTACCTGCACCTTCAGAGATGTGCTGCTCTGCCAGCTCCAAGCTGCCCTTCCAAGGAGCCAAAAGCCAAAATACCCCGAGGACTGGATATTTAAGCAACTGAAACCCATCCCAGGTTTAGAGTACACATTTTATCCAGGAGCCAGCTTCAGGCAAAGAGGAGAAGGAGGTGTCTTCAGCAGGTGATTCATTTAACTCATCAGCTCTCTAGCAACCAGACTGTGGTGGGTGTTTTTTAATTTAGTCTCAGATAGCCTAAACAAAACATATTATAAAAGAGATGTAGGTGCAAATACCTTCTATTGCTATGAGGATCAGGAAATTTCATATTTGTCTGCTTAAAAGAAAATAGCAAGGAAAAAAATACTACTAATAAAAAAAGGTGGAGTAAAAAAGCCCAAGTAAAAAAATCCCAGACCTTGAAAAATCAGATCATAGTTCCTGTTCAGATATTTTTTTTTTCTATAGGCAGTATTGTTCTCTTTCTAGCAAAGTATTTAAGGCAGAGAAGACTGACAGCATAGGCAACATGACTTATGTAGCTTTTATTTGTTTTCTTGGTTGCTTTCGTGGCACCAGGGTGAGTTGCTCCTTGCATGAAGGTTATTTCAGTGGCCTTAAAAGAAAAAAAAAAAAACAAACCAAAAACCAAACTAAAACCAAGGTGGCAAACTGACAGTGGCCTGAACAAAAGGCAGGAACCAATTATTCTGCTACCAAGTATCAAATGATATTTTTGTTATCATGCATCCCTGCATACCTAAACCTCAAATTTTGTGGAGACTTTCAAGCCAAGAAATGAAAAAAAAAAAAATTCTATTTTCTCGGAGTATGAATATACGTACATACATACATATATATATCAGGACTAGAGAAAGGAGGAAAAAATTGTCTTTTTAGCAATTGTGTACAGTGTGACTACTAAGAAACACACACTTTTTAAAGAAATAGCTGTAACAAATAGCTGCATATTCCCAGATGATCAAAGGAGTGATAAATGCTATCATTTAATGCAGTCAATATCCAAATCCGAATGTACAGTAGTACTGATAAATAGCAGCAATTAATCGCTATTTTTACATCGGCTGAGCTAAAAAAAACAATCAAACAAACAAAAAAAAAACCCAACCCGGCCTTTTTTGCACAAGTTTGCTGAAGGGCAGGCGGCTTTTGGCTCGTTATTGACGCATTTTTGGGGAGTTTAAAGCAGAAATGCGGGGCCGTGCCGGGCCCGGGCCTGAGGGGCAGCGGCGTGCGCAGGCTGCCCCCTAGCGGCCGCGAGCCGCACTCTCACCCTCCGCGCCGGCACTCCCGAGCTAATTAAAATGTAATTGCAATTTAATTAACCACTGGCTGTAGGAAAGAACCGTGTGCTGGCCGGTGACGCCCGTGCAGCGACCCTGAACCTCCTCCTGCAGTGACGCTGTGTATGTGCTCTGTCGTCATAGGTCAAAAAACAGCTGGATTCTTCAGCTCAAGCTTAGATAAATGTGTCTTCTGTGCGTGTTAACGCTGTATTTATTTATTATAGTTTGTTAATTTTACCGTGTCCAGTCCTGCGCTTCTCAGGACATGGAGCTCCCGGAGCAGGTCCAGCGGAGGGATGCAGAGATGCTGAAGGGACTGGAGCATCTCCCTGCTGAGGAAAGGCTGAGGGAACTGGGGCTGTCCAGCTGTTTGTGCAGCCATTCAAGCAAACAATTCAAATTTCAATGCACAGGAACCTCTTGCTTTATTTATAGCTTTACAAATCATGCAGGAGCTTTTATTTTTGATAAACAGCGGATGCTGATTCTTACCAAATATCCTGTATTCGGATTGTTTTGCTAAAAATAGCTTCAGAGAAAGCAGGTCCAGCACTGGTAGTGATTATTCTGACAAACCCCTGGCTTGGCTACAGCAGAGCATCCTTTTTGAACCTGCAAACCTCTCCCAGCAGCTTTGTTACTATTAACTGCACCCACAGTGCTGCTCAGTCAGGTGCTACACATTAATAGCTAACTTGTCCTTTTTCCCACCTTTCTCTCTCAAAAAGAGAACAGGGTTGACTTTGGTTTTCTTTGATGTATAAGTATCTATAGCTACAAAGTTAAGAACCCAGAGCATCTGCTCCAACGCTTATCTTCTGTATCTTCCCATTAAAAAAACCCCAAACAAGCAAAACCCCACAAAACATTCAGTGCTGTCTCAATGTCCTGTTCTGTCTCTTGATACTCACATACAAAAGAATACACATTGTTACACGAGGTAAATAGCTGTAAAGTGTCATAAACAGAAATAAAGTAATGAATAATATGGCTTATATGTAGAGAGAGAACCATAATGATCTATAATGGTAGAAAGGCTTATTTAAAGAGACCATGTATTTCACTAGAACAATAGAGAGCTGGAAAAAACCCCCATGGGCTTTTCTTCAGGTTTGAAATGTGTAAAAACCTTTGCAGTCCAGACTACAGTTGGCAAATTTTACCAGCAAACATCGAGAAATGCAGTTTTAGGGCAGACAAAACCCTTTGCCAAATCTGAAGTACTCACCATGACTTAGAGCCAAGAAGAGAATGAGCTAGAATGTCAAAAGGATTTATCTTATTTCTTCTGAAATGGAAACAGTGACCGAAGTCATAAACAAAAGCCCTGACACAGACACACAGACACATGCAAACAGTTCTCGTTCCATTCACAAACCAGCAGGCAACACTCCACGGGCTAAAGCAGGGCAGCTGCGAGGTCTGAGTGACCTCCTCACTTTTGTGACAGCTGATTTTTCCATGGACAGCATCCTGACTGTCTTTGGACCGTCCTGAGGTGCAGCTTGTCTGCTTGCACTGTTAAACTGTGTTATATTTTAACCTCACTAGTGAAGGGACTGAGTCAAGCTCACATTTTGTGTGACCGTATCTAAGAGTGGGGGGAAAAAAAATAAAAAAAGAGATAAAACACCCAAACTGACTGCATTTCCATGCCACAGCTTTTAAAAAGATAATTTGGCTTTAAAATAATAATAATAAAAAGTAAAATATTTCTTAAAGTTCAACTCTTAACTCCCTTATGTTCAAAATACCTGTTTCAACACGATGTTCTAATATATGTGCAACCAAACACCCACATGCAGCAGCCTTTCTTGTAGAATCTTGCAGAATTAAATAAAGATTTGTTTTTGAGAAGTGTCCATTTTCAAGCCATGAGTTGGAGCATTTTCAAATGATTGGAATCAGCAGAGAGCTGAAAAACAGCGTAAGCAAAATAGGTGTTTAGATGACAGAATATATTAAATGAGACTGATTTACTGTTTGCAATTTATAAAAAGGAAAACAATCACAACAACAGCATTGTAAATCTTGGTTTCTGGTGCATTTTTTAACCTCAGGAGATAAATGCTGTACAAAATGAACTCTTGAGCTCCCAACTCTTCTTCCTCATCCAAGCCTATCCCACCTCCCACACTGATGGAGCCTAGAAGGAATTAAATGCTCAGGAGCACAGATGCAAACCTGCCTCGTGGTGTTCCCTGGGAAAGCAGCAGGAGAAAGTGCCAGGGATGTTCTCCACAGCTCAGAGGGTGAAACTGGGAGCCCCTTGCTTGGCAAGGACAGTGCCACACCGCCTCAGGACAGGGCTTAGGACCTGACAGGTGTTTCTAAGACACACACGAGCTGCAACTGAGCCCTTCCCACCATCCCAATCCCCAGCTGGGCCTATTTAACACTACAGTTTTCAGGATTTATAGGGGGTCAGGTCAAATCTGTCTCTGTAAGAATTAGCATTACTGAGTTTGTGATGCTTGTTCATTTCCTTCACTTTAAACCCTTAAGCTACAACAGGAGCACAGGATGGTATCAGTTAATAGAGGGGGGAGTTTTATCCCAGAATTTTCTGTTTGGACTCCAAACAGCTCATTTTCAGAAGGGAGAGCAATGACACAGCAGCAATGTCTTGTTCTCAACACCTCCGGCATACATCAGACACAGAAATCAGCTTGCAACAAGCAGAAATATTTCCTGACCCAGATTCAGGCGTTTTATGAACTTTGAGCCTCTTTCCGGCTGCAGAGATAAAATGCTGTGCTGAAAGTAAGAAACACTGATAACTGTCAGAAGCAAAGGTCTTTGCTCTCCCTTGCTGTGTGTGGTTACAGAAATTTATATGGGATTTCACAACAAAAATGAATGCATTTTTTGGTCCTGAGAGCCTCTCCAGTTGATTTGTTCCATTTTTTCTGCCGGGCAGTGCAGCACTGACTGCAAAATGTTACACAACAAGTGTTTGCTCCAACAGAAAGATACCTGAGCAGAGAAGTGGCATCCTCCCAAGGGACACGTCCTCCTGCAGGAGCTGCCTGGTGCCTCCTGGCATCTCAGCCTGCTCACCCTGTGCAGGTCATGGGGAGCAAGGCAGGGACTTCACACACAGAGCACTGAAGTAGGGAACACCAAGAAGTGTTTGAAAGATGAATTTGAGGGGTTAATTAAAATCAAATTAATCAGTGTTAAATAATCCCCATTTAAACTCAGATAACAGCACTCTGCAGACAGCAAAAAGAGAAATTACCCTGGACTGTTTGTTATTTTAAAGCCAGGGAATACATTTAATTGTACTGGATTTGAAAGTATCCTAATGTTTTCTAAGAACAGATGTCCAGTTTTCTGAAGAAGGCAACATTGTCCATTACTGGCCCCATTCACTACCCATAACAAGAGGGTCTTTATACATGGCTACAACATGAATGCTAATCAACACTTGAGGGGGAAATTGTATGGAATTGCTTCTGAGATTTATTTATTTATCTATTTTTTTTGTTAATAAAGTGTTCTATATTTATTCCGTCTAACTAAAATGATTCACTCCAAAATTCTGATGACAATTCTGGTGCTACTGGTGTGTCGTTTTACAGTCAGTGTTACAAGGCTATCTGGCACGCTGAATTTTTCCTGCCATTGCTAAAATAAAAAGCACCCCGTTATCTCAGCCGACATGAATGATAAAGTTTGGCTTCCCACTTCCACATCCTTCATCCTTTTCCTTTTTCCTGTTGCCATTCCCCCGCCACCCATCCCTGGGTGGCCCAAGCTCCGTCCTGTCCTGTGTGGGATGAGCCCCACACTCCCTGTCTGGCCAGGGGGAGCTGCCTCTGTCTGCCCTGCCCGTGGTTTCTAAAGGAAAAAAAAGCCACCTGAGCCAGGAGGGGCTCTGGGGCAGAGCTGGGAGTCAGCAGGGTGAAAACTCCCCTTGCTGTCCCCATGGCAGGGCCGTGTACTTTAATAAATTCAGTCAAAAACCCGAAGAACCAAAAATGCGGCAGGGGCTGAAAATGACCCAGCTGAAAGAGTATAATTGGATTTGGAGAGGGGAAGCCTGTTTCAAAAGAAAATTCCTGGGATGCTTGTTTTTAAAGGGGTAGCAGCAACCTCAAGAAAACAAGGAAGCAGCTGCTGGAAAACGAAGGGTAAAGCGAGGTCTGACCTCAGGTCTTGCCCTGGTTCTGCAAATCTCTCACATCCTTGGGAGCAAAATAATCTTCAGCACAACAGAACCCAGGTGAATCGCTCCAGACACTGCTGAGAGCACAAGATTCCCACTGAGGTTAAAAGGGCAAGTATAGAACAGACAGGGAGACAGATTTCAGCCACCTAAGGCAGGCAACATTTCTGGGACAAGTTTTTAATACGATTTTTTTGATGCCTGTGACATAACCAAGTTCCAGTGCTGCTGAAGGCAGGTTGTTTGCAGTCGCGATGCACAGCTGAAGGAGCAGGGCTCTATTTATGCAACAATTCTGTGGAACTACCACACTGAACGCACTAAGGGACAAATCCTAGAAGAAATTATAAATCTAAACAAACAAGACAGGCAAAAAAAGTATAACCATTAATGCTTCATCTTCAGAGCAAGAGACTGAGACAGAGCCTGCCTTGAATCTAAATTAAAAAGCTTCCAGGAGACTGCATAGTTTTGTTCAGAGAGAAATAGGGTGAGCCAAAATTAGAGGCAAATTTAAGAGATGGCGAAGTGCTGAATGTCTCTTATTACCCAAGCAATTTCTTCAGAGGGCCAGATTATTTCTGAGCTCTGAGGGGATTGGGTCTGCATTACAGTATCCATATTTTGTACAGGAAAGCCACAGTTAAAAGCTGCCTCACTGAGGGCTTCAATGAATGCTTCTGCAGAGCAGCGAGTTTCTTTTGAATTTGCTTTCTTTTAATCAGTTGATTTGCTTTCAGATCACACATGGTAACTGCAGAGGGGTTTCTTACTGTAAGAAAGTACATGAAACACACAGAGGAAAAATTTCATTGCTATTTGGCTGGATAAATGTGGGGGAAAACTGGATTTTCCTCATGATATTTGTTCTCCTCAGGCCATCACTTTCAAGTCAGTTGTATCTGCCACAAACTGTGCTAATTCATAAAGGAATTGCTAAATTCATAATGCAAATTAAGGAATTTCTGCATGAAAATTTTCAGCCTGGACACGAAGAAGCCCTGTATTATATATGATTTCCCGGTACCAGGGGACAGCAATGAAACAAAAAACAATAGATGGATATATTGCAATATACAGACCTAATAAAAAAGAAAAGGCTGATAAAATCTTTCAATTCCAGCAGTTCCAGTATATGGTTTATGTTCACTTTTTACTACACCCTCTTCCTGTTTGCCTGAGAGCTTATCTTTGACGAAAAACATCATTGTTTAAGGTCTGACTAATACCCGCAAAAACAAGGACGGGCTGAGAAGGACATGAGAACTTCAATTTCTTTACAGCAATTGCTCAAGTTAGGCTTTTTTTTTTTTTTTTTTGCCTAAAATAGGACCACTTTTTACACATATAGGTAAAATTCATCACTAATTACACAAAAGCAAACAGTTCCTATTGGGTTACTTGCAATGACTAATGATAAGTGTATCCCTAACTCTCTTTGGTATGGATTTAGGCTCACGTATAAAACAGGCTTTTTCTTTTATTTAAGACCTGAGGGACATTTAAAATCAGGTATCTCAGCAAGCTTTTGTACTACAGATTTCCATATCTCCTTTCCCTAAATATCCTCTTTAAAATTTTCTGTTTCTTTGCACTTCTCTGCAGGAAAAACAATTTGCTAATATCAAGCATTAAGGGAAATTTGCACAGGAAGAGGCAAATCAAATCTCTGATTTGTTCAAACAAGACACTCCCTTCCTCAATTTCCTACCTCCTTTCATTGAAGACTATTAAATTCAAATTACGTGCTACAAATTGAATGAAACAGAATTCCTCTCTTACCAGTTCCAACTTCATGAGTAACCCCATAGAGACACACACCCAATCATCTCAAAATTTATACAAAGGCTTAGCTTCAGCTATATTTGTCTTCAATGTATTTACTCGTGTCTAAATGTAAATTGGTCCCAAACCACTTCAAGAATCAGAGGTCTGAGTTGCCACAAGAGCTTCTTTTTCCTTCTTTCTTCCCTTTGGAATTCTTCCTGTCCTCCCTGGTACACTGAATGTGCCTGAGCACGTTCTGCAGGGTCAAACACTGCCCTGCAAAATCACACTGCAGTGCCACTTCTCTGTTTGCAGCCCCCCTGACACGTTGGGAAAGCACCCAGCTACTCCACCAGGATTGAAAAAAGGGGTTTAAAAGACTCTGATTAATTGGATCAGATTCATCACCAAATTTGTCTTTGGAGCATGGTTAGTACTTGCCTCGTAGCTGATCATTGATTATTTTACGTGGATGAATAAATTCATTCAAAAATGCTATTGCTCTGTAATTTTACAGTTTAGCTTCTGCACTCTAACATCTCTATTTTTTTTTTTTTTATTTACTTTGCATTTTTGCAACCTCGTGTCTTTGAAGAGGGAGGAAAAGCAGGACTCTGGTCCCCTATAACTCATTTGCCAAGCTGTGCTAGCTAATCCCTTTAAAGAATAACCTGGCCAAGGCTCTTCTGGAGCAAAGCAAAGACTTGGTATTGCCAACCTCACGGAGCACCCAGTCCCACGAGTTCAAGGGGCAGGGACCAGGGGTCACTGCTGAGCCTTCACCTCTCTGACAAGGGCACGCAGAACCAATTTCCTCTGGGCTTTATTTAGCAGGCATGTGGCCAGCTCGGGGAGCAGCCCTTCCCCCAGATGTGCAGCGTAAATGGAGTTATTTATCAGTGAGCTCCACGGCCGGGCTGAGATCAGAACAGAGCACGCCTCTGTGTGACACAGCAGCTCTCCTCTTCCCCGAAACAATGGCTTACAGCAGCGAAATTAAAGCTGATCTGTGCCTGGAGCCTGCTTTCTGTCATTATTCTCTTTTAGAGGACACCGATTTACACCCACTTGTCACCAGGATTCCTGGAAGAATGGGAAGGTTCACAGGGCAGGGGATGGCACTGTCCAAGGGGAGCAGCTGAACACACCTTGGGCAAACACCAGGGGTTTCTGAGAGCCCCGGCCCCATCTCTGCTGACCATTCCAGCAGTTCCTTTAACACAAGCATTTTTCTTCCCCAAAACCTCCTGAAATGGTGGTCTCCTTGCTCTCCTTGTTAAAACCCCCCAACAAAACAGATATCAAATAATTTTAAGTTCCTTTCCCAAAACAATTGGCTCTATCCTCTCTCTCATTTGCCCTTTGTTAGGGGAAGTACCACTGCACTTGTTTTGCACGGAAAAAATAACTCAGATATAAACCATGAGATTCTTCTGGGACTACAAGGACCACAGGTATTAATCCATGGTAAATTGTGGGATTGGGCAAATTCTCTCCATTAGGCCTGTTTCAGTATTCTTAATTCTGTCTTCCACTGTAAAGCCACCCTTTCCAACCTCAAAGAGCAAGAAAGTTTCTCTTCTAAAGCCTTGCAACTGGGATAAACATAACCAAATTTACTTATCTACCGAAATGATAGACTGAAAACAGTGTAAAATCATCCTTCCAGCAGTTGCAATTAGAATAACAATAATAATAAAAAAAATCTATCTGGAGCAGGCAGGGGGGACTGACATGAGTTTAAGCAGAACATTTCATGTCTAGGACTGTAACTGAGCTATCCTAAACCTGGGCACTTTCAGAGCCCAAGTTTTTAAACTAATCCTTGCAGATGGCTTTGAGAAATTGAGGCTTTTATCCTTACTTTACTAAATTCTAGAGATTTTTTTAAACGGTGAAGCATTTCAAAGCATCCAGGCTTTGGTTTGAGTAAGGAAAAGTAGAGCTACAGAAATCTCAGTCTCCTCCACCAGCTCCATCCTTTTTCTGGGACATCATGACACGATGATCTTGAGAATAGATGACTTCTTTTTTTATTTTCTATTTTTTTTTCCAGAAATGTTAAAAACCCACACCAATAACTGTAAGATGAAACTGCCAGTATTCACTGACTGAGACAGAGGCCCGACATAAGAAATTTCAGAGCACTGAAAAATAATTTACCCCAGCAGGAGCAGGATTTTACAAGGGAAATTGTTGGCCAACTGTAACTCTTGGCAGCACTGCCAGCTCCACTTATGAGAAATAACGTGCCTATGCAAATCAGCCAGCTCTTGAAAATTCACAAGCCTGAAACGCTGCACCTCAGTCATGCAGCCAAAAGGAAAGGTTATTCCTTCAATGTTTGCCATATTTTGAGTAATTTCCAAAAGGACACATTCTCCCAATCTTTCACTTCTTTGAAGGAATTAAAATGAGGGAAGGGGTGTAATGACACCCTAATTCTGCCCTCAGACTTTCTACAGAGTCCTATTTCTCTCTCCCTTGCTTCTGAGCCACACCTTTAATGTCATCAGGGTGAGGGAACGGGGTCCAGTGACATGGGGAGAGGGAGTTTTGACACTTTGTGAACCTGGGTTTGCATGGCCGAGCTTGGCTTGTCTCACCGTGTCCCACCAAGCCTGAGCAGTGTGACCCCAGGAAGAGGAGACATGAGAGAAGCGAGGCAAAATTCTTGATAGTCTGAATTTCTAGACCTCTATCCCCTCCCAACATGCCCATCTTTCTCCCCTGGGGATACTGGGAAGTGCAGTTTAGGATGAGAATCATTAAATACCTCCTGTGCAGCTTTCCTCCCTTCCTGCAGAGCAGTGCTTGCCTTGCTCTCCACACAGGAACAGCTGAAGGATGCTTGTTTTAGCTCTTCCTCTGCCCCAATGCCTTGATCTCTGCAGGTTTGGATTTGGATGCTGCTCCTCGTGGACACTCAGCAGAAAAGCACAAAACCATCCCTGCTTCCCTTCCAACCTCAGCCAGTCTGTGATAAGAAATCATACCAAGATGCAAATTAAAAAATGAAAGTTTAATTCTTCTTCTGCAGCAACAACAGCATCTCGATGATTTTAAAATTAAACTCACCCTTATCTCACCAGGGAGTTTGAATTTTTGTTTCAAAATAGATGTCACATTATCTCACCTTATAAATTAACTTTCTCTCTCTCCCCCTTTCATTTAGCACTCTTTGCCCAAGGAAAGTGCAAATTTCGTGGATAGAAGGAAAAAAAGATTTAAAAAAGCAAGCAGGAAGAGAATGGAGAAGAAAGAAGATCATGTGGCTCAGATACCAGAGCTGCTTATTGTACAAGGCAGACTGTAATCCTCTGCTCTTGTGCTTGAATAACACAAGGACATTTGCCAATGTAGAGCCCATCACGTCTGAAGGGCCTACTCAGCCCTGGGCAAATTTAAAAAGTCATCTTCACCGATTTTAAACTAAAAACCACAATAAAAATAAAATGCTTCCTTATTTGTGCCCCTACTGAGATAAATTATTTATATTAAGTATAAACCGTAGAAGATAAATTATCTTTACCAGCCATGACAATACTCAGTATTTCTTTCAGCACCTGCTAACAGCTTTTAAGAATACCTAATGTTTGCAGCATTGCACAATATTTACATTTCAAACAAAACAGGAAAGCTTCCTGCTTTCGAAAACAGTCATTTCTGATAAAGCCACTTCCAACAATCCTCTGCCTCTCCATCTCAAACTCAACAGCATCGTTTCACCACTTAGTACGCACATAAAACAACAAAGGCTGTAAGGTAAGCACCCAAAAGGCAGGAAATTTAGTAATCAAAGAGCGCATCGCAAAACACCTTAACTCCGTCACTTACAGCAAACATCGGTCTGGAATGAGCTCCATTTCTCCAGGGCTGCAGCACAAAGCACTCTGCAGGGACAGGGAGAGAAAGCCACCGCTCCAAATCCAGCCAGCTGCTCCTAATCCAAGGGCTGCAGCCAGCGAGCCTTTCTTCCAGTGCATATTTGCTGTATCTGCCACCTGGGTCACATTAAATTAATCAGCAGGGACTGGGCAGGGAAGGTGCAGCAACCTCCTGGCCTCGGATGCTCTGCATTTTTCCCCTGCTGCTGGGCCATTCTTGCAGATACAACTGGAGCAGATTGGGGAATGTGGACTATCTCAAACTCTACAGCAGATTGGGGAATGTGGAATATCTCAAACTCCACTCGATAAGTGCCTTCAGTCACAATTTTGACTTCAGCGTTTCTGGGCTGAAACCTCCTTGCTGTGACTTTGCAAAGGGGAATGGGCTGATTTTATTCCACTCACAAAGTGAATCTCATTGACCTCAGGAAGCTCTGCTCTTATCAGTGTGTTATCAGTGTGTCCTTAATCAAGCCACCGATGATTGCATTTATTGTTACTCTGTAATACTCCCACATGCATTTCACTCCCCGGTCTCTCCTCATCTGCCAGTGAGCAAAGTGTTGTGGAAAATCACTTCATCAGGAAGGAATCAAAGGCCATTGCGAAATTTTCCTTGGAGTAATCCCTTAATCTGGCAGTTTTCTGAAGAAGTCGTGCATCTGTGATGTGCAGACATCTCATTGCTAGGGAACAAAGCTCGCCTGTAGTTACTGCTTGATGTTAAACTTAAGCTCAAACAACACTGCTGTAACTGCTGCTCCTGCATGACACAGCCTTCACATTTGGTCGACATTAAATTGTTTAAACCCAGCATTTATTGTTTCCCCAAACAATGCTGCCATTCTCAGATTTTAAAGCGCTGCTAACTGTGCTTTTTCTTCTTAGATTTCCTCAGCTTTTCCATCCCAGACCCCGCTGAGGAGTTTATGGGGTGGGTTTTATTATCTCCAGCCAGCTCCAGTGGCAAGTGAGGTGAAATTTTGGCTCTCCTGGGTGTTGGATTCTTCTTTGTGAGAATCTATGTCCATTAAGGCAGAGGCATCTGCAAACCTCATATTCTACTCCGTTCATGAAATGTTTTGAAATTTCTGACAGCCCAAATATTTAAAGGCAGTGGATACCTTAGACAAGTTGTGTAACACCCACCCTCCTTTGCAGCCCCATCCCTATGTAGTTTGACATGAGGGGGAAAGCAGGATTTTTCCTTCCCTAGAGGATTTCTGATTTCTTGAAGCACACAAGAAAAAGAAGGCTATTTAATTATTTTCTGTACGTAAATGCATTTGCCAACACGGCTTCAACCAGTGAAACTATTTCTGTCCATGCGAAAATGCAAATCTAATTCAGTTCAGCAAATTAAAGTGCCCTGTAGGCGCAGCTTAGATCAGCTCTCAGAATAGAGCAAAGGACTCAGGCCAGTATAAATGCGTCTTCATTAGGACGTTTTGCTGTTGCAGCGATAACAAATCGGGCTGTGCTTTCCTTTCCCATGTTCTCCGGTGACATGACTATGCCAGCAATGCTTTTAAGAGCAAGCCCGACTCAGGCAGGTCTTGTGTGAGTCTGTCAAACAGCCCCCAGCAAAAGCAAACAAGCTCTCACTGGCGAGGCAAGAAGGGAACTGGCTACAGCACACATCAGCCTCCACTGAAGGAAAACATGAAGGAGATTTAGGCCACTGGACATTCAGGATACTCAGGCAAAACCCATGGTCATGAGAATTGTCTCAAAAAGCAGCTAAGCAGCTCGCCCCAAAGCTAAAGGTTCTCCTCCGGAGTCCCAAAAATATACGTGCCAAACACTTATCTTTTAGTAGCTCAGGTCTTGAGTAACAAATTATTTCCATCCTTTGAAGCACTTTCCTGGCATTCAGCTGAAATTGAATGCGAATTGTAGAATCCATTTTTCCTGGCACTGAAAAAAATCCACCATCTTTTTGTTTTCCACCACGCAGCCCCACAACAGGCCAGGTCTTCAGGGGAGCAGAGCTGGGACTGCCTGGATAACACCAGGTCAAACCTCACCCCTCAGCTTGGTTCTCCTAAAGGACCCTCCATCATCACTGATATTAAAAAAACCTGATTCTCCCTCAGAACAGAGAAATGGAAACACCTGGACAGTAAGTATAGTTACTTTATGAAGTTGCATTTTCTGCTCTCTGACACTGTTCCTCTTCAGGCCAGGGTACTAAAACAAGTCTCTGCTAAGTCTAAACTAAATTTTGTCCCCTCCTGATTCAGCAAGGTCCTTTACAAAGCTGTTTGAGCTGCATGACTGGGAGCTGCTCCCTCTTCTTGAAAATTATGCCCTAATAATCCACACAAGCAACTTTGTCGCTCCACAGTCATCAGAACAACCCTTTCCAGTGGGAAGCTCTTTCCTAGGATCTCAAGGGAATGGAGTGTGCAAATCTTGGCTTCATTTTTTGTTTGTTTTTCTTTTTAAACAAATAATCAGTGATGCCAAACACACAATTCCTGCAGTAGCTCTGAGCTCAGAGCAGGTTCACTGCAGGCCCCACGCTGGAGTGGGTTTTGATCATTCTGTGGCTCAGGGACAGCCCTGCATCCCCCAGGGACATTCCTGGAGCTGGGAAGGGGAACCTGGCTAAGAGAGGCTCCTTTGCAAAGCCCCAAAGTGATGTCCCCAGTTTGCTTTAAACCACCTGATGTTGCCAATATCTCCATCTCCTCTTTCAAGTCTTGACACGTCCCTCTCAATACTCCAAAGTGAAATTGCCAAACTGCCCTGAGCAGCCCAGAGCCTGTCACACACCTGTCAAACCCTCTGTCCGTGCCATCCATGAACCTTCATCCAGAGGCTCTCCAGAGCCCATCTCCCAGTAGGAGAGCCCAGCTGCAAACCCTCCTCCTGTCCTTCCAGCACTGGAGGTGTCTCCAGCAGGATGGAGCCAGCCCCTGTCTCCTCCTCTGGGCTACACCCCACCCTCTCATTCATTCCTTGCAGTCATGCAAGTGATGAGAACATCTGTGGCACAGACTTAAATAATATCAAACTACTGATTTTTCAAGTCAGACCAACAGGAATCTGATTTAAACTCTGGAATAAATTTGTAAGTAAATGGCTTAGCCTCCCTAAAGCCAGTGTCCTCATGTGGGTAATATCCATCACTTCAGCCTGAGCTTTGGGAATGGGCTCATACAAATTTTTGTCCCCATGCAAATGGCAGCATTAGCCCTGAATTGCCTGGCTTTTGCTAGCTTGGATCAGATTCAAAATTATTTTATCCAGGATTTTGACATTTATATTCTTTAATGCCTCTGACCCTCCTGTCTGCCAGGCAGCTGTTGCTCTGGGGGCTCTCCTTCCTGACATCAGCTATTATGCCTTTAAAAGTGCAAATAAATAAAATTATAAATTGAAAGAGCGAAGAGGAAACACATGCAGAGGACTTTTTAATTTTTTTTTTTTTATTCATCAAAGGCAGCTGAGCCTCTCTATGCTTCTGTGTTGTGTTTTGCATTTGTTCCAGCAGGAGGATAATGAGAAAGGAAAAACACCAGTGTTCATTATTTTACCATATCCCCAAATGTGTGTATAGGTTCACTGGGAGAGAAAAAGGAGATGGACTTTACACAGCATTTAATTCACTTCTAAATCTGCCCAGGCCTGATTCTGAAATCCAATCTCCAACATCAGTTTCAAAAGTTTCCACAACTAACAATTCCACAGAAGTCCTATTTTTTCCCTTTTTGCCCTCTCCTTCTCCTTTCCCCTTTTCCTCACACAGTTTCATCTCTATGAAAAAACTCTCACCAAAGCTTGACCTCTGGGCTTAATTCAACATATAATTAAGACTCAGATTAAACACAAGAAGGCAAATTTTCCTTTGGTCTCAAGTTTAACCAGGGCTGTCCTGAGCCAGGATGGGTATAGGCATTCAATTCGAAAAACAAATTAGAAAACATTCTCTGTTAACTTGTGCTGCTTGACAGAGAAATTTTTCATCAGAGTATCTGAATTTCAGTTTTTTTCTTCCATCATCTCCAGTTCTGTACATGAAAAATCATACATTTCAATTGTTTGGGACAGGCATATTGTCTTAGGCTGAAAAAATATATTGGTGCACAATTAAAATGGCCACTGCTTTCAGCTTGCCTGATTATAATCTCTGCCATACGCCTTCCCTCTTGGAACATGCAGCTCCTTTTTTTGTGTTTGTAGGAAAAGATCTAGTGTATAACTGAGGGCAGCTAATATTGGGGAAAATACTAATTTCCAGCTGGAACATCTGTGAAGGATCATAAGGTGGGAGAAACTCAGATTTGCAGCATTATGACACAAAAGTACAATATATTAAAGATGGCAGACTTAGCAACTTAAGATTCTGGATGTTTAAATTTGTCCAGGGGTTATCTGGAATCTCATCAGCTGCTGGTCCTGGGCTGCAACAGCACCAAGGATGATCATTAATCCCATTGAAGCTGTCAAGCACAGCTTCCAGGCACAGGGACTGTAGGAAACTGCACTTCTCCTGCCCAACATTAAATCCCTTTTGCACAAGCCCCTCTTTCACTGTTGTGGGCTGTAAACCCATCTGCGAGTCCAAACAACACCGCTTTCATCTCCACAACAATCCCTCTGCCCCAGGCTTCGGGAGCACAAATATTTGTTAGAACACCCCGTGCACAGCACCGCTGTGAACCCGATAACTGTGTTTTGGCTTCCCTTCTGTCCATGTTTTGGTTCTGAGGGGGAGTATCGGGCACGAGTGAATGTCTGGAGCTGTTTTGCTAGGAAAGCACGGGATAGATCACCATGGAAGGGACATGCAGCGGGCGCAACCTCCTGGGCTGTTCTCCTGCCTCCACATGTTGTAACAGAGAGCTCTGCTTGTGCAGAATGGGCAAAATGCAAATGTTTAAGCTACATGAGGGCTGCTGCTGAATGCTCTTACACTGCTGTTGTAGCCTGGACATGTCCGAGGGATCTGCCTGCCAGGAGATCTCTTTGCTGTATTTGGGTGACCTTTGCTAGCAATGAAACTTCACCTAATTACACCCCCCGTGTCTTGAGGGCTCAGCAGCCGTGGCCACATCCCACAGGACTGATCTCTGCTCCAAATGTTGGCAGGCAGCTCTGCCACAGCAGCCTTCCCAGGTGGGTGAGCTGGGATAACACCAGCCGTGGGAGCAATTCCACAGGGAGCTGATGGGCACAGCCCAGCCAGAACTCTGGGACTGTCTGCTCAGCAGCCTGGGTTATTCCTCTGAAGATGCCTTTCTGAACTTCTCCAGGAGTATTTTCTTCTCCATTCCCTACCTTAGCTAGTGGGTTAAGATCTTTTGTCTAAAATATTCCTATTTGTCCTACAAAATTCCACAAATCACATCACATTGCATCCGCTGAGCCAGTTGTGATGTGAAAATGATAAAAACAAAGGTCTTGTTGCTGAAACATACCCAGTGTTTGGAGATGTTGATTTGAATGAGTTTTGAGGTGTTTTCCTATTTACTGGTAGGACATTTGCAAGCAGTAAATCACATTATTATTTTAACAGCACCAGAGCTACTCCACATTTCCTAGTTATACCATTTGCAGTGCTCACCCAGCACAGATATCATAATTTCACATCTCATCAACCTGGCAGGCGCCAGCATAACTCTTCTCTTCAAACTCCCATTTATTTTCTAACCTACATGGTGAATAAAATATAAATGTACATATATATATATAAATAAATAGTTATTTCTTATATTTATAAATACTCTTAACTGTTTATAAAACCAGAAAGGGACTGGCTGCCTCCTGAATAATGTTAGGAATAAAACATTCCCCAGCATTTCTGCACGTCAAAGCAATGCCCAATTAAGTGTGACGTGATGAGAATTCTCTGCGATTCAGAAGGGCCAGGACTTTATCCACACAATAAAACGGGAACTGTTTCTGCAGAGACAGAGTCCAAACATTGGCAAAGGCAGTTTTAATAGATTTTTACATGACACAAAGCCAAAAGTATCCAGAAATGACTGATGTCTCAAATTCCATGGCAAAAATCCGATGGAGCCCAACAGAAGACTTTCCCTTGACTGCAGTGGTGATGAGATCAGGTATGAGGGAGCAAAAATCAGTTTTTGATGCTTAGTATCCATTTTAACATAATAAAACGTGCTACCAACAGCATTAGAACAGCTCATTCACACAGTGCTTCTTGGAAAAGCAGCAGCAGGAGGGAAACTCCCCAGGAGCTGGTGAGGGAAACCTGACTGCTCATGAATGGCTCTGGATTTTGACTGCTCCTCTCCCACCAGGGTGAGGCAAAACTGCTGCTTTTGTTTGTTCTAAACAAGACTGACAGCGCTGCTCCCTCTGCAAGCTGTTACTGCAACCAGTGGCATCAGTTCTGTTGCACTCCATTTTCTGAAATAGATGAGTTAGTGGTTAAGTAATAAAATACAAAATTACCTCTTTTAAGGTGGTGTGTGACATAACGGGGAGAGCTCTCCAAACCTCTTCACTAACACAGGTACTTAGTTGCCTTTTGCTTTATGTTTTCCTCAGATTCCAAGCTCTTTCTGCTCCATGGACTGGTTTTAGTCCAGGGAAATAAAGACACTCCATTTCCAAAATTTATAGGGTTCATTTATTACCTCTAGTAACATATTATACTGTATAAATACTCTATCCTTGTTATATGTCCTTTTAAAAAAGCGATAACTTAGAAGATCACATTAGACAAGAAGTATAAAAATAAATACGCTCATTATATGCATTTATTACAAATTATAACCCTTCCCAGAAGGGAAAGAAATATAAAATACTTATGAAGTATATAAAATCTATAGTAATATATTTTACTATATACATATGGAAAGCCATATTCTCTCATGGTCTATGGACTGGCACAATCTTCAATGATGTGAATGCTGGCGTTTTGCTGTGGATGGACCTGCTATCCCTCAGCTTTGCCTTCCCACCTGATCAGTGATTGAGCTCTACAAACCCAGCAGAGGCCACAGAGGATCTTCCCATTCATAATGGGATTCTTTTTCTTTCTTTTGAACTCAAATAATATCCATTGGCTGGGGTGAGGCCAAACGTTTGAGGGTGAAAGCATGACTGGAATGCTCTCACACACTCCATGAATGTGTTTGGCAGGAAGGTAGGACCAAGCTGGAATCAGAAAAGCCAGTGGAAGGTATGCAGAAGGCACAAAGAGCAACTACTTAGACTCAGATTTCCACTTTTCCAAGCCTCTGGATTACACGTCACCACAATGGCACTGGAGTGGCTGAGAGAAATGGACAGGCACATTGGGATGACATAAAGGTACTTTAAAAAAACATGAAATTCTAGTGATTTGTGGAGTTGATATTTGTTCTTGATATTTCTTACTCTTGACAGGTAGAGAATATGGCTTTATTTTTATATAAAACTATTCTCTGAAACAATAGCAGCCATGAATGACATAGTTAAAGCTCCTTTTCCAATCTTGTTTTTGCCCTTTGTGAGGTAGGTAAGCCCTGACCAATTATTTTAAGCTGTCTTTTTCCCTCCCCTTCCTACACGTGGGGATTTGATCAGTACCACAAGATAAATCCAAAAGAAGGGAGAAATAACCAAATCCCAAAATGTTTGCTTACATGTGTCTCACTGCTCACGTTTGGCTTAATTTATAACAGACTTTAAAAAAGGCAATTGTGATGCCTTGGGGCCTTATCTGCTGAAGACAAATGAGTGACATGGGTCTGCTATCCCATCCAATTTTCAGTTGGCAGGGGATTTTTGGGATGCAAAGCCAACTCAAGCTGTTTGCACTGTCCCACCTCAACGGATCCTCACCATGATATTTTTACGCAAAAACATACACGCTGCCTCTAGCCCTCTTTTGTGTTTTTCAGTGCACTGGTCTGAAGGAAAAAATAAAATAATTAAAAAAAAAGCTTTTTAGCTTTCCCAAGTCGTCCTATCTAGCTGCAGTCCGTGGCGTTGCAGAAGTCTATCAGGTGCTTGGGTTTCTTGGAGGGCTCACAGCTTTCTTGGGGCAGCACGCTGCCGTCGGAGGAGACGCATTTCAACAACCTCTTCTTGAAGCCCTTCCCACACGTCTTGGAGCAGGGGGACCAGTCCCCCAGCTGCCACTGGGGGCAGGGCACGTCGGCGCAGGACCGCAGGTTGCTGGGCTTCAGCTCGCGGGCGCAGTCGGCGGGCGGGC
>VWZT01007957.1:293161-344814 GCA_013397055.1 Pachycephala philippinensis | reverse complement strand
CTGTAGCTCTTCCCAGGTGTGATTACTGCAGATGGTGCTGCATTTTATACTGCAAACTGTGTTGGCCTGGTGTAAGGCAGTATCTGGAACTATGTTGCCCCGGTGTCCAGCGACAGACGTGTGCACATCCCTTGGGAAATGCAAGTGGGGGAAGAGGGCACAGAGTCCTCAGCTTCTCGTGGCCAATCCAGGTTGTTTTGGGCTCAGGGGAAGTGCTGGTTGGGGTCATGTGGCTGCTGATGGGCTGATCCTCAGGGATGCACTGGCAGGAGCAGGGCTGGTCTCCATTAGGTGTGAGATTTAACGAGGGATATGGATTAGAGACCTCTTGGGCTTCTGAGGCTGATATTCCAATTATTCCATTAACCATTCTGCTTATGTTATGTGTCTTCAAAGCCATCTAGGGAAGCCCCTTCCCTGAGACCTCCAAGGTCCTCAGCACAATTTCCAAGCTTTCCTCACCCACTTTTCCTTTCTTGATTATTTAAAAATCTCAGAAGCTGTTTCTCAATACCATTTATGAACTGAGCGTGGTATAAAAACCCCAGCTCCAGTGCAAATATGCACAGCTGTCACATAGAACACAGTTCTTAAAACCAAGGCACCATCAGGTATTTTAGCAAACAGGTAAAAATTTTCCACTTTATGAAAACATACATTTATATAATTCTAGTGATGCCAGCTGAGCTGGCTTTGCTTTATATGGTAAATACACCAGCTAAAATAGGTTGTGCAAAGAAATTGCTAATAAGGCAGAAAAGTGAACCCAAATTTAACTGAGAGGGCCCTGCCAGCTTTGCAATTTGGATTTCAAAGCTCTCCAAGAAAAATATTCTCTTTTTACCTCCTCAAAAGGATCCAAACTCAGCCATGGTGTCGGAAACAAATTGAAAAGCTATAAACACTCCAGCTAAGACATCAGGCACTCAGAAACTGCAAGCAGTGACAACATTAACTCGTGACTTTTGCTTCAGGGAGGGCACATGTGTAGATGTGCTTCCCAGCAGGAGGGATGGAGACAGCTGTAAAATTGAATTTGATGAATTTTGGGACTGCATTACGTGTATCTACCTTAAAGGATGCACTGGTAAAGGAAGCAGCTTCCAGATTCATGTCCCTAAAACGCTGCAAACCATCCGTGCACAAACTCCCTGCCTGGGCTTGTTTCAACATCCAAACAAATTTGTGAGCAGTTCTGATTATCCAAGAGTAGGGGAATGCAAACCTTCTGACACTTCCAGAAAGCCTCCAACAAGCACTTGGAGCAGGAAGCAGTGCCTGGGGAACATTACCACACAGAGATAAGTTTAATTACAGACATCAGCATTTTGCTGGAGAGGCTGCCTTGTCCAAAATTTTGCTCTGTATGTCATTTCAACCCTCAGAGATAGCACAAAAAGGATCAGCTGGTGTTCTAGACTCCAGGGCCAAGTGCTGTAAATAAATGCTGCTCCACACATGAGTAATTCCTTTGGCTCTGTGTGTGCTGCCTCAGGGTCAGGCAACACAGGACAAAGCCTGACCTGCTCTTTGTGCTCCTAAGGGGCACCAAAGCCCAGCTACCTGCAAGCCTTGTGCTCTCCCTACCAGGTGGAATTAGGCTTTGCTGTGGGAGGTGTCTCATTTGTCCAGGGGTTGGGGTAGAAAGGCCTCTCATCCCATTAAGGCAAAAGAAAACCATGCTGAAAGCATTACCTACTTCAGTACACTCAATTTCTTCTTGCCTAAGGTGAAATTAGTTAACCACCAACCTTTTCAAAGGGACATTGTAATCTAATCCTATTTAAAATCCTATTGAAGCCATTGGTTTATGGCTAGATTTTGTAATTATCATGTACCAGGTAGCATGGGAGAAATATTTTATGTACCCCTTTAATTCTGTGTTGTCAGAGCAGGTGTTAAATTGGAGTTCTGGATGCTTGGGTTTTGTCTGGTTTTGACATAGATCTACTTTAGGGCTAGCAAGGAATATGGAATAAAGACAGAATATAAACAATTAAATTAACGAATTTGTTGTTGACTTTACATTAAGAGTCAGGAGGAAGAAATTTGGTGCTATAGGGTGTGACTGAATACGTAGATAATTATCTTATAAAATAGCACGAACATTGGCCAGAGCTGGAAAAAACAGTGCTTCTAAATAGGAAAATATTTTGCTGCTGGGGATTTGGGGATTTGTGTGCTAAGAAAGGGCTGGGGGGGTTGGTTCTTTATGCAGCATGGAAACACTCCCAGCCATTGCTGCTCCCATTGAGCTTTTTGTCATCTCCACACTCTCTAGAAACAAGTAACACGTGGCATCCCAGGCACAGAAATGGTGGCAGGTCTATAATTGCTTTGATTAAGCTGGTCTGTAGTGTTAGGACCACCCAAAAGACGGCACTAAACAACATTTAGTCCTGCTCACAAGCACCCACGCACAAGAAATTTGCTAATAATACTCAGAAATAGCTCACTAGCTTAATTCTGTAATTTTGTGTGCTGAAGTAGAAATCATTTTAGATAATTCTATGTTAGACCAACAGGAAAATTGAGGAGACTTTTATATAAGCAGGTAAAGTTTGCACTGCAAATATGACTTCCCTAGGCCCACATGAAAGCATTCACACTTTTGTAAACATGACAATGTGACATTTGGTGAGCTGTGAAAATGGGTTAAAATTACCCAGGAGTTAGGCACTGCACTTAAAACGTTTGTTTCTTTAGAAGCTGTACATTGACCTTTATAAATCTGTGGTTATTAGGCCCAAAGTATTTTTATTTATGTGGGGGCAACGTGGAGCCATCCCACCAAAGCCCACGGAGCTACATGGAATGAGAAGCCCCTTCCCTGAGACCTCCAAGGTCCCCTTTTTTAACAGGTAGGGCTGATTATTTTGATTTTTAAATTAGATTATTTTCTGCAATAGGAAGAACAAGTTATGTTTTTGCTGGTCACTTTTCATCTTATGATGTAATAGTTGAAGGAGAAAAAAAAAACCCTTTCATATTTATAACCTCTAAAAACTCAAAAGTGGCCTCTAATTTATACCAAACCATAAAGATGAGAGTGTTCAGAGAAAACGCTAGAGGAGGAATCCTCACATCCTGTGGGAGTAATTATCTACAATTACTTCAGTTTCATGATTTTAATCAAATACATGTTAATAATGAACGATACAAATGAAAGAACACTGAGCACCACCTTTGCTTGGAGCAGAAATCATTTGGGTAGCAAAAGAAGTTGAGAGATCCAACACCTTCCACAAATATTTGACTCCCCTTTTTATGAGGCTCCTCTTTTGAATGCGGTTGCCTGTAAAGCTACAGCTAAAGTAGGAGGATAAAAAGAAACTTCCCAGGAACCAGACACAAAAACTTGCACCATTTGCTCCAAAGCTTGTCCCTTCCATGAGTTCAGTAATTCACTCACTTCTGCCTTTCTTACTGCCTAACTGTTTGGTTATAATCAAAATAAGGAACTTGGATGCTGGGGTTCTCTTCAGGGAATGAGCTGGAACTTATTCAAGAGGATTGAGTGCCACCTGCAGAAAAACTGCAGACATGAAAGCAGCAGCTGGCTCTATTACATTTATTCACCATGGAGTAAAGAAGGCAAAAAAGGACAGATACTGGAAATACTCACACAGCAACTGGGTGAGGAGCTGGGTTCCCTTTGTGCTGGTAGCACAGCAACAGGAGTTCCCCACCGAGAGATTCCACACAATGCAGAGCAGTCAAAGCCTCTGTGTATTTCACATTTTGGATCTCACAGTCCCAGCTCCCTGAAGTAAAGGCTTGCCAATATTGGATGTGCAATAGGGATACCGAGTTCTAATAACCACTGATAATATATAAGTCAATAATTGACTCTAAAAGCTCTGTAGTTACAATTCTGATGTTGTGTATCAAGGCCAAGTGAAGCAAACACTTGCTCAACTCTCCAGGGCCTTCCTAATTTGATTTTAAACAAGTTTATATTTTAATTTAAAAAAAACCCTTGAAAATAAGTCGCAGTATAAAAATTAGGTCACGCCACAGGAGTATATTTTGGGCAGGGGTAGGTGAGCAAAGCATTTTTCTGACAATCATTGCAACCTTCACATTCTGAGGGGATCTGAATGCACTGCAGATATTTTCTATAGCAGAGAGGAGGTACAGTTTCTTACTTTGAGCTTGAAGATAACTTTGCAATGAAGTAAGAGCTGGAGGACGTCAAGGGGAGGGATGATATTGAGGGAGAGAGGCTGAATTGGAACATTACTAATTCTCACAATGGTAGCTCAGTGAAAAAAAATGCTGCAGAACAAACCTGCCTTCATCCAGTCAATTTTTGGAAAGAATTATGGCCATTTGGAACTGAGTTCTTACTTGAAAACTCTTTGGAAACAGGATACTGCTCCCAAGCACTTTGAGCCTGTTGAGACCTGGAATGAGATTCATCTCGCTCAGCCTCGGACATCTGCATTGTGGCTGGCTGCATCTGAACCCCGAGTCCCTTTGTCACTGGAAAGAAATCCACGTTTGGAATGTGCAATCCAGCTGACCCACCATGGACATCCACCGTGGGCTGAAAAGAAGAGCATGAGTGGAGTGCCCGTTCTCTCCCTGCTGAATCCAAAAGGTACCTATAAACACTGTTCAGAGGCACATTCAAAAGTCCTGGGAGAAATCCCTTCCCTAGCGTAAAAATATTTCTTTTTACATTCTTGAAAGTCCATTAAACAGTTGCAAAAGTTTTATATATTTAGGCTTAAAAAAAATAAATAAATAAGAGCAGCAGTGTAATGCAGCCTTGGCAGACAACGTGCCACTGGAATAAATTATGACAGCAGTGTTTGTCTTCACAGATCTACTCCCAGAGAAATCAGCCATTGTTCCATAATGCAGCCTCTAGAGCAGTCTGAGCCCAGGGATGGATCTGTCTGGTCAAAGGGAGAAGCATTTTCCATCTATAAGGACCTAGACCACAGGGGAGAAGCAAGAGCCTGTGGGGCACTGTTCATCTGATCCTAAGGTCAGTGGCAAAAGCCACAAGCACTGTACCTCTTAGGTGCCTGCTTGTCAGTCCTGTTTGAGCTCTTCAGCCCTGTTTAATATCTTTATTGATGATCTGGATGAGGGGATTGAGGGCATACTCAGGCAGTTGCAGAAGAAACCAAGCTGGGCAGTTCTGGGCCCTCACAGCAAGAAGGACATTGAGGGGCTGGAGCATGTTCAGGGAAGGGAACAGAGCTGGGAAGGGGCTGGAGCCCCAGGAGAGGCTGAGGGAGCTGGGAAAGGGGCTCAGCCTGGAGGAAAGGAGGCTCAGGGGGAACCTTGGGGCTCTGCACAACTCCCTGACAGGAGGGGGCAGCCGGGGGGGTCGGGCTCTGCTCCCAGGGAACAGGGACAGGACAAGGGGAAATTACCTCATGCTGTGTCAGGTTGGACACCAGGAGCAATTTTTCCATGGAAAGGGTGGTCAGGCCTTGGCAGGGGCTGCCCAGGGAGGTTTGGAGTCCCCATCCCTGGAGGTGTCCAAGGAAGGCCTGGACCTGGCACTCGGTGCTCTGGGCTGGTGACAAGGTGGGCATGGGTCACAGCTTGGACTCGGTGATCTCTGAGGTCTTTTCCAAGCTCAGTGATTCTGGGATTCTCGGTCAATTAGCCAAGGTGCCTGGCTTGGCTAATTAAAGGTGCTGTAGGCAGGGCCAGTGCTCTTGTCCATAGTGTGGAGCTGCTTCTGTGGATGCAGCTGCAAGAGGTGGCTGGAATGAAAAAATAACTGCGAATGTAAACCTGATGCTGAAAGCAGCTGTAAAAAATCCCGGTAACAGAGGAACAGTTGTTTTATATCACTATTTTGGAGCCTAGAAGCCCACAGTACATTCCTGGCTGTGGTTCTGCTCACTGTGTGACTTAAACCAGGATAATTATGACTTTTATGTCTTCCAGTTGCTTCAGCAGGGAAACAGGAGGAAGGATATCTTCTGGTGCCTATTTGTCACCACTTCATTTGACCTGTGCAAGCCTAGACAAATTCTGAAATCTTGCAGCTCAGCTTCACAGTTAAGGGGAACTTGGGGGAATTTGATTAGGATTAGTCTTTGAATGGCAGCACTATCTTAGCTAGGCTAGGCCTGGATCAACCCAGCATAGCTCACTTCAGAGAAAGTCCAAGCAATGAATTAATCAGTTAATCCTTGGAAATGCAAACATCAATTTATGTTATGGCATTGTATGTATGAGCTTTGCCCTCTCATTTCTTTTGATTCTCCTGTTGCTGCAATGCGTTGCTGAACCTGGAAGTAAAACCGTGAAAATCTTGACCTCAAACTTTGGATTGGGTCCTTGTCTCTGCTGTTACCTTCCCTTCTATTTCCCATGATTTCCAGCTTTTATTTGTGTTTGGGTGCCCACACTGTGCTTCTGCCATTTGTTTGCAAAATATCTCGTAGGCTGAAGCTACTGTGGTGGAAATCATTAATGACCCCAATGCGTGCAATGCCTAATTAGACCTGGAACTCGTGCCTTATCTTCTCACAGGCAGCTACAAATCTCCAAGGGACTTGAATCATGATGGTTGCAGTACATTTTTGGTAAAACTTCAAAAACCAGTCCATATTAGAGAATTTCCTGCTTTATAAGCAGCTGCTCATTCTTGATTCTCTCCATTTTTGACATTCTTGTTAATTTAAATTCATTTGCTGCATAGGGGCTTGAAAGAACAGCACACTGAGCTGTTTGCTCCATTGCTCTGTTACAATGTTTTCCCACAATAAGAGGGCATGAAAACATCCAGCTATCTGCTGGAAAATGTACTAATTATTTTCTGTGAAAGGTCACAGCCGACAAAGCAAGGGAAAGACAAGCAAGACCCACATAGCTCTGCATTGGAATTACACCTAAGGAGGGAAAATTATAGTTATTAATACAGCCTATAAAAGCAATTGTAAAGCTTTTCTGAAAGCATGTTGTCAAACAAGAAATGTAAGAATTATTTTGTGTCAAGACCAGGGAGAACTGCCCATAGAAACAGAGTTATGGGACTAGCAAAGAATAGGAACATCTTATTTTCACATTCATACAGCAAACTTTGATCATCGTGCAGGAAATACTCCAGACTTGAGAAATCCTGCCACTGACCTCGAAGGTAGAATAAAACTGAGGGAAAAGGGGAAATAACTCACCAATTTTTTAATTAGTATTATGCCAAGACTTTTAAGAGTTTGAACTCCAAACATGTGTTCTAAGAAAGGAAAACATTTTCTTTCATTGAACAGCCCTGGGGGTTCCCTACCTTTTTCTCCCCCTCAACCCTCCCTGAGAGGTGTTCTTATTTCTTGTCTCTTGCATGTATGTGTAAAAATACAAAGTCATTTGTAAGGAGTTCACTTAATTCCTCACTCTTAGCTCACATTTGTTACACATTTTGTTTGGCAGAAGGGAAGGGAAGAGTGTGCTCCAGCCAGGGAATGCTGCTGTCCACTGAAAAATGCGTTTGGATGGAGGAGCTCTTTTTCATGGATGGATTGTGGCTTTTGGCAGCAGAGGTGGCAGGAAGCAGTTGCCATAACTACTATACCATTAAAAAAAAAAAAAAAGGGTTTTAAGTAAAGAGCCGTTTTTGAAATGATGGTTTTATCCTGGTAGAATCCATCAGTTCAATGTGATGGGTGGCAGGATCCTGAATGTGGTCTCCTGAGTGTATGCTCAGGATGTGCTTTTAGGGCTAAATTCAGGCTTTGGCTTGTAAGGTACATAGAAGAGGAAAATACACAGACAGCCAGAGAGCTGAACATAATCTGCCTTGCGTGGGATTTCAGGTTTTGGCTGGAACCACACGCTGGTGTTAAATAGCAGAGTAAAAAAAGAGTATGTTTTTCAAAAGCTTTAAGGATGGGATTTACAAATTCACTGGAATGATTTAGAAATAAAAGTTACATTGTAAGTGTAAATCTAATTGTAGACATAATTTAATATTTATCTCTATTCAAGTGACAGATACTACCCAGATAAAAAGCCCAGATATAGTTGATAAACACTGCAAACAACTGGAGGAGAACCCAGGGATGGTTTATACTGGGTCAAACCCAGCTGAAGGCTTTTCATCCTCAGCATTACACCACACATTATTGTCCCTGGCAAATTACTCTGGCACTATTTGCGTGCTGTTGGAATCCAAAAACATTTCACACTGCTAAAATAACCCCTGTCTGTTGCCATATAGACACCAATGTAGTTTTTGTGGTCCTCCAGCTACTTCCCTGCAGTGCTTTGAGCTGTGTCCCAAATGATTTACTCACAGGACCAAGTCAGGTGAATTGGCCTCACACCCCTGCTCAAGGACTGGCTCCCAGGCAGGATTTATCCCTTCATCCTCACAAATTTCTGGGGTCAGCACCTACATTGTCCCTCAAGGAGCCTCTGCAACCCATGGCCATGGTGCACCTTCAGCTGGGACCCTCACCCTGATCCCAGGCTTTCTCCTTTAAACAAGAGCCCCTGAGGTTCATCTTGTTAACCAAGCTGGTGCCTAAATCCTGTCTCTGAGGTGCATCCTCCTGGCCTAAGCAGGTGTGCAAAGGAATTCTGTTCTCCCTGCTTTGCTCTGAAAGCTGGTGTCACCTTCAGAGGTACCTCAGGAGTGACTGACTCACTCCCACCCCTTTGTGAGTTGTAATGCCCATAGCAGCTACCATTGCTTCTGTGCAGGAGTAGGAGCCTCCTGGAATATCTAATTAAATAAATCAACTGGGCTTTAAAAAGGCCTAAAATGATAAACCCATCTGGCCTGCAGCCTTCAGTTTTTTAGTAACAATATCCACATTCTCATAAAAAAATGGGCTATGTATTCTTCAGCTACCGTTTCTAATGGAAATCCATATTTATCCCATTGGAATAAAAAAATTTTGTTCCTTTTATTTATCTGTTAAATTTAATCTTGTATGAAATTATCCTAGACCGTCTGGGCTCCCTTCTTAGTTAACTCTCCCTCCTTGCTGTATCTAATTGAAAATTAAAGTATTTTTTCCTCTAAAGCTGCTCCATTCTTTTATTTTAGCTGTTCTGCTTTATATTTTAAAGCTTACCCCAAGATATTGAGTTCTGTGAGATCTAAATTAACTCCCTGACTTTTCCAGAATTTTTGGATGCTGCCTGGTTATGGCTTACATCCAGATTCAAGAGAGAAAAGATACAGTTCATAGATACTGTTCCTTCTTGGAGTTTTCCCCTTCTTTTTCTCTTTGTAGTTGTAAATGAGAAGAAACTACATCTCCTATTTCTTTTTTTTCTGATGTGTTTTTCTTCTTAATCTACTTGGTATTAGACATCCTCTTTTCCATATTTCTAGAAACCTGACCAGCTCTGAAAGCAGACCAGGTGATGATTTAAATACACATTATGAATGCAGCCAAAGGAAATGGCTCCGGGGGTAGAAGGTGCGGGCTCTGGGGAAGAGGAGCCTGAGACTGGAGCCATACTGGGAAAGCCTTGAGCAGGCTGAGGCAGGCAGAGACCTTCTGGAGGCAAAGCTGTTCCACAGCAACATCACAGCTTGCCTTAGGTTCTGGCTTCACCTCTGCCTGGCTTATTTTGGGGTAAAAATAGCCAAAAATGTACAACAAAGTCATCCCAAAATATTAAATGCTGTGATGGAGAGGGAAGCAAAGCATCCTCCGGTTCTTTCTTCTGTCCTCTGAAGGAAAAGTTCTTCATATAGAATTCTTCAACGTTTAAGTTGATCCCAACAAAGGGGTGGTGTTGTGATGGAGATTTTTTATTCCCTAGGTGCGTGGACAGGCTGAGATTTCCACAGCCAGGTCCTGCCACTTCCCTTCTCCCTTTGAAACCAAGCTGAGGAGCATTACAGCGTGCCTGTGCAGCCAAGTCTGCCTGTGTATTTTGGCATCTGAATGCCAGACTGGTTGGTAATTTCCCCTTAAATCCTTTCATAGCTCAAATTCCTGTCGAAACAACCCCTATCTCTGGTTTGCCATGCGGAGCCCATCTGGGCTCTGCCGCTCAGGTCCCCCCTCACGAGCAATGCCATCGCATGTTGCTTTTCTTCCTCCGTGTGCAGCGTGTATTTAAAATGAAATATTGGCCCCAAACCCCGCTCTGGATGGCTGTCAGATCTTAGCATGCCACATAAATATCAGTGAGAAAACATTCCTCCCAGCCCACACAGAATGCACCCAGCGCTGTTTGTTCTGGACAGAACCCGGCCCAGCGCAGCGAGGCCTTCGGCAAAGGCCCGCTTCCAGTGGGCAGGGCCCTGCCTCACATCGACCACTTTAAAGTGCTCTCGGAAAGTTTCCAGTGTAATTTCTGTTCCCCTTTAGTTACAGACCACCTTTACTAGGTAACTAAGCCTGTTTGTTGGGCAGCTGCCATCTCAGCCCTTGCATGGGTGGCCTGCTGCCAGCTCTCAACTATTTCAAGATGTGAGTTCCCCAATGCTCTGGGGCACGACGGGACCGTCCTGGTGCTCATTGTGATGTTCCTCTCTGGCACCTCCATGGCTTTATGGGGTTGCTTTCCAAGGAGCCTCTCTGCTGCATTGCCAGTCAGGTGCAATTTGCACATTTTTCCCCCCCAAAATGTAGTTTGTGTGCACTAACACGTGTGTACGACCCTTACGTGGTTACCAGGGCAGAATTCACATCTGCAAACCTCACCAGGGCATTGGGCCTTGGATTATAAGCAAAGTGTTCCATGGGCAAGGGACGCATCCCATCAGGAGAGGGCACAGCACCTGCTACCCAGCAGCTTAAACCTTAAAAGGAGTAAGGGCCTTACACCCTTCTTTCTCCCACACCTACGTGTTCCAGAATTGCATCCAACTTCCCTGTCTCACTGTATTTCTTTAGCAACACTTGGAGCAGTCAGACTACGGTGGCAATGGCCAAAGTGGTTGTTTTAATAAGCTCAGCCTTAGATTGCTACAACAAAGCCTTCTTGAACAGCTGCTTAAGAAAATGTCTGTGAGTTTTCACTTAGATGTGGGTTTTTTCCCCAGAATAACCAAGGGAAAGCAAAGAGATTGCCGCCCTGGCCCTCCAAGCGTGGAAAATAATATTTTTTCCTTGGCTTTTGTTAAATAATTTTTCCCACGCGTTTAGTCTTCAACCCTGTCCTTGGGTCAGCTTAGAATGGCGAGTGGTCCAAGTATGATGAATTTATTGCTTTAAGCTTCACAGAGCACAGGAGAATGAGGTAACAGCATAAGCAATGTGGAAAGACTTGTACGTTTTCTAGTTTGATTACTGGATGTACTCGGAGGTGTCCAAAACTTATGTTGTTTTTTTTTTTCTTAAAAAAAAAAAAAGGATTAGTTTGGCTAGAAGACTGCAATTGGATCAAATCCATCTTGCATCCCCACCTAAAAATGAGATTTGGGTCTATAAGCTGAGGATTTTGGGAATAGAGATCTCCCTCCTCACATGTAATTACGGACAGTTTCTGAAGAGGTGAAATGTCACAACATGATGAGATGGAAAATGCATTAAGAGAGAATGAGTTCATCTTCCTGATACAGAACAGTCCCTGCACAGTAATGGGATTATGGCAGCGCTGGACACTGGGGAAAGTCTGTAATGCTGTGTCTGCTCCATTTGATTTGCACACCAATGGATTTCCCTTGCCAGTAATGGCTTTCTCTGAGCTACCGCAAACTCTGAAGTGGGAAATAAAAATGGAATTTTGGGAAGACAGGACCTGCTGTGATCACAGGGACATTGTAGCGTGTTGTGCAAAGCTGTGGAGGAGGCACTGATGTATCCCCGTGGTGATAACACATTTTTTTGGAAGAGCTTGGGCCCCTCTATAGGTACTGACAGCTCTGTAAAGCTGCACTGCCATTGTTTAACAGCCTAGGAAGAAAAGCTGTTCCTAGGCACATATAAACTGTTTCTGTAAATAAGAACCAATTTCATTCACAATTTGTAAAACAAGAGAAAGAAAAACCTCCAAATTAATAAAAGGCAAAATCCCAAATCCATAAAGATGCCAGCAATCAATGGATTAGACACACACATGGGGGAAGATTTAGACAGGATAAGTTTGCTTTTCCTTTTGGGAAGAAAATCTTTTTGCAAAGCATCATTTTTGGGAACAAGAAAAGCTCCCAACTTAGTGTTGTGGAATGTGAAAGGATAAGCGAAAAATCAGCGTGAAAAATGAATTATAAGGTTCTATTAGAAAAGTAAATCTTTGTAATAATGCCTTTGAAGAGCCACACTTCAACTGGAGTTTGTCTGCATCTCTGTCTCCCCAAAAAACCTCTCCCCTTTCTGTGCCACCACCTCAGCACACAGAGTGCTCCCTTTCTGGAAGGTCTTTACTGCTCTGAGATTGGTTTAGATGGATAATTATGAATCTTACAACAAACACCACCTTCTGCACTTTCCTGCTGTTTCATGGCTCCCCAAAACACTTTGGAACTCCACCCCACCACAACTAAAATGCAGTGTTCACGTATAGAAATATTTATGCCTTAAATTTATGCTCATCTGCCTGCAGTGGGGCACAAACAGCAAACAGAGGCCCCCAAATATACCATATAAACAAATATTTTGGACCTATGATACAGTTTGTATTTATTACTTTTACTGAAATCACAGAGTCAAGTGTTTTAAGATTACAACTGGTAAATTATACATATGTAATAGTTTACAAAACAAAATATTGGCCTTCTGTGTGTCATAGTAAAGTGTAGACTTTGCACAGTTCAGTTCAAATGAATTTCTATTCTGTGTAACATATTTTTAGGATGTAAACTAGCTGACACAGTAGTGCTCTAAAAATGTTAACTCCCTCTGATTAGACAGACTAGGATGAAGAATAAGTTTTTTGACACATCTTGGTTTCTCAAAGGGTACTGGTATTTCAGCCAGGTGACAAAGTGACTTCCCACAATATGCTGACACCAACAGTGCATGAAGAGGCACGTGAACTGATCTATGCAACCCCAAATTTTGTGCTTTCCTCTTAGTCTCCTCTGCAATACTTGTTCATTTTCTCTTATCTGATGCTAAGCAGATGACCTGGCAATAGAAGTGAAATTTATTGCTCTACAGAATTACCCTGTCTCCAACTTACTTAATTCAGCACATTATTTCCTGTATCTGATGGCATTTGAACAATGCCTGTATGCCTGACTGTCACAATGTTTCGTAAGATAAACTATTTTCAGATTTCACAGTTCACATGATAAATTGTGTAAACCAGTTACTATAAATTAAAAGAAAAAACTATGCTGTCACTTACAGTGGTGTAAGTCTGAAGCTCCTCCTTCAAAGCCAAGTGATGCCGTGAAGTAACTCTAAATTTACACAGGTATAACTAAACCCAGTGTAACTTTTTTTCCCCTGTGAGTGGGAGGAATGGAAACTCAAGTAAGTACTCATATATGTGAGCACACACGCAAAATATGCACCTGCACTTAGCCATGGTGTCTGAACATGGGCTATGCCAGGCTGGTGTTTGTGGAGAGGATTTTACTGTCCTTACACTGACTCTGAGCCTCCACTGACAACTTCAAGGGCAAAAGATGCTGTGAGTTTTGTCCTGTGACTCAGCGAGTGCAGAACAGTGGGATGGTGTTGGGATGCTTGGTTTGGTGTGGGGAGAAGCTCTTACACCACTCACCTGCGTTTGGGGCTTTTCAAATTTTATCACTGTAAATTTGTGCTTGTGGTTAAACCTTCTAAGCCCCAAAGCACTTTTTGGGGTGCCAGCTGAGGACCCAATAATCTCTCTTACATTAAGAGTCATTGCTGGTACATGTGATAAACCAGAAGTATCTGCATTTGCCATGTTATTTGAAACAAGAATTGAACCAGCTTTATGATACAAGTTAGTATCAGGGCACCCATAGGAAAAAAACCTTGAACATGTTGCACATGGCAAGTATGAATGCAATGATGCACTCTGGCAGCTCTATAAAAATAAATCACTTCATGAAAAAAAGGAACAAACCCCTCCAAACCAAGCAACATTTTATTTCCCCTGAAAAATCACAGCCTATGCCCAGAGAATCTAATTTTGCCTCTTGCCATAGGCTCCATCTTCCTCAGTGCCAACAGCATGGCATGAGGAGAAACATTCACCTGAACATACTGCTGAAAGCCCACAATTAATGATCCATCCTTCACACCCTGTTCAAAGCCTGCCCTTAAGATCATCAAAGCCCAGGCTTGTATTCCCTGGGGTTTTGGACTGGGCCTTGAGTGAGGAAGGATCACCCACTGGCCATCCCTAATTCCCCTCAAGGCTGACTCTGGCCTTGGGCAGTGCCTGGGTGGCACAAGAGAGGATGAGCTGGAATTTAACTCAGGTGAATGTGGGCACTGGGGAGCGAGGTGACTTCCAGCAGTTTGCATCTGTTTATGTGCACTCTGTAGGACTGCCCTTGCAGAGCAGTGGCTACAGGTAAATGAACTGACTGCAGAAAAGCTGCAGGTTTGTCCACCTCACGTTTTTCCCCTCACACTGCACCCAATTCTAGTTCCCTTGAGGTCTGCAGTAGTTGAACTGGATGAAAAGTGGAAGCAAACAGGTATTATTCTCATGGAAACTTGCTTTGCTGTTTTTTTTGCATCGAACTTTGCCTGATGTGGTGCAAAGAGCTGAAATACAATGAAGTAAAGCATTGCAAAGCCTTCCAAGTTGGGCTTTTGACTTTTTATAGCCATATATACATATTTTTATATGTATATAAACAGGGATAACATGGAAAAAACAGCTTTTTTAATGGTTCAGTCCTCATAAACCAAATCATATGCTGTTCAAGCTATTTTATGAAGAGACACCCAGGAGCTTTCTCTTTAATGTTGTCACTTAAACGTAAGAAGCTGCATGAGAGAAGAGTCTGGCAACTCAGAGCAACTTCATTCCCATGGAGAGGACTCCCAGTTACTGAAAGTCTGCTACAATTAAAGCAAGGGGTAGGATCAGCCTTGGGAATCAATCACTGAGGCCTCCAGCATGAATTGCATGTGCCTTCAGGACACAAGTCTGTTTCCTGATTTCTTCAGGAGCAATTACGGGGCTTTTTTAGGTTCACAGACCTTTGGGACTTGCTTGTTGAGAGCTTTCTGAAATGTAACAAGGAGCTTGGAGCACGAGGTGTCATCGAATTAAAAAGCTACAACTTCTCTAAGGAAAAGATGGCAGCAGAAAAAGAATATACATCTATACGTGTGTATACACATATACTCCTGTTCCATGCACAAAGTCCTCTAAATAAAATCATACAACAAATGACCAGTGCCATATATTATGTAAACTCACAAGGCGTACTTCCAACACAAATCCGAAGCATAAATTAAAAGAGAGGCAGAAAGAGAGACAGAGACGATAGCAAAACATTTTAAATATAGAATTTGCACAATTGGTATTTTGTTAAATAAGAATAAATAAATTCATTACATCCGTTCACATACCAGTTGTAAAAACAATAAATTATTTTATTTTTTTCAGTGCTGTGTTGCTTTTTTTTTTTTTTTAAACAGTTGTTATTAATCCACAAGATTATTCCCTCTTCCCCTTGTGATAAAACTGTTTCCACAGGAGGGCAGCTAAACTTAATTTCTTGTACACAGTCAAGCCAAAGATGTCAGGCTTTTTCCTAATGAGAATATGCTACTTGAAAAGCAGATGCTGTTAAACCCACTGATGCTCAGGGGTCCAAACTCACCTAAGGGCACTGCAAGTGTGTCCCAAAGTCAGTGTGAATTTAACACTGAGCTTGTTGCTGGCTGTGCCAAAAGCAGAATTCCAGGTTTCCATCCCTCGGTGCATTTCCTGAATCTGGCTGTGCAACACTGGGTAGAAATGTAAACAATGATGTCACAGTGTGAGTGACAGAGTTCAGCTGAGAACAGACCTCGCACCAATTCTGCACTGTCAGGTACATGGGACAGCCATGACTGGCATGGGCAAGGTTTGGAACTAGAGTCTGATGTAGGAACACTTGAAAAAGCAAGTGGTAACTTACCCTTTATCTTACACTTTTAGGGTCCTGCCTTGCTCTGTCCCCTCGGCCCCCTCACAGCTTTGCTTGTGTTAATTCGCTTCATTGCTACACTGGTGGAAAAAGTCACTGCAGTGGTTAGTTCTCGTATTTATTTCTAAGTAAACTCTTCCATTTTTAAAAGATACTCCTGATCTAAGGAAGCTTTGAATTTGCTCCCGCATATGGCATGCCTAGCTAGATAGCATCCAGAAGCTTTACTCAGCCTGCTGAATATATAATAAATTATTACAGTGATGCAAACACAAATACTTGCACATTCTGTCTCTACTATGACAGAACACAAATACCACTTAATGCAGCAGCTGTATGCTGAGACAAATGTTAAGTCTATGCTGAGACACATTAAATCTCTTGATTTTCCCTCTCATGATGGTTTCTATTTGTTATGGACTTTTTGGAGAGGTTCTAGGACGTGTAATACATATATAAGCGTCAAAATTAGATTACTTGAAAGGAAAATAAGGCATTTCAAAGTGATCTTATTTTAATAGGCAGCGGAGGCATAAATGTTTACTTTCCAGCACCTGCAAATATTCTGAGCCTTGATCTCAGTTCTTAGGTTGGGATCAAGATTCCTCAAGATCCACAGTTTTGCACAGAGACTACTCCTGAACAGAAGGCCACACCATTTTTGAAAGCTGATTAATAACATTTGTTGGCAATCCATTTAAGAGAGGAGGAGGCCCTGCCCTTGGTACTGTTTATTTAAAACAGGGTAAAAACCAGATCCTTCTCCAGATTTCACAGTTGTAGATGTAGCAACTCTATGCTGTTTTGAAATCATCACATGATTTTTGAGAGCTCACACAAACATGCCACAGTTGCAAAAACATGTTTGTGTCAGCCTGCAGTCAGACCTGCCCTTCTTGCTCCACACTCCACCAAGTTTTCCCTGCTGATTTCATGCCTGGGATTTTCAGAAGAGTCTGAGGTGTTTCAGTGCTCAAGTACCACTGACTTACAGGTGAGGCTTGTCTGAAAATCCTCCTGCAGTCTCCTGCTCTCCTGCATGGATGAACAAAGGAGTAAAAGATGGGGTTCTACTTTGATCAGTGTTTTTTTACCATTTCTTTTGGTACCTGTTATCTCAGCGTCTAATTCAAAGCCTGTTGAAATTAGAGAGATCAATTTTAACAGGGTTGCTCCCAGGCCTCCACCTGCACAAGCTGAAATGCCCATCCTCAGTCACAGAACTTCCACAAGACAATAACGGGATTCGGGAATTGCTGCCAAGGAAAACTGTTACCAGCTACTGCCTGTGCTGTGGAAACAGTCTTATTGATATTGGACAAGTCCTCCACATCCTGATGTGGTTTGACTTCCTAGTGACCCCTCTTCCTCCCCAATGTGGTAGATATACAAAACATGAATGCCTTCTATACTTTAAAAAAACCCCAAAACACACACAAAACAATTTAAAAAAAAAAGACAAATAGTTACAAACTTTTGCTGGTAAGATGAATACCAGAGTTAGACATGATGGACAAAATAGTGATAAAATATTAACTGCTTGCTGTGTTTTTTTGACCTTTATAGCCTCTTGAAAAGATGTAGGTACATGACACATTGTTAAATTCAAGGTGGAAGCCATAGAGAAAATAACAGAGAAAGCAGCTGAACACAGCCTCAGAACATCTGAGTTAGAAGACACTTGATTACCTCACCTGTAATTTTTGGTTCTCTAACTAGTTTTCTATGAAATCAGTATGCCTTTGTTTCATGGAGAGAAGCAGCTATTGTTCAATGACAACAAGGACCCCAGGCTGTGACACAGCTGGAACCAGGGAGGTTTTCAAGCACAGTGTACACAAACTCCTCTGGCAGCCAACTCCTCCTTCGGTGCCTGACACACACGGGGAGGAGCTGCTGATGCTCCTGCTGTTGGAGCAACGTGGGGTTCCCTGCTCTGCAAGCTGCTGCAAGGCTCCTCCTGAGAATTTCTGGGTGGAAACACAGGATTTGTCAGAGATTAAGGATACGCTGTCAGGAAATTCCTACCACGAAAATATATTTCCTTTTGTCAAAACCAAAAGGTATCACTTTTTAAAACCAGCAGCAAGCTCTTCATTTTCCAGTAAAACATCTGTGGCCCTTTCTGAAGGATGGACCAAGTCCACAAGGGCTGCAGATATACTTTGGTCAATCATTTTGCTTATGTAGTTTGTCTTTCGATTTCTTTAATAGAAGGAAGTGATATAAAGTGATATACCAAATGAAAGATATTTACAAAACAGTATAAAATAAGCTACTGTGGGATCATGGGGACGTGTGACGTTTCCTAAGGACATACTGTAGTAGAGGTAGGTGAAAAAGGGGAGATGATTCTGTAACCTTCAAATATCCCAGGATCCTCCATTCACTAGTTTTTCTTCTTTTGCATTATTTTATTTTACATTTTTGCAGACACAGAGGGCTTATAACAACTTTAACGCTTACTTTCTTTGACATATTAAGACCACCCTACCATTATTTAAAGCAGTGCACATCTTCATTTGGTCCAAATAGGCAGATTCTGCCCATAATTAGAGCCTGAACGCAAGTACATCGAAGCCTCTGCTTCTCTCTGTCTGGGCAGACCTGACACCAGTATGTCAACAACGGCTTACTCAAACCTCTCGGAAAGAAGGTCACCACCACAGGTTAGCACTTTTTCAGCAGGCACTGTTTGAACGCTGAGGGTCTCTGGGAGAGCAGACATCCCTTGGCCAGTTTGCCGTGCCCGTCCTTGCACTGCACAGTCCTGGTGTGCCAGCCCGTGTCGCACGTTCGAGAGCAGGAGAGCCAGGGCCCTGTCACCCAGCGGGGCTGCGCGGCCGGCGCCGTCCCTTTGCTGCCACCGCCGCTGCTGGGGACAGAGTTCGCCAGCTGCCCCTGTTTCTTTGGCACGAAGAAGCTGTAGCGCACGTCCACGGGCTGCGTGGGGTCGGTGGCCAGGATCTGCACGATCAGGATCTCCTTAGTGGCCGAGTGGCCCATGGCGTGCAGGAAATCGTCCTTGTGGCTCCAGCCGCTGTAGTTCATGACGGTGCCGTTGATGTCGATGATGGTTTCCGAGGTGGAGATCATGTATTTCCCGTTGACCAGGTACTCCCCGCTCTTCTTCTTCAGGGCCAGGTAGGCCGTGAACCTGCTCTGGTCCTTGCTCTTGAACTGCCGCACTTTGATGTGCGTCGCCCCTTCCGGGATCTTCACCACGTCCGTGTAGCCCTTGCTGAAGGAAGGGAAAGAAGGAAGAGTCTCACTGCAATGCCTCACAAAGTCACTGGCACGACACAAAATCACAGAATCAGCTAGGCTGGAACAGACCTTTGAGTCCAACCTATGGACAACAACATCTTGCTTTGTTTCCGTTCAGGCCACCTGGATTTTCCCCAAGATTAATTTAACCAGGTTCCGCTCTTGGCCTACTGTGTTGCTCTTCGTGTTCTCCAAGAAATTCCTACTGCGCTTCTTGCAGATTGCTTAATCTTTAGCTTTAGGGACAGTCTGACGTGGGTCAGATACCAGAGGAATGAAAAATAACAGATAGCTTATAGATTTCAGCAAAGGGTGGGAGATATGAAATATGAAGCACGCGCTGCCTGCCAAGGAAAAGATAATGAGATATGCATTGGTTACAGCTGTTTCTTGCTGTCTGTGCTATAATGATGATTAAGGAAAGCATGAGCAGAGGAACAGCTGGGTAGAGGTACCTTGGGAACATTTAAAAATAATCTTGATCACCAAGAAAAAATTTGTTTACTTTGAAATTCATAAAGCCAAAGATTAATCATCAAGTGTCTAATAAGACGGGCACCCAACGGCTTCGTTTGTACCATCACAGAGTTCTCTACTACTTATGAAGTATCTTAACTGGGATTTAGAAAAAGAGATTAAACTCTTTTACCAAAAGTGACAAGCATTCAAAACCTGCAAGTCTGCTGGAATTTATCACTATCTCAAGTATGTTATTTTAACTTTACTGATATATAGAAGAAAATCTAAAGGCTTTACACAGCTATAAGCTACCAGCTGGACTTCAGAGATGTGTTTTCATTCCTAAACCTGTGACAAAGCCACCCTGCAAGTACCTCACATCTGAAAGGTTTAATGAGAAAAATTAAAAATACATGGAAGTGATGGCATCTCTTTTGGGATTGTTTAAAGAACAGACTGCTAATTTTGAGAGCTTTTGGCTGCACAAGTAGAGACTGCACTTATTACAGATGAAACATTTGTGCTGCTCCCCTGCTATTTCCAGCAGTTATGGGATAATGACTTAAGACTCCATTGATTTAGCACCTCCATAAAGCTGGAGGAATATGGTGCGAACCCAGGCTGGGGAGTGCTCTACAGCACTGCACAAATATTTTTACACAACAGCTGCCAGAATAACTCAGTGCAAACATGTCATTAAAGTTACAAAATCATTTGTTCAAAACCTACAAGCAGTCCTGGAGAATTCAAGTTGTCTCCACGAAGAGCTGTAATGCTCCATGTGCACAGAGAAGCATTAATTCTTCTCTTTCCCAACTTCTGATAATTTGGCTTTACAACTTTTTAAACAAAAATCTTAGGAAGCAAATTTCCCAGAAGATTGTTTTGCCTGCTTTAAAAGAAAAAAAAAAAGTACAAACAAATGTTGTTATGGCAATTGTCTGCAATGGGAAAGATTAGTTTTGCCTGGTGCATTTAAATTTCCCTGTACGTTTAATGTAAAGATTGCTAAAGTTTATAGTGGACAGCAACAAGGGAGCTGCCATTTTTCAGTGGAGGAAAGACGATTTTCCTACCAGCACTGCCCTTTCATGCAAAACTGTAACAACAGTTTACAGACAATTAAGATTTCACTATTTTAATCGGGGGTTTATTTTAACGTCAATTACTCGCAGAGAAGAATCGCCTCAAACAATTTTTCCAGTAAAAATAAATCAGCAGTCCAAAATCCAATCAAAATCATATTAGAACATAACTTTACCCTCTGGGCAGTCTCATGACACTGAAAGGCATGATTTGAGGAGTAAGATGGTAACTTCACAGGGATAATTATAATAAATCTCTCAGTTTCCAAGTGTCTATTATACAAATCTGACCTCCCTGAAACTCACGGAGCCCCTCTAACACTTCTCCTGGAGCTTGATTATTACTGAATCACATGAAATACATCTCCCACTGTCATCTTCATTTAGACATCCCAGACATTCCAATATTTACAAATTGGAAAAGGTTTGGTTTATATAATTACTAACTTGGATGGAAAGCCATTCTTTTTGGCAGAGGTGTTTTGGCATCATTAGGTGAGCAATCATTGGTTTACCAGGATGAAGATTAGTTATGTTTATTTTTAGAATAAATTCACTCTCCAAGTCATTTTTGACTGCTATTAATCAGTCTGCTGAAATGTATAGAAATAAAAGATCATTTCAGGAGTCAGATTTCAACTTCTGGTAGCTTTCAATATGCCATGTAAGAATTTGGAAGATATTAAACAAAATCAAGTTTATATATAAAAGATGTTTAATGCAGTCATTGATTCTGAGTAGAAATCGTCAACTAAAAGTTTCTATGTGTAGATCAGTTGTTTGAGACCTTGGAATCTGTATAAATGATGATTAAAAATCCCAATTTTTCTATGAATCTTAAGAATTGAAGAGGGAAAAAAATTAGTTCAGACAGAAAGGACTTACTTGAGATTGGTCTATCAATACTGCTCTCCCAATGGGGTGAGAGAAAACCATGGTGATGGTTCCTTTTATTTTACTAGTATTAAGTTTTATTACAGTGAAAAGGTGAACTCCGACAGAAAAATGGCTCCTGGGTACCTGCTATAAATATTTTGACTTTAAAATATCCATCTGGAGATTGATACTATGCTAATGGATATGAAGGGATATAGTAATGCTTAAGTCTATGATACTTCTGATATCTCATCTATTTACCTGAACTCCACACATCCTCAGCAGTGGGAAAAGGTAATTTTAGTGTATAATTTCTCTCAGCTATTCAGGAAGGTGTTTACAGCTGCCTGCTTCTCTCCACTTCTTATACAAGGAATGTGTGTCACAAAATGAGGTGGGATGTCCTCAGTGTCACTCAGAATAGATGAGATGAAAAGGCATTCTCAGGGTGTAACTTGCTAATGCAGCAACAAGTGGGGAAGGCAAAATTTCAGAGAGATGCAGATAATTCTGATCCCAACAACTTTCTGATTCACTCCTCTCCCTTTTTCTGTGTCCTCTAGGAACCACAACCCACCTGACACAGAAAGATTTGCAAGTGGCACGAGTTGCTATGCCTCATTCCTGTTGACGCTCACCTGCATCACTGGCACTTTGTGTCAGAAATGAGCTGGGTGCAGTGTTTTGCCAGTTGATGCTTTGCCAATTTCAGGGCAGTGCTAAGAGCCAGCTGCACACATCTGGAAACTGCAATAAGCTACAGGCAATGTGGTTTTTTCCCTATGTGAAAGCAAATTGCATTTCGACACAGAAAGCAAGCAGCACATGGCAGAGTCATTATTTGCACAAGGAGATGCATTTACTACTGAGATCAGTACCTCTTTTTGGTGAAGCTTCCCATGACTTTTGTGCAGCTGGAGTTGTCTCCTCCACACACCCCACACTTGTCATACTGGAGCTTGGATCCGATGATCCCGTCACAGCCCGTTCGGATGCACTTCCCTCGGACACACACTGAGTTGCTGTAGGGTCGACACTCTGTGCCATCAGTGACCTGGGCAAGCAAATAAAACTCGGTTCAAACTGCCACAGAAATTATTTGCCTTTTTGGATCCACCTGGCAAAACCCAGTTCCTTAGTTAAGTCACCAACTCAGAGCTGGTCACCTCCCCTGACAGACCAGACTGAGCTTTTCTAACATTGCTGGCACAAAAGCAGATGAAATTTAGCAAAAGGACAAAAGCAAGGACAGGTAACTTTCAGTTTGGATTGCATCTGATAGAAGTGACCACAAGTCACATCTCTACTAGTTGGCTAATTATGCTATATTAATTGCTTCTGTAAGAGTTATTCTGGACTCCTTAAACATAGTTGAGGGTTTGACTTAGTCTTTTCTCCTAATACTCCCTCTCCTCCAGAAAACCCCAGAATGACAGAAAACTTCAGGCAGAAACCCCTTTATCCACTCCTGAAAACAAACTAGTTTTCATTCTTCATGAATTCACATACTGAGATGTGGAAAAACTTCTCTCATTTCAGAGGCCAGTTCTGGCCCTCATGTACAACCACTGGGTTGAACCATTATGTCTAATCACACAGTTAAATTTTGAATTATATAATTAACTTCTTTTCCCTGGTTATAGAGAAAGATTTCTAAAATATAGGACATTTCTAAACTGGAGCATGAAACCCTGGCTGGAGTTGCCATTACCTTCTGAGAAAACACCACATAATAGCCGGTTCCTTTGGCTCGGCAGGTGAGCTTGCAGACGTCTCCAGGCAGTACTCCAGCATACTTGGGGACCCATTCCACAAAAGTCTTGACCCCCTTTGCATCAGACTGATAGCCATTCCTTGCTTCACACTGCTCTTGTCGGAAGGATTTAGCTGTGGAATTATTCACATCATTAGTGGCTATTTCAGACCACACTGCAAATACCATTATGTCCATCTATTCCAATTTCTTTCCTACATCATTTTAAAATTATGTCACACTGCTTCTTCACTTAGAACTGGCCTTCCAATCCCTGTACTGTTTTTGCTTCGAAATCTCCCCAGGGCATAACAAGCATTAAAGGTCTAAAGTTTGCATTATGTTTCATTTTAGAGGACTGACTTTTTTTCACTCAAGCGTCCTTTCTCTACCGCATCCAGGGCGAGGTGTGGGTGAAGAATTAGGATATTGTACTAATGCTGAATGGCTTGCCTTAGCAAATACATTTTGGGAAGGCCATGGTGGGCCTTTGCTGTGTGGTTTCAGGGCAGGCAATGAGTATTTAGTGTGTGTGAAGGAAGGGCTGCAGCAGGAGGGCACTCACCGTTGGCGGGGCAGGGAGTGACGTTGCAGGAGCGGTAGATGGCCCTCTTGCCCGTGCAGTACCTCCCGTTGTTCCTGGGGGCTGGGTTGTTGCAGTGACGATAGGCAAACTGAACTCCCCCCCCACAGGTACGGGAGCACTGTCCCCAGGGTCCCCAGGACCCCCAGTTGCCATGGCTTGAAGCCTGAAAAACACACGAACAGCGGGAGGTGAGTTCATCATCCGAGCGCGAATGGAGTTCTTACATCTCAAAGTCACTGCTAATGCTCTCCTCAACTGAAGGCAATTCCTTGGCCATTTTAGCAGGGGTAACAGGTTTTAGGAGCCTTCTTTCTCCCAGCAGTTAATTTCTATCTTTTATTTGCACACTGATGACATCTCATTTGCACTGTGAGTGCAAAGGCAATACTGGGCCTTGCTCCGCACAGACGCCTTCAGCCTCTTCATGGAAGACACCCACAATTTCATGTGCTGCTCTCTTATTTTTTGCTATTCCTACCAAAAAGGCCCCTTAAACTGGCTCCAAGGGGTTCAGCTCACAGAATATATCCATACTGCTAATCTGAGATTAATTAAATCCAACTATGGTGATTGGTAGGTATTGCTTGGAATTACTGGCACGAGGTGGAGTTGTCAACTCCGCTACATTGGCTATAGTATTGCAATATCATGTAGAAGTATATAAATCCATTAAAAAGGGTAGAGAAATCCATTTAAAAAGGGTGTTATAAAGGCTGTAGGTTGATTTAAAAGGCTCTCATAGTTTGCAAATATTTTCACAAAGCTCTACAAGTCCATGGCTCTTCTGTAGGTATAACAGAAGGGACTAGTGTGTACCCAGTGAATTTATCTGAACTGTGCAGCTGACAGCTCTCATGAGCCTGGGGACTCTTCAGAGGTATAAAGAAGACAGGGGTTCTCTTGTCAGCGAAAGCATAAACTTCTCTGCTCCAGAAATTGTGTTCTGGATTAACTTCATCTACCTTTTCCTTCATTAGAATTAGGGCCCTGGGCCTTTCAGATGAGGGCTGTAAATTAAACGTAGAGATGTAATTTGTCTTGCATTCCATGGCCAAGAAGCCCTGATACCTGATTTACTGAATGGGCAAATCACCTCCTCTGAAAGGATGTTCCCAGTTTTCCACAAATGAAGGCTTTCCTTCAGGAAGAAAATACGCTTCCTGAACCTCAGCGGCATTTTTCCTACATCCCTGACCAACAACACCCCAATTAGGTGCTAAACAAACAAGGCAGCTCTCAATCTGACTTCCACGCAGCCCATTTCACTCCCACAAAAATCAGCACCTCTGAGTGATCGCCTTTTATAATTCCCCTCGAGTTCACGGCCGGTCACTTACCGAGTAGTATTTCTTCTTGGTTTTGTCCACGCACTTCCCTTGGAGGCAGATCCTTCCTTTGCCACAGGGGGTGCCCTCGACGGCGGGCAGCTTCTTGGTGAGGCAGACCATCTGTCCCTGGCGCACCACGGCGCACCAGAGGCGGGAGCACACGTCCATGCCGGGGCACACCGTGTACTCGGCGCCGAACGCCAGCTTGCACTGCCGGATGGCGTCGTACGTCTGCCCCGGCAGCTCCTCGGGGCCCACGATGTGCTTCCTGGGCTGGTCCAGCAGGCAGTTCCCTAAAAAAGCAGTTGTTTACTCAGTTATTTACTGTTATTTCCCAGTTTTCTCCGCAGTGCTGCGAAGTCATTTGGGTGACAGCAAACCTCCTTCAAAGGATGGTGACATGAAGACTCTGAGGTGACACCAGGTTTTGCACGAGGTCAAACTGCTGCCACTGTGTTCTCGCCCAGCTGCTGAGCTGCCTATTCCTACCCTGAGGTGTAAATGAGTCTTACCCACGTCCTTTTGGCCTTTCAATCCTTTATGCAAGACTCAGAACACATGCCGTGCTATTTATCGGTTTGTGATTTAAGGAAGACTCAAAGTAAGCACAGTTGTCATTGGAGTTTTAAGTCAGGATGTCAGAAATGGTAAAGCTTCTAAATGAATGCCAGAAATATCAAAAATCACACACTCGTAGCCAATGAGGGCAAAAAACCCAAACAAAACAGAACGAAAAATAAAAAATTCTCCCAGGCCAAAGGAAAAATATAAGCTGTGTATCAAAACTAATGTTGGCATTAAAGCTGGATTGGACTTTTCTTCTAAGGAATGATACTTGGCTGCTTGTCCACAAGTTTGAAAAGGGCTATCCATTTTATACAGAAAACCATAAATAACAGGAATTAAAAACTGCATGAATGTAAAGATTTGTATGTGTTTTAAGGTCTGCAGTGGTCAAGATTCGTCTGGCATGCTCTAAAAATGAGAATTCCCATTTATGTTCTAGGTATCTTCTGATAGCTGTTTGTTTTACTATTGAAAACCTCACTTGTTGACATGCAGAACTATTTATTCAGTGTAACCTCTTTTACACTTCATGAAAGGGATATGTGGTCTGGGCAAGCTTCACTCATCCTCGGCCAAAATAACTCACCACAATTTACCTCACTTTGGAATCCACACCAGTGTTCTTCACTTGCATCATAGCTGAAAAAAGCCTATCTATAAAACCCTCACTATTTACACAAAATGGAATAGAATTTCAAGCTATGGCAGGGAATTTAAGCAAACCAAATACCCCATTTCTCAATAGCTTCAGTTTTCCTTCCAAAACACACCCTTACTGCAACTGTTCTTCTGTCCTTCTAAAGACTAATGCCAATTAGCCAAATTAGCCAAAAATTCTTTCTGCATGATGACTTGCAACCAAAAACTCTCTGTCTTGTTAAACCTGTTCCATTTGCTGACCCTGATTTACCCTAGCTTTATATTTAATCTGGATTATGCTGAATTTTTAATGCAGACAAGGTGTGCCAATGCTAGATGTCATGAGATAAAGATAATTAAAAGTACGATGGGCTGTTATAGTATCAAATATTAGAGAAATGACGAGGAGTGAGGAAGCACCTATCTTTTTACCTGGAGTTTCTGGACATAATTTGCAGAAGTTCTGGCAAAAATACACTTTGTAAAAGTAAATAACAGTGGAAATCCTCCTTCATATTCCTTGTGAGGAGGGAAGAAGCCACTACAATGTGAGGGCAGTGATAGGAAGGCTGTAGCATGTCAACATTTAGTTTATGCCCTGCTTTTGTACCTACTCTGAAGTTTATCAAACCCCCAATAGAGCTGTTATTCAGTATTTTAAAACATCATATTAACACTTTATTTCGACTGGAAATAAAAATTTAGAGAAAAAAGAAAGGAAAGTCTCATCCTTGCATATACACACCTGTCAATCATTTCAGTTAAAACCCATCCATATGTGACTAACAAACAGGTTTCACAAGCTTACATAGCAAATACAGCATTTTTGACCCTCCAGAACACAAAGGGAAGGAGATCCAAACTTCTGCCTAACTGAGGAAAGGTGTCTAATTTCTCCAATGCCAGGTGCTCCAGCTGATCTCACATGATAAATTCAAAACTCAAGACAGGGAAGGCCCCTAAGGATTTCCCACGGGAAAAAACCCATCTTTATGGGGGTAGACTGCAGCAGTGTCTGTGTTTGGACAGGTTGCAATGAAGTGAGGTGTTTTTACCCCCAGCTGGTCCAACTCCTGCTTGTCATGGTCAGAAAGGACAGAGTGGGCCCCTGGCTGGGAGGGCAGGCAGGGTTTCCATTCACTGCCTCACATTTCAACATCCAGGGCATGTACATACTGCTATTCCCATGTTTTTTGTCCTGGGTACTAAAGAACATCTTTGTGCCCTGGAATAGAGCAACATTGTTGGCTGATGACAGTGCTAATTAAGCTATCTCATTATCTCTCTCAATGCTATGTGTAATATATTTTGGGGAAGAAAAAAAGAAAGGCGGAACAAGATCTGTGCAGGAAGCAGATAAGCAGGATATAAATTAATTAAAATACAAACAGTCCTTGTTCCAGGTTGCACAGAGCACTGGGACTGAACACAGTCAGTCCCAAGCAACCATCCCACAGCCTGGTGGTTGGCATGACAATAAAGGCAATTAGTACCTTTGGAAAGGCTTTGCTAAAAGCAGATGGATATAAATGTCACTCTGCTCTGGACACGAACCGAGCCTTTTCTTCCTAAATGTCAAACTGTTGTCTGGGGTCATCTCGTGAGTGTAAAACAAATGGTGATATCATGACAGAGCTGTTTATTGTTCTCAGAGCAGACCCCAGGAGACAGGGAATCAGCACCTTGATCCTCCCCAGCCCCCTGGCTGACCTTGGACAAGACATTTCTGTTGGGATTTATTCAGCTGACTTTATGTAATGCTGGTGTCTGCACTGCACTCAGCTGTCAGGTGTTTCCCTACTGGGAAAAATGAGTTTATGGTGTCATTCAGCACCACTCGTGCACCCAGTGCTGCTGAGGCCACTGACTGTCAAATCAAGTCTCAAAATCGTTTAAAGTCAAATCACTGACTTCCATTTCTACTTCATGGATGGAGTTTTGTGTTCTGTTAGACAGATCAGTGATTTAAAATAAATAGCTGGAAAATTATAGATTTCTACAGAAAAGAAGACTGTTACTTAGAAAAGGTCTCTGAAGGGCTGATCTGTCAAGAAAAGAGATTTTCTAAACATTATGTATTTGAAATCACACCAATGACATCAGCAATAAAATTAATTCCCAGAGGGCTACAGACCTGTGTGATGAGAGGTTCAAATTTTCTATGGATAAATTCATCATCGATAACTCTTGAAGACTACACACCTGAGTGATAACTACTCATGAACTGAGGAGAAAACAGTTCAGAGTTCCTTACACTCTCTGAGAGGTCATTCATGAATGGTGGGAGAGTTACCTCAGGAACTCAAAAGGGAAAGTTCTCTTCATTTGTGGAAACTAATTTGGTAATATTAAATCAATGCCAGAGCAATATAGACCATAAAACAGGATAGTACAGATTAATGGATCTAATAAAATCGAGAGAAAAAATTAAGTCATTCAGAGAAAAATGTTTCAGAGAGCACTGAAATCAGCCGACAAAATATTTAAAAGCAAACCTTTACATTCAGCAGACACACCATACTTTTTATCCATAAGCATTCTGGTTACCATAACAACTTGATCCATTCACTCAATTATGTCATTTTTATCTCAGCATTTTGGAATTTGAGTGGTTTGTTTAATAACTGCAGTTGCTTTGGGAGCACAGTGAAGACTTTAAAATTCATTAAAGTGTGAAGACTATGCTTTTTTATTTCTACTTTAGGAAAACGAAATTTTTGTACTTATTCCCCAAGGGGTAAATGTCACATTTAGCAAATAAGCTGCCAAAAAATCTTCTTAGTAAAAAATATGGATTCACAGTAAAAAGTACCACGTAGCTGACACGTGATAACAGTGGTAACACATACCATGGCCATCATCGAAGAATTCTGTGATGGTTGCTGAAGTGCACTTGGACCAGGGTTTTGAAGCATCAATGCTGGTCAGAATGGAGGACATCAGGCGCTTGTCTTCCATGGAGCCAAAGTTCTCCTCACAGAACTTGGAGTCGTCATGGGAAAGCCCAAGCAAGTGCCCTGTGGAAATGAAGCACATAAATAACATTATATGACTATCCAGAGTTTGCAAACTGGAGCTCACAGTCATGTGAGGGAATGGAACTGTACTCATTTATATTTATCAACAATTGACTTCTTACTGTTTTTCCAGAGAAAGACTTTAGCCTGTAAAGACGCTCTGCAACTGTCTAGAAAGGTGCTACATCTTTTTAAACAGATAAAGCCAAAAGTATTTATGATGCAGCTAAACAAAGGGTAGAAGAATGAATGGGAATAAAGCTGCAGAGAGCTGAAATCTGAACTTAACACTCAAAGTGTCCAACCTAAGCCAGAGGTTGGTTAGTAAGATATGCAGGGCTAAACCATGAGTGCTTTAACAATAAGGACAAGACCACCCATCAAAGCCACTGCAGAGAAATAAACCTTAAAAGGGACACATTCTACAAGATTTGTTTTTGTTTTTCTTTTCAGATAGGTAAAACCATTTTTCTTTGGCAATACTTCCTATGTAAGGCCAGATAATGCTGGTTTTATGCTGCACTGAGACACGGCTGAATATCAGGAGGTGCATGTCAAGCTTCAATCTGATACAGCACTACATAAAGACTTGCTCTGAAGAGATGACAACAGCTTTGTTTCATTTCACACAAATGCTGGTGTTGGGCAAAACAATTCACTGCTAAGATTGTTATTTCAAACTGATGGATTCCTCTGACAGAGTAACCAAATAATCAGTGCATCACTTCTAACCTACAGAGTAAATTCTCTGGAAGTGGGCTGAGGATTTAATACATTGTATTTACATTGTATTTACTGATCCAAGACTGCTCACAGTTGTAGAAATTACCTCACTGCAGAATATTTGTAAATATAATGCAATGAGGGTCTCTCAGTGAAAAAGGAGTTTCATTTGTAAGTCACTGCCTTGGTACTAAACAGTTCTGGGTGAATAAAAAAAGCTGGAGCATTGATCCAAAGAGTTTGGCTAACATCCCATGGCACTCACCACTGGTTCAGTGTGGGATATGACTGATAGTTGGGTGCACACCAGAACATAATTTTTCAGAGTGCTCAGCATTTTATAGCACCATTCAGAACTCCCCAGAACTCTGTGACATGAAGCTTTCAGTCTTGCAGGGCAGAATCCCAGTTTGCACAGCCTCTGGTACCACTCTGCAGCACCCCACCCACGTGAGATGCAGTTTTGCTCTCCACACAAATCCCTTCTTGCATAACTGCACCTCACCCTTCAGAACTGTTCATTTTCTGTGAAGGACATCCCATGTAAGCACACAATTAAACACTTAACACAGTACACATATTCACAGGCCTGTTAATGCTTCTGCAACTTGGGCAGCTCTCCAGTTTCTCTGCTACCTATGACATCTTTTTTTTTCTCCTCATAGAGCCAAATAATAAAATATCCTTTGGATATGAGGAAGCTTGCAGGCAAATTTCAAGCTCTTCACTTTGAGCAGAGAGATCGAGGATTTCTTCATAACACTGTTGCAATTTAGTCTCCCTCCTCAGAAAAAGGCTGGCCAGCCTCTGTGGAGAAGTTCAGAGTAAATAAATAAAACGAAATGCTTCTCAGGCCACTGTTCAGCACAGAACATTTCATCCCAAATACTTTGGCAAAAGCAGAAGAATCTGAAACAGGGTCATCTCCTGGAAAGTGTCAGGCTACTGAATTCACCTTTAATGAGAGAGCAGCATAACTTCTCTGCTTTACAGTGATAAATGGGGTGAGCTGAGGACACACCTCATTAGCAGCGTCTACTTTGTCATATTAAATCAGGCCATTGTTCCAGTGCATGACGAGAACTAAGTCACTTACTTGGCAGACTTCAGCCTTTTGGAGGAGAAGCTTCCCAAAGTATTTGTGAATCTCTCTTGTTATGTTTAAAATTTTCAGAAATAATTTTAAAAAACCATCATGACAAGGAAAGAAGCTCTAAGTAGCGAATAATTTCCAAAATACATAATTCTGATTGTTAGTATTTGAGCTTCTAAATTAGCCACCAGTGATGTTAGTGAGGATAATAGCATTAAATATATGGATTTTAGCTCTCCATACTGATTTGCCAGTTAACTTTGTATGCATGCTTACAAACACCGTGAATGCAACTCTCAAAGGATTTTATGGAGCTAAAATTCCTAATTCCTATCACAAATTTCTCTCTGTCCTAACTTTGCATTTTAAGGCACTCTGACCAGACTTAGAAGTGATTAAAGCATATGACAAACTCCCAATGACGCTAAAACCTGGTTTTGCATTTCATTATAAAGAATCAAAATTCAAAATATCACAGGGCTGTGTAACCTCTAAACACTGCCTGGCTAAGTTTTGCTCTTTTTAGCACAGAAGCGAGAACAGCAAAGTCCTTCAACACCTGTGCCCTTCATCCTTTTGCATCCGAAAATTAAGGATGTGACAGTTCCCTTCCTACTTCAAGAAGTCTCTCCCCACCACCCCTCATGTGCGTGACCGTGCTGGTGTTATTCCATGATATTAGGGTGGTTTCTGGCATTTTGTGGTGGGGTGCTTCCTTTCCAAAGTGGAAAGGTTGATCCTTCAAGTGATCCATACGGAAGCAGAGCTCTGGAGGAAGCTCTGGACAGAAGTGAAGACTCGAGGAATACGAATCTTACGAAGAAGGCTTTTAAAACCAATGCCAATTTTAGCCGCACCCCATTTTGTACGACTCTGAACGTCAAACCGGGCTATTGAAGAGAAAGAAAAGGCTCCCAGCAGCTGTGTGGAATGATGACTGATTGAGAATGGGTTTGTAGATCATCTGCTGTTTTCTACTTAATGAAGCATCTTACTGGTGCTGACAGTTCCCACTGAGTGAAAATGACATAATATAATTTTACCAGCAGGATGGTGTTTAGTTAAGTTATGCTGTAGGAATGCACGAAATGGCGAAGGAAACAGATGGAGAGGAGGCAGGGGTTGCCCTCTTGTAGCCAAGGAGGAGGTGGCCTGCTTGTAAATTCATCTCAAACTCCAAAAAGACCAATGACCTAAACCGAGTGACATCCTCCCCTCACAGCTCTCCCTGCTGAAGGCCAACGCCTGCTACAGCCCAACAGGAAACAATACCTGCAATGGGTTCAAAAATGATCCCTATACCTTGCAGGAATGGGGTGCATATCCCTAATACAAGGTGGGAATACTTCAGAGATATTATGACAAGTCAGTTAAAACTTTCATTCTCTCCGAGGATCAGGACACGAGAGCTCTGCAGGGAAAGCAGGAGTGCACCAGAGCTGTGCTGGATGTGTGGTGCAGCAGCTCTCCTGTTCCCAGAATCACAGGATATTCTCAGCTGGAAGGAGCCCACAAGGATCATCCAAGCCCAGCTCCTGGCCCTGCACAGGACAGCCCCAAGAATCAAACCACGTGCCTGAGAGTGTTGTCCAAACACTTCTTGAAGTTTGGATATTTCTGATTTTTCTTAATATACAGTTCTAGACTATCTGCAGAGTTTCTCTGAGTGAACAGCAGGCAAAATTACTCTACTCTCATTCATTTTTCACTGCTATTTCAAGCATAAGAAACAAGAAAACAGAAAATACCCACAACATACAACAAGCCAACCCTAGCTTCTGCTAAAGCACAAACCAAGGTGGGTCTCCCGGAAAAAAGCCACCAATCCCTGCTTATGGCCAAGAACTTGAACAGCACGTCAAAGAGCAGCTCTTGCACTCCATCTGACCACAGGACACGTGCAAGGTGACACAGCAGGCTGAAAAATGCTGCAGGCATTGTAATTTGTTTTCTCAGAGAAGCTCAGCTCGGATGAAGCATGTGTTTGCCAGTGAGGTCATGCCTTTCACCTAATTTCCAGTTGGGACAACTGGGGTGCAAAAGAAGGTCAAGAGATTTGCCCCAGGTTACCCCGTGAGCCAGTGGCTCTCAGGGGATCAGGGTTCAGGAAGCTCCTGGCTCAACATTCCTGGGGCTAATCACCAGCCCAGACCTTCTGCATTAGCCTCCCCTCTGATAAACAAAGATTACACGTGGGAACTCTGTCAAAACAAAACCATTTCTTCTGGCATGGGCTGTTTTTCTAACTCCCGTCAGTATGTGACTCCTTCTTAAGAACTTCATGCTGGTATCAACTCAGGAATCCTCCTGAAGTCATGATGGACCTAAGCAATAACAATTAATAAAGCTGTTGTTTTTATAAAACAGAAGTGGTTTCAATTACACAAGCTTACCAAAAAATTGCATAGAATATAAAACTGGCCATTCCTCTTTTTTTTTATTCCTGAACTTTCCCTCCAGTTTTCTTTTCTTTGACTGCTATCAGTCACTTATGAAAGAAAAAGGATTAAAAAAAAAATCACCCTCTCTTTTAAATCTCCAGCCCACAGGCAGTTTTTAATATTTCTGGCTTAAAAGAGTTCTTCAGACTCAATGAAACAATAGTCTGGAGTGCAGCTTCTTCTCAGGAGCAGACATGAAAAAAAAAAAAAGCCCCAATCAGACATTCACCCACCAGTGCTGCAGACTTTACACAAAACAAACCTGTGCTGAGCTGGCTCGTTGTAAGAGACTTGTGGGAGATCACAGACACGTCACCCCTGTCGGACAGGCAATTCCCAGGCAAGATTCTGCCCAGACAATGTGGGCCAAGCAATCAGAGACCACTGTGTCCACACAAACCTAAATAATCATTAACAAGATCTGGCCTTGGAGGTCCACACTGCATCTGCTGCACTAATTAATGGGGCATGTAGAAGAGAAATGTTCATTTTAGTGAAGAAGTGGGACAGGGTGACACCTATTTCACACCTGTTCAACTCAGAGGAACTTGGAAAGAACATAATTCACAGCAGTTCATGGTAAATGAATGAACTCAGTGCAGGAATGTAAAAATTGCATTGCCTGCTGTCCATTATTGGGCAATCCTGCCTTCCTCTGCACCACAAGCGCCTTCCCCACAAAAACTACATTATTGTATTGGTATTATCTACCTGCCAAGGAGGAAAGAAATCCCTGCTTCACCCTGAAGTCTGGAAGGCTGGAGGCTCAGGCTGAACACTGAACTTATTCTAGGATCATAACATCAGAGTTCACTTAGGTTGGAAAAGACCATTAAGCACAACCATAAACCTGACACTGCCAAATCCACCACTAAAGCGTGTCCTTAACATATTTTTTGATAATGACTGCTGTGAAATACTAGGCAAAACACAGAGTTTTACAGTTTGCTTTAGGCACCATGTCTGCTGCAGGTAGAACAACAACACATTTTATATAACAAGTTAATAAAAATATTGCTGGGCAAGCCAAGAATTTCCATTCAAAATTTTAACCAGCAACCTTTCAGACAGCTGATGTTTGCTTTTTGAGGCATCAGCCTAATTGTCTGCCCCTCCTTCAGCTCTTGTGAAGGCTTAGCTTTGTCTGCCCATCTTTTCTCTTAATCAAAAAGGGTATGTTCATGAAGGCTTAATTTGAGAGCTTTTGCAAGCAGAAGTTAAGATAGAACTTTGAAAAAAGGTTCAAAGAGGAGGAATCAAGCAATTTTCTTGATGCATGTCAGCAGAGAAGACTTGGATGAGTGTACCCTCTGTTGTTTTGTTGTTTTAAGAAAGCAAATCTGCCTAATTATGATTACCTGGATATCTGCCTAAACTTCATCTGTCACGAAGGAAACCTAATATGAGACTCAGACAACCTCCACTGTTCTTCTCATGTGGCTTTGAGACTCTGTGCCCTTGGCAATGTATCCCTCTTGAAATGAAAGGCTACAGGAGATTTGTAGCTGTCAGGTCTGAAGCCTGTCTTTATCTGCTTTATCTTGACAGCCTCGAAATCAAAGGGCTGCATGTTCAGCAGAACATGGGGAAGAAAAGATTGCTGTGTTTAGTTACTTTTGAGTGTACACAAAATGAGCACATGTGGTAAAACAAGGAGTGGGAGTATTTTTTGACTCTTCTACGGACATCAAAAGAAAGACTCCTTTAAGTATCACACACGTTGTTCTCGGTTTCATTTGTTACTGAAGAAGGGTCAGAATCAGAGTTTGCTGTTAAGCTAGACGTGGTATTCCCTCCTCAGAGGCCTGCAGCTCCAACACAGCTCAGGCTCTGAGTAAACAGCTCCAATCCACTCAGAGCTCATGGTATTCTGATGTATTTCAGTGAACCACATGAGTAGAGATGCTAGGAGTGATCCCTCACTTCTAAAATGCCTTTTTTTACAGAAAATGATGCTCTCAAATACATTTTGCTGATGGGGCTCGTGACACTTTTGTCCTCAGTGGTGGCAAAGGCCACAGAACGATACCATGCTGGAAAAGATTTAGTATCAAACTCGCTACTTAACATGTGAGGAAAATTCTTGGCTGTGAGGGCGGTGAGGCCCTGGCACAGAGAAGCTGTGGCTGCCCCATCCCTGGAAGTGTCCAAGGCCAGCTTGGAGCTACCTGGGATAGTGGAAGGTGTCCCTGCCCATGGCAGAAGTGGGACTGGATCATTTTTAAGGCCCCTTCCAACCCAAACTTTCCAGCTTTAGTTTCCGTCCAGTCCCTTGGTTTCAGGCATTACACAGCCCAGCTGTGGAGGATGTTGTGATAACTCCTCATAACCACAGAAAATGATGCTGAGCAGGGACCTTGAAAAGGCATCCAGTGCATCCCTCTGCCCTGGGGCAGGATCAGCATCCCCTGAGCCACAGCTGCTTCAGCCAGCTGGCTCCTGTGAACCTCCAGAAATGGAGCCTCCCCAAGCACTTCAGTCCTGCCCTCAACTGTCCTGCTTAGATGATTTTGGCTAATGCTTAAAGCAAATCTCCCCTGCTCCAGTTTCAGGCCATCACCCCTTGTGCTGTCCCAGGTGGACACGGGCAATGATTTATTATGCAAATTTTTGCGGCGGTTTTTTAAACGTATTTGAAGGCTGCTTTTATCCCACCCTTTGGCCTCCCCTCCCCAAAAGTCACATGTGAAAGATAAAAGGAAACTAATGAACAAAGGTTTAATTAGTTCCACGTAGCAATGCTACAGCTATAGCCTAAAAATAAAATACTTGGAAAGAACATCAGTAAACCATATTACTCAGGAGGACAGAAGGAGTAACTGCATGCCAGAGTGTTTGTGTAACAGAGGAGTAGGAACATTGCAAAAGGTCAAATGAACATTATCACTGAGAAAAAAGCCTGTACTGCCTCTTTTTTTAAAAGTGAGTTTCTCAAGATTGATGGAAAGAACAAAGATAGATATGATTTAAGCTGTTAGACCCATGTAACTCCCACTGAGCTGAACTGGAGCTTTGCCTGCTTGAAGGCTGCAGGAAGGATGCTTTTGTATTTAAGAACTAGATCAAAACTCAAGAGACTCTAGATCAAAACTCAAGCTTAATTCTTGGCTTTCCCTGGGATTCCCTTTGTGATTTGGGGAAATTTCCTATTGATAAAACAAACAGTAGCTCCATTTATACCCCCTTGAACTCTTCTCATTTTGCTTTTGTAGATGGCAAACTGTTTAGGGTGGTGAGATGTCTGTGCCAAAGCACAGTGGGACTCCAGCAGAGACTTCTGACCATGACTGTACCTCAAAACACAGCACCAGGCTGCTAAACATGGATATATCCCACCACAAAATATGTTTAATGTAATTCCAACTGATTGACTGCGCCTGATGCTGGATCATGCCTATCTTCACTTTTTTATAATTCAGCACTGTCAAAGCAACAAATCTCCAACCCAAAAGTCCAGAGCATCAGAGTGAAAATATCATAGTTTTTCTTTCCTGATGGCTATTTTAATAAGGGATATATGGACAAGCAATATAGTGCTGCCCTATGAAAAACATTAAATAACTGTTGAGATTATGAGCAATCTCAGGTTCCTCAATGCTCTCCTCCACATGTCCCCAAGAGGCAGGGAAGTGCATGGAACAAGGAAACATCATTTTTACAGACAACAATCTGCTGGTAACAAAGGCTTGGAGAATGCTCCATACTGAGCCTAAGCTCAGACAGAACTGCAGAGCTGTGGAGGTGTAGCTGAAGGAGCTGCTAGGAGTAAAAAAAGGCATCCATATGCCACAACATGGTGATGAACTGATGATTTCAGGCAAGAAATTTCCAGGGGGTTATTTTTGTGAAAATGAAGCTGCTGCTGCTGTCCCAACTGACAGCAGCAGGTCCCCTGCTAGAAAATAACCAGAAATGGATTTACCCTTGGTGGCTGGACGGCTTGGCAGACTATGATTTCAAAATAGCATTTATGGTATTAGCACTGCTCCTCTGTATTCTGAGGAGAAACATTCAAAGTTACAACGTTGCTTTCTGGGGTTTTTTTTTGTTGCATTATCCTCATTTTTTTTTTCCATTTGACATTGGAGACAAGCTATTACTGATTTTCCTACATACAAGTAGGACAAGATTCAGGTCCTACCTTATCAAACTTTATATAAAGATCTCCACCTCTTAGTGCCAGCTAATCAGTTGTACCAAGAATTTGGCTGCATCTATTCCTTCCTGTGCTCTCCTTTACAGGCCCGTGGAGGCTTTGCCTGTTGCTGCTCATTCATTCTCTCCCCCTCAAAAACCACTGGTCAACATCCATCTATTTTATCTGAAAGAAATAAAACAAACATCTCACACGTGATGTGGCAGAACCCCTGGCACCAGAAGCAGCAGGTTTATTCTGCAGCGAGCTGCTTTTTGGCTTCCTGTGCACCAATCCAACCTGAGCCCCTGGGCTGTGCATCCATCCTCCTGTCGGGTTGAGCTGCAGTTCAATTTACTTTGGTTCCCTTCCAGAGAAAGAATCTGAGCCTGGAAAATGCTCTTGGATCCTTTAGGGGGGAAACAAGAGCATTCACATCCCCCTGGAAGTCACAGTGAGGACATTCTGATTATCAAGTCCATGTTAATGATGCTGTGTCTGCCCTCCATGCACAAAAACTGCTGAGAGTGACTCTCCTTCCCTCAGTGGCTCACCTTGACCCTCCTACTGCCAGAAAAGAACATCTCAGGGCCCAGAGCATCCCCTCTGACTGAGGAACCAAGCCACTGTAAAATTAAAGCTACACCCTGCCCACAGGACAGGGGGAACTTGGAGATTTCTGGATTGTAGGAAGAAATCTGGTCTCCAAATAAAATAAAGCAAGGTTTTCCCCAAAGTGCTTAACTAAAGGGTATCCATGCCACACTTTTTATTTTTCATCCTTTTTTGACCTTTGATTTAAGTACTCAAGCAATTTTAGCTGTGTTTTCTTCTCAGCTTCTCCTACTTCAGGCCACACACACAAAGATCATTCTGTGACTTGACACCCCTCCTTTCTTAAAAACTTCTGGCGAGGAGGAAAAAAAAAGGATGTTATTTTAAACAGCCTCAAACTAGAGGTTTTATGTCCATTAGGGTTCTTCTTTATTCATTTCAATTCATGCCTTTTTTACATTGAAAATTATAGTTTTTACAGATTCCTGTAAATGCCTGGGTATGAAAATGGCCTTTCTCCAAAATCTGCTTCTAGATCACTAAAAATAATTACTTTTGCTTATATTTTCTCTGTATGGAATGGAAGGTAACAATGTGAACGTTTGCTGCTCATCCCTGCCTTTACTGATCTGTGTTCTTTCATTTTTAATCTACCTAAAAATGTATTTATTGCTGATAAAATGGCAGGAAAGACACTGCTCTCCTCTTCACACACCAGATCCATCAACACTGGCACCACAAGAAGGCTCCTCACCCAACCCTGCCCACTGGCCCTCAGCAGAGGCTTCCCTTCTGGGTGCAGGGGGACACCAGCAGCGTCCCAGCACCCTGGCTCTGAATGACAGGCTAAGCTTGCCATCTAACACATCCCAGGTTTGTGATGGCTCACTCACAGCATCCACATCCCACGTGAATCTGCATTTCTGCACTGCTGTAGCTATCTCCAAATGCACTGAATTAGTGATTCCAGAGCACTTTTTCTTTTGTCGTGACATTATTGCTTACTAAAATAAAATTTCTGCTTTGGGGACTCATCCTGCTGCAATATTTCATGTTTTCATGCAACTACTGATCCCTTCTCCAGCCACTACTGATGGAACTCCGTTGCAGAGCTATAACAGGAGCAGGGTTAGAATCACTTGTCACTGAAGAGTCAGGTCATTTTCCATCCTTGGTGACCTCTGTTTCCTGAGCCATATGTATAAGGCACTCAGATCTCAGCCTCTACCTGCAAGCTCCTTGAAAATGGAACCACTGCAATGATACTCCCAAAGCAAACTTTACTTTGGTTTGGCACAAGGTACAAGGCAATTCAGCAGCTGGCTCTCTGTGAAAGTTCTCCTTCCCTTGTTATTTCCTTCCAAGAATATTAAAAAAAAAAAAAAAGAAAAATGAAAAAAAAGAACCTTTTCCACTTTTAAACTGCTGTTCATTCCCCAAAGTGAACAGCCCTTACAGCAAATGTATTTCCAGTGAACACAGCTCACAAAACATCAGTAAATTAAACATAACCAAGATGGCAGCAGTCCCTCTGAAGGCATATATCATGACAGATATTATATCCCAGAATACAAACTTTCTTCTGTCATTAATTCTACCTTAAACCCTTCTGAAGGGTACACGCAAGGCTCCTAATTTCATTGCTGTCCACTGAGGTGGAAACTGAAACAAAGCTAAACAGGATTTTTGACCAAACCTTCATCACCTAAATACTGTTTCACTTACTACGGGATTCACAAAGGTGGAATTTCCATACACTTACAAAGATATCAGAATATGTTGTTTTTTTGCCACAACAGCTTTTCTCTGCAGCTAATACCAGGAAAAAAGCTCCCTAACAGCAGCACATGCAACAAGTTGAAAAATGTCACTTATTTTCCAATAAATAAACACATGCAAATTACAACAGATGGGCCAAAAGCTTTCTCAGGAGGGCCATGCACTGACATCTTTGGGCAGTAGCAGCAGCCTTTGAATTTTCACTTCAACTGCTGCTTAGAAAGGCCACTGTCAGGGAGGAAACACCTACTGTGCGCCTTCCCCTGCCTTCTGATCCCTTATTAGTTAACCCTGAAGTGCATATGTACACAGCCCTAATCCCCAGGCGGGGCTCGGGGCCGGGGGAAATCTGGAATTAATTGTGGGGTATTTTGGTTCCTAATGCAGCTGTTGTGAGTGTTTGGCTTGGCAGGGGAACAGAAAAGGCACTGCATACCAATTTCGTGAGCCACCGTAAAGGCTGCGTGGAGGCCGTCGTCTTCAATCACGGCGCAGCTGCGCTCGGGGGAGCAGATGGTCCCAACGTCTGCCATTCCCAGGGTATCACAGGAATGATGCCCACATAAATCCTGCCCGGGAAGGGGACAAAAAATTTTAAAAAACACATTAAATTAAGTTTTTACACCCAGCGGTAACAACTGCTTGAAGTCGCCTTCGCCAACAGCAGGACCTGAAGGAAAATATCAATGTAAGGTTCCAGCTAAAGATGTTAAAAGCACAGCAAGCCAGTCCATGGTAAGGTCAGCGGCAGTATTTTCATGGACTTTAACAGGATTTGGATACGTTCTGCAGCTAATTGTTGTTAGTTAAATTTGTATTTCTACGATGCTCACACTTGCATTGAGGTAGGTACTTCAAATATGCTGTGGGAGCATTTCCTCATTGACAATAAAACCAGAAAATTGTCTTTATTTACACTGACAGAAAGCTTCAGCTTCCTGATCAGTACTTGAACCAGAGATCACCTTGCTTTTCTGAAGCAAATCTTATACCTGCACTTAAAAGAAATGACATTGTTACATGTGAAACCCCATTTCACTTCTGTCAAGCAGTACAGTTAATAGTTTGTTACCCAATAATACACCAAATATTTAAGCAATTGTCAGAGATTGCTGAGAGTCAGTGATATGAGAGGGCAAAATCCCAACAACTCAACCACTTCTCCCACATGTAGATATGGGGTGTCCCCAAAAACCATGCAGGCAGCATTAGGTTTTTTCTTTCAACTTTGCTCAGACATTGTTTTTTTATCACCAGCAGTAACTTTTCTGCGTTTCTGTTGGAGCAGAGGGAAGAATATTAGTGTGAATGTGCATATATATATACATTTTTTGGATGAGAAGGAAAAGTAGGGGCCATGCTATTTGGAACACTTCAACATTTCATCGTGGTTGAATGAAACTGTCATTTTCAAGGCATGACAAATGTTATTATCAAAATGATCAAAGAGCACTTTTTTCCCTTCATTTTTAAGATTCTCTTCTTCCCTTCAGATCTCTTTCTATAAGGACTTCCTTTTATGAAGCCTTTCATAATTAATCCATCTGAACAAGAGACACCTTGTAGGAGGCTTCAGAGCAGCAGTGTTCACTGATTATGACAGGTTAGGCAAACATGGAAATGCACAGGATTCAAATCCCACTGAAGTCAAAGAAAACCACACCGAGTTCACAGATACTGTGACAGCATCTCTTTACAAACACAAAATAAAAAGGGGTTTTTTTCCCCAACATAGAAATTTTTCAAGCTGAAAACACAAAGCAATATTACATACATGGAGGAGAAATTTCAGGCTCAGTTCTGGTTTCCAGCTGTCTGGGAACTCTTGGTAAATTCACTCTCGTTGCTACTTAATACCAAGCTTTAAATGCTGCACTACCAATGACCAAAACAGCCTGGCAAGAAGAGAGGGAATGTAGTTGAAAAGTATTGAATTTCCAAATTTTCACAGGTGTAATCCATGGTTTAAGGAAAACTTCCATTCTCTAGCACTGCATATAGCATACAGACAATTTTCTCTCTAAGCCCCCAGGCCCCCAGACTTTGCCTCTGGCTCTTCATGGGTTATAAGAAGTATGGGATGCATATTTCGAAGTATTTTAGAAGAAATGCAAAATTTTTCCAGTTCTGTTAAGGCAAATAAACTTTGCATCATTTTCAGCAGCTCTCAACCAGCGCTGGGAGAGGCCTCAAGTGAGCTCATGTTATTCTTATGTCAAATATCTGGGGCATATTCAACAAGAAGACACCATCCTTAAACTCCTTTTGTTTGGGTTCATATCCAATTAACCCTTTACACTGAATTTCTCACTCTCCATAACTCCCTGACAGAAGGGTGCAGCCAGGTGGGGTCGGGCTCTGCTCCCAGGGAACTATCAATGGGACAAGGAGACAGTCTTAAGCTGGATGTTTAGGCTGGACATTAGGAAGAATTTCTTCATAAAAAGGGTAATTAGATATTGGAAGGGGTTGCCCAAGGAGGTTTGGAGTCCCCATCCCTGGAGGTGTTTAAGGATGTGACACTCAGTGCCATGGTCTGGTTTACAAGGTGGTGGTCAGTCATAGGTTGGACTCAATGATCTCAGAGGTCATTTCCAACCTAACTGATCTGTGATTCTGTGACAGAGCAATGTGACCTGAATCCACACAAGCAGCTGAACTGAAATTCTTACACAAGTACCGAAAAGCACATAAATCAAACAGAAAGCAGCTTACTGGAGGAGGGCTAGACAGGCTGACAATGCCAGTGATAGTATAAACTGCATTAATTCAGGCTTTGTCTCTGCATGCAGATTCTATGTCACTCGGTCTTTTCTTGTATTTGGGTGTCATTATTACGTAGATTCTGACATCAGTGCTGCTCCCAGTGTGGGCACAATGGTATCAGCACTCAGATGCCTCATGCCAGTCAGGATTTATTCCCATTTGCACACAAAGTAGCTATGCTGGGAATTTACACCAGCAGGCACAGCCAGAGCGCACAGCGATTCACCAGATTTCACGACACAAATATAACTAAAAGAATATAATTTTTCTAAGCACACAATCTCACAAACTTCCATAGAGCTGATTCTGATGGGATGTGTTGAGCATGGAACATCAGAGCAGAAATGTTACCATACTCTCATCTCAGCATTTCAAAAGCTGTGCACAGGATTGCATTACACTATCTTCCCCAGACATTAGGGCTGTACCAGAGGCTGGTCCTAGGAAATCCCACAGCAGGAAAGACATGATTCTGCAAACTGCTTTTATGTAAAATCACCTGGCTCCTCCAAATCCCCACGGACAGCTGGAAAACAGGTGTCCTCAGATGGTGTGGGACCAGCCACCCCCAGAAAGGAGAAGAGTGACCACCCTGGGGTCAGAAAGTGGTGGCCAGTGCTGCAGCAAAGCCCTGGTCCCTCAGCAGCCCCGTGGCCACCTCCCTGTGGCCCCCCAGCAGTCGGTGTGGGAGCCCTGCAGCCGCTGCCAAATCCCAGCTGGGAAGCAGCAGAGGGGCTTGTAAAGGATTCTGCAAACAAGGACAGGAAATATTTTCTGGCATTAGCTCCTTTGTAAGAAGCTGTTACGGGGATGTCTGTGGGTTGCCCATCTGTTGCTAGAGCAGGGCATGCCATGGCTGTGCTTTGAGCATCCTGGTTTTCCCTGCCAATTCCAGCCCTCGGTGACTGCCTGAGGATGCTCATTTGCAGCAAAGGCTGACATTGTCAACAATCATTTAGGCAGATTACTGAAGGCTCAGCCCAATGTTGCCATTGTCTCACTCATTCTTTCCTTCTCCTGCCTCTGCATCATTTGAACTGGAATATATTCCTATTCATAGTATATACTGTAAACAGAACTGCAGCCTATCAAGTGGCATCTCTGAGACAAATACTCCGAAAAGTTTGCTTTTGGGTCAATTCACCAATACTAGCTTCCAAACAGCCTGATTTCAAGTGATGTTACTGAAAACCACGCCCGCTGACCCATCAAACACTGGCTACGGATTATTCCTTACCAGAATCAATAGTTACATTGTTTTTTGCTTTCCTGGGCAGTCCTGGAAAGCAGTCTACTACTTTCATGGGAGTACAGTAAAAGGTTTTCTTTCCCTGGAAAATATTTTAATTTTTCTTTAAAAACAGGCTTCAATGTAATGATGCAATCCTAAAAAATCTGTGTGGGTAGCCTCAACTTTTCATACTCCAACTACAGCATGAGGAAAGAGAGAACTCATGATACATAAAATCAGTTTCCAATTATTATTTCACTCTATTTCTTTTGCTTCCATTAGAAAGTTAATCAGCTGCTCAGTTCTGTACAGTCAATTGCCTTGAAACAGTGGCAGAAGCTTTAAAGAATGTTTTTTGATATTTCTAAAGCAGGAAAGCAGCCTGGCCCTTGATCCGCTTTACAGTAGATTCAGAACAGGGGAATGACAAGGGAATGCATTTGCTATGCAGGAGGCAAGAGATGTTAAGACTTAAGCTTTGGCAAAGGAATGGCTTAGTAAAGCTAAGCTGTACGTCACAAGTCTAGTAGTTAATTAAACAGCTCATTAGAGGCCAAGTTTTCTTGGCATCCTAAATCCATCAGGAGCAGCTGGCTGGCTGCCATGTGTACATGGCATTGTTGGGAAGGGAGATAACTGTCACCACGTCCTGGCTGGAGCAGGCACTTTATTTCACCTGAAATGGGTTCACTAGGTTTCAAAACAAGAATAATCTGTTTAGTGAAACCTGGTATTAGGTCAGAGCCCGCTGACCAGATCTAACACAGGATGTGAGCACCAATATGGATAATTTGCTGGGATGTAAGAGTGGAAGAACACGTCCTCGGGTCTTTTGAGTTATCTACCCCTCATAGGGCTTGCAGTTTGGGATCCTGTGGGCCTCGAAGTGCCACAGTTTCACAGTCTGGAACAGCTGGGCACTTCGCTTATTGGGGTTCGGATGTTTCATGTTTCTCCACCTTTGCCCCTGAGGGACGCTGAGCCTACAGAGCTTCTCAGATCAGAAAGAGAGGAACCCACAGGATTAGGCTTTGCACCACGTCAAGCTGCACATCACCTTCTTGTAATGCACAGCGAAAACCTTTACAGTTCTTTTCACTTGTTCTTCTGGTTCCTTTACAACAGCTCATCAGCCAAAGCCTTTTCCCAGTAAGAACTCGATCCAGCTACAAATTCCTCCCAGGGATGAGGCCAATTAGAAGCATGTTCTTCAGGAGAGCACTGTATGGTCCACACCAGGATACTGCCATGCACACGGGGAGCTGTGGCTCCTGGAGCAGCCCCTGTGCCCAAGGTTTCTCTAGCCCAGGCTGCAGCTGAAGTGCAGTCACTGAAGGGACTCAATTTTTGGTACCTATTGCTCACCCTTCTTCTTTCCCACTGAACAGCCTGTGGTAAATTACAGAAACAGCCTCCTCTCAGTGCTTGAGGAACCCAGACCACCTTGCTCCAAGCCCTGCGCTCCACTCAGCGGCTTCAGGTCACGATTCCTGTCGTTCTCACCATATGAATTACTCACTACACAGTGACAGACCTTTGGTCAGAGGGGTGGAAAGTTTCCTTAACACCTGGAACAGCTTACGACCTCCTGGTTAAGGACCTCTCCTGGGAGGTGGGCGATACAGACCTAAAATCCCTCAAGCAGAGGAAGGAATTAAGCACGACTTTCCGACTTCCTGCAGCAGCGTTCCCACCGCAGCCCTGGGCAGGGAGGGTGGGGTGAGGTGGTGTTAGGAACACACACATCCACCTTCCCATGAGCTCCTCTGCAAAGTGGGTGAACTTCTATTGATGTCACAGCAACGTGGAATGGCACACGTGGTTTAAAAAAGTAATGTTCACAGGAGCAGAAAGGATTCCAGGGGAGGAAGGACTCCTGTCAGACTCTCTGGGTTACTGCTCTGGCCCGTCCTGGCCACATTGTGAGGGGGTGGCCAAAGCCTCGTTCCCTTCTGAGGAAAACCACAAGGGTGATACCTGCCATATCTACCAAAACAAAACCCACATGTAATTCTCCAGTAATTTAGCTTAAAAATTGAGGTCGTTTGCTTTTGGGGTTCATGTGATAAATATGGGCCTGAGGCTTGGGCATTTGAAAGAAATCACAGCACAGTTATGCATACTAAACGTTATTTTAAAATATTGACAAAATGGACATAAAGCATTTGGAATCTGCGTGGGGAGGAGAAGTTTCAGTTATGAAACTGGTGACTGACGACCAAGTAAAAATGTGTGATTTAATCTGCCTAAGCCACAGGTCCTTTGTGGGAAAACTCCACACCATCTCTCTGGATCAGGGTGAATCAAACTTCTCCTCTATCAGTTACGTCCCACTTTATTTTCCCTAGGGACATCACTTAAATGTATCAGATGTGCAACAAAGTTGGTGAAAACACTATGAAACTGGTAGACACATCATGCTACAATTTCTTCAGAGTAATAATAATAAACAGTGAAATCTATTCTATCGACCATTGGTACAGTGACTTGTTTTACTACTAAGGGATAATAATTGTTGGAAGATGATAATAGAGAAATGAAGGAAAAAAAAAAAAAAGGAGAAAGAAGTAGAGCCAAAGAAAGCATGTGCTCCATGCAATGAAATTATCGTCTACAGAGCTGAGATAATACAAAGCTTGCTGTTAAATTTCAACAGCACTGCCAGATGGACAGTTAAACTAAACCAAACACACCAGCCCCATATAATTACTGTGTAGAAAAAGGCAGGACAGTGGCCTTTGGCTCCAGCATGAACCCTCTGCTCGAGCCAGGCATGATGGTACTATCACAGATGATGCTAACAAGCACTTAGGAAAGGATTTTTTCTTGCTCCTAATGCCTGTATCTACTGTGAGAAACATCTATTTTAATCTTCAGATGATTCAGAACTGGGAGGAAAGGAAGAGAGCTGGATTTTGTCCAAATGCATTCAATAGTTCACTTGCAATTTAACTAAGGGCCACTAATGAAACAGACTGGATGAATTCTAGAGGATAATTGCAGAGCAGGCTGGACCTCAGAAAAAGAACAGTGTGAGTTCAACTGCAGTTTGCAAGTTCCACCTAATCTGTTTTGCTACTGTGACAAATAATCTGGCAAGTGTTTGGTTGCACCCATAAAAATCTGAAGATAATCTGCTTCCAGCTTCTGCAAACTGTTCACAATAAAAAAGCCTGAAACAGACTAAATTCTAAATTTGCTGCTGACTTCACTGCCACGGAGAACAAGTGATCCAATCTCCAGGGAAAGAGGGCTTTGCAAGCTCTTCCTCCTCCCCACCACAAAGCCACTTCCCTAGGGGGTGAAGGACTCACCTGGCCACCAGAACTGAATCCTTGCACCACCACATTCCATGGAGGAAGCTCTAGGATTCATGTGGCCCTAAGATTTACAGCTGCTGACAAGGACTCAACCACAAAGTAGTCCAACAGCAGGGGACCCTTGCACTCTTTAAGGTTGTTAGGGTCAAGCTGCCTTCAGGAAATTTAGAAATATCAGAATATTATCACGTTTTCTAACTGTCAAGTCAGACCTCTGTCGTGCTTGATCCTGCTCATCGTGGGTCAAAATGGGAGATGGGACCACTGGGGAAATACACTTCTCATTATCAGATTTCAATAATCATTGTGGAACCCAACTAAATTCCTGCAATATTTAGTGACAGATAATTTCTGTGTCCAGTAAAGGTTTTCACAATGGCCAGACACGTTCCCCTAGTGCTCCCTGCATTTACAGAGTAAACATAGGGACCCACTGCGGCTAATGGACCCTTGCCATCACTGACAAGCAACACAAAACCTAAAAACAGCTTTAACATGTTGCCTGTATCACCCCAAACTGAATTCATGTTTATACTGATTTACTGTGGTCTGCAGCATAATTGCTTTAAAGCCCTTATCCAATTAAATACAGACTATGACCAGAAGGAAGTGGCTGGTTTAACTCAGAATCAGTAAATTTCCTTCTACATTTTTTTGCATGGGAAGTGCTTCCTAGTATGAATGATGATAATGACCATAATTTGAACTTACATAACATAATTTGAACCACTACTAATTTAATAATAAAGGAGAGCTGCCAATGCACTCTCAGTCTACCAATGGTTACTAATTTACCTTTAAAGAAGTAAAGACAACCAAAGAGGATGAAGCAACACTGATGAATTCTGTCAGGACTCTTCCTTTATAAAGAACTCAAATAAAGCCCTCCTTTAGTGTAAAAAATAACATCCAAGCAAATGCCACTCTGGAACAAAGATAATTATTATATTAGGGATTTGTATGGCACCAGCCATACACAATGCAGGTTCTATCTACACAAAACCAGTTCCATACAGCTGAGGCCATGCATTCAGCTGACAAATGATCTGCAAATATTATTCTGTTGACGGAGAGACACGAAGCTCAAGGTGGCCTCAGTTAGTAAACAATGATGGAAAATGTACCTCACACGTTTGCCCAAGGCCTGAAGCCCAAGGCACTTAGAAAGAGACATCTGGATGTTCAAAAATCAGCATGACGATATTCAGAGCCCATCAAAACACGCAGCCACGGCTCGGCGTCTTGTAGCTTAGCAACCAACTTCATCCATCCAAAACAGAGTTGTAAAAGTGGTGTTCTCCTGCCAACTGCTGCCACTCTCATTGAAAAGCTAAACTGGAAAAAATCTCTCCTTTAGTTCAAAGTGGGGCTGTTTTCTCCAGGAAATATCTCCATTGCTTTTTCATCCTTTAACCCTTTTCGTGTTTACATTCCACGGGGAGCAAATAGATTCATGTTGACATTTCAAGGGTAAGCATATAAAAATCGTGTGGGCTCACACACACTCCCTGCAAAGAACATCATGAACACGTGTAGCAAGAAACTCCAGTCTGGTTCTTAATTCAGTCAAACACTGCCAAACAATGTGCGTGTGCACACAGCAAAGCATTAAAGCAGATTAAGTTGTCCTGAGCTGCATCGAGGAGCTAATCCCAGAGTTAAAGCTGTTAAAATGTAAACCAAGAAAACACAAGCCTGTGCTTTTTTTCTCAAGAAGCAGCTCTGAGTAGCAGTGCAAGCAACATTTGCATCTAAAGAGTGGAAGCAGACCACAGGAACTGCGGTGTTTTGTTTATTTCGGCTACTACTTACATCCCAAAGAAGTAACTCTATGCATTGCTCACGAGTCTTTGAAAGTGGATTACTGATTAGCAGCACCCTCTCCTTCTAGCAGGAGGGTGTCCATGCAAAGAGTTACAGCTAGGCATCTGTAAAGCAAGTGTACTTTAGAGTCATATCCTATCTCAATCCAAATTAACTTAATAATTGATGTTAAGGTTCACAGTTGCACCCTAAGCGTTTCTGAATTGTCATATAGCCCAGGAAATAAGTGGGAATACTGGCAGGGAGAAACACTCTTCAGAGAGAAGTGATAGATTCTGGCCCAGGCTTAATAAGCCACCAGAAAAGATGTTTACAGGAAACCCAAAAACATTCTGACCCAGTCTAGGCAGCCTGCTTTCATTTAGGTTACAGTGATAAAAAAATGAAAGCTTGCAAATTGCACTGATGGGCTTTAAACTGCGAAAAAGGACTCCTGTTGTACAAGTGATGCCTGACTGACATAGAACCTAATGTTTCAACTATTTACAGCTAGAAAAGCAAGCCAGGCGCTTTTTTTCCCCCTTCTGGAGCAACTCCTTCCACAAACCATCCAAAGCATCCTTTTTGGCAGGCTCCTACGATGTAGCAAAGCCGGAGAACTCAAATGAACGGAAAGTCATGCAGTTATTTTTTTCGTACTTAGGGAAAGGGAAAAAAAGAAAACACCAAACCCAAACCGCTGAAGGGATATTCTTACAGAAGAACTTCATTGCATAAACTCGGCCACATGTCTACCAGAGCAATGTCCCTTAACGACCTCTGGCAATGCAATTCATCAACAACCCAGCGTGGAGCAACAAGGCACAGCTGTGCATGGGCAACACCAGCCAGACCAAATCCACAGCTCATCAGGGCACCCACCTGGGGGACACGACAGGGACTGCAGCCCCTTGCCACCAGCCCAACTCACTCGGCTTGTGCAGCTCTGTTTACCTGCGGTCTGCATTTACGTCCTACACTTGAACCACAAGCGCTGCCGCCTTCCAGTGCGGTGGAGCTATTCTTGCTGGAAATAGCGTCCCAATGTGCTCCACAAGCAAGACGTCTGTACTCTTAAGGTGCTCTCCACCACTTTCACTAGCAGGTTTGTTTGGGGACTAACTTAGGCTAGGAAGTGCTATCAGCCCTTCCTGCCTGGACCACCTCTGCAGAGAGACAGGAGCCAGGTGTTAAACATCTCGCTGGGACACACGGGACAAAGTCATGTCTCAAGCAGAGGGACGTCAGGCTGAGTCCCACGGTCAAAATTCCCACCTCTCCCCCTGGCTGGGGTCCCAGCACTGCACCCACAGTGGGGTGACAGCACAGGGCAGGGGACACACACATCTCAACCCCTCTGCCATGCCGGCAGCTGTGCGTGGGTGCCGGTCCCCGATGGAAGAGCTGGATCCATGAGCGGGGAGGCAACCCGTGGGCAAACCCGAGCAGGGTGGCCGGAGGTCCACCAGCCCGGCCACCCCACGCTCGAGGGACACCTGGTCGCTGTCGCGGCCATGCCTGTGGCCAGGGCCATGCCTACCTCGCGGGTGAAGAGGATGGCGGCATCGTAGTGCTCCTCGTGGTCGTCGTCGAGGCGGTTGTGCTGGTGCTGCCACTTGCAGAAGTTCTTGAGCGTGGTGGCGGCGTTCCTGTTGACCTCCAGCCCCTTCTCCTTGTCGCCCAGCGCCACCACCTTCACCACGGCCAGCCGCACGTGGTTCTCCAGGCTGGCGTGCGCGTAGAGCCGGGAGGCGATGGAGGCCAGGGTGAGCAGGTAGTGCTGCAGCCCCTTCCCGTACTTGCGCACCATGGAGGCGTCGGCCACCAGCAGCAGCTCCACCTGCCGGGCCCGGGACACGGAGCGCCGCCGCCGCCGCGGCCGCCCGTCCCCGCCCGCCGGCGCGGCGAGGTCCCGGGTCTCGCAGCTGGTGCGGGCCGGCACCGTCTCGAAGCTGAAGCGCTCCCTGCGGAAGACGTGCGGGGCGCGGGCCGGGCCCTCGCCGTAGATCCGCGCTCCGGCCTCTCCCCGCGGGCCGCGGCGCGCCGGGCGCACGGTGTAGCGGGAGCGGCCCACGGCGAAGAAGCCGTCGAGGCCGCCGCAGAGGTTGAAGACGGCGAGCGAGCGCGGGCTGCCGTCCACCGTGCCGCGGTAGTGGCAGCGCGGCCCGTCGCGCTCCAGGTCGAGCAGGAAGCGCTGTCCCCCGGCGTAGAGCACGTAGCCCGCCCTGCCGCCCCCCGCGTAGGTCGGGTCGAGGCG
>VWZT01007957.1:141392-292230 GCA_013397055.1 Pachycephala philippinensis | reverse complement strand
AGGAGGAGGAGAGGTCCGTGCCTGGCTCCGGAGCCAGCGAGGGCGGCCGCGGCTGTGCCGGGCTGATGGAGCGAGCGGGGCGGGGGTCCCGGCGTGTCCCCGCTCGGCCCCTGCCCCGGGCAGCGCGGAACTTCCCGTCTTTGTCTGGGCAGCCCGTCTGCACCCAGCCTGTCATTAAGGGCCGGCAAGCTGTCATCCACTCGGGCGGACCGTGATTCCCCCGAGCCCCGGCAGCAGAGTGGGCGGGGAGGAGGTAATGCTGGCTCTGACCTCCGGGATGACTTCGGACCCTTAGATCATCCCCCCGCTGTCACACAGACCCACTGACCCCGTCCCCTCGTCTGCCACCCCGTGCCTGGGGCTCCGGCGGGGACACCGCGGAGGGCAGGTGGCTGCAGTCACCTTTGCACCTGAACATTGCCAGTGGAGTGCGGGGAGAGGGCAAACAGCTCATTCCCTGCCGAGGTCACGGGCTGCAGGGGCTCTGGGAAGGTGAGAGCGAGGGGACCCCTGAGGATTCTGACCGATTTCCCCCTGCTGAGGTCCAGACCCCACACCGAGAAACAAAAGTGCTTATTTACCCCATGTTTCCTCTCCACGTCCCGAGACAGTGCCAGGAACAGGTGCTCTTCTGGCTGCAGGACTCCACAGGGATGCAGGTCTCCAACCTCATCCTCACCTGCAGGCAGCATCTCAGCCTGACCACTCTGTCTGAAAGAAAATAATGTACACACCTGTAATGCTTGGCAGGGTCAGGATGGGGGGTGGGATGCACAAACCTGCCCCTGTAGCTTCCAGGGGCTGCTTTGTGAGCCCACCACTTCTCTAAGGAACAGCTTAACTAAAGCCACAAAAGCTCCAAAAATTAATATTCCCATGTAAATGATTGCATTAACATAACCCTGAGGCTGTGCTTATGAAAAAAGCACCAAAGTTTTGCAGGTGTTCGTTCTTCTTTTTCCATTTTTCCGGAAATGGTGATACCTGCGAACTGAAGGTCATTTCTCAACCTCCTGGTGTTTCTTTTTCTGCATTTCAGTGTTCTGTCATCACCAAAAATTCTTGACTGGAGTCAGTACGTTTCAAAATTAATAAGAGTTATATTTTAGGAAGGTCACTTAACTTTTTGGGGCATTGGGCCAGGACTATTCAACATTTTAAAATTTAAACATTTTCTCAGTTACTTTAAACTCGTTATTAAGTTAAAACAGCAGAAAAAAAATTAAAGGGAGAGAGAGAGAGAAGACATATTTTGATTGAAAAAAGAACCTGTAATTTTCTTGGATGGGTTTTACTTTTCCTTTGAGCCTAATGCATGTCTGCTCAGCACCAACAATATTTTTATTGACTTCACTGGGACCTGATCAAGCCCTGGATTTGCAAATATGTCTGGGTCCAAACTCCCAGATACCCCTGGGAGAAGTGCTAGAGATGAGATCTGGGATAAGGAATGTATTTTGGATAACAACCTCAGCAAGTCTCATTAAAGAAGTGTTAGTTTGTCAATGAAAAGGCGTATGGTGCACAAGAGGCCAGTGTAATGTTCTCCCAGGCTACAGCCCAATTCCAACTGTCCGGCCATATAACCTTGGAAAAACAGGAATGCTTAGAAAGGCTGGTGATAATTAAATGGTGTGTCCCACTGCTCATCTCTGGAGTTGTCTTTGATTTCCCAAATGACAGAAGAAATTGGGTGGGCTGCCCTGTTTCACCGAGCAAGGATCCAGGCTTTCCAGGAAGGTACAAATTAGTTTGTGCAAATTACCTCACAGATTAGGAAATCTGTCCTGTTTACGTTTCAAAACTGCAATAACTCAGCACAGCAGTGCAATAGTGGAAAGATGGGTCAGTCATGCCTCATGCAAGGAGAGGGAACATCTTTTAGTCTGAGAGCCTGGAAGTGCAAGGATAAATCACTGGAGTGAATCATCTCTTTCCTCACAGCTTTGCCCTCTTAGCCTCTTTTTACAGTTACAGCACTGCCTTTAAACAAGAAATCCTGTCAGCATGTCCCAAGTTGTGGATGACACTAAATCCTTGTCAAACAGTTCTGACCTGGAAATTTCAAGGCTGACCTTTCCCAACCAAGAGATAGAGAGCCACAAATCCTCAATTAGCTTTGAGGCACAACACAAGTTTTGTACACTTTGGATCGAATTCAATCCCGATGAAAGAAGACGCAATCCTCTGGAGTCTCTGGGAGCTACAAGCTGCTGTCATTAAAGTTGTGTTCCCACCCCCTGGGTTTGTCCATGAAACCCTTTAGGATCCTTCAAATAACAGCCTGGGTAGCAGGGGATTCCTGATCCTATAGAGTTTTAGCCACATAAGAAACTGCTCTGAGCATTATAAACATTCACATGAAGGAGTAATTTGAGAGATGTGGCGACACTGGCAAAGCTTTTAATGATTTTATCCAGGTGTCCTTCCAATTTTTTATATAAAGGTCCTGTTTACATCACCCCTTTTTCAATTCTCAGGCACATTAGGAGGGGTAGAAAACCATGAATCCAAGGTCCTGTGTCTTCCCACAGCCCCCCTGACAGCAGTCAAGGCCTAGCAGGGATGTTCCACCCAACACCACCTATCTTTCACCATTAATTTAACTCTTCCTTCTTGGAAATTAAAACAATTCTGTTCAGCTTTCATTGCTTTGGTGTTAGGGCTGTCTGGCATTTCTACGTAATTCCACAGGGAAGATGGCAATTACTGTGGGAAGTAACATTTGTTCTGTAAAATTACAAGAAGGCCAAATCAAACCCAAGAAATTTGCCCACCCAACATGTTCTAAATACCAACAAAACAGCATTTAATAGACTTGTGATCAACACAGGGCTATAGCTGGGAATGGACGCAGATTTGAGCAAGATCCTGTTCAAAAATCTACCTGTAGGAACACAATTCTTAACATAGGACAGCTTTGTCCCTCCTGAGGGTCGAAAGCCTCTGTTCTGTTAACTTTATAGGAAATTTTAATATGATGATGATCAGAGGGATGGAGCAGCTCTGCTAATGAGGAAAGGCTAAGAAAACTGGCATTGTTCAGCCTGGAGAGAGAAGACTTTGGGGTGACCTAATGCAACCTTCCAGTACCTGAAGGGAACTTGAACTTAGAGGAAAGATGGAGCGAGATTATTTAGAAGAGCCTGTAATGATAAGACAAGGGGGAATGGCTTCAAATCAAAAGAGAGTATGTTTAGATTAGATATTAGGAAAAAATTTATACTCTCAGAGTGGTGAGGAACTTGAGCAGGTTGCCCAGAGAAACTGTGGGTGCCTCATCCCTGGAAGTGCCTAAGCCCATGGTTTGTTGGACTTGTCAGCAGTCTAAACGATGCAAACATTATGATTACAATGCTCAACAGTGTTCGTTTTAAAGCTTCCCTACAGTGATGCATTAAAACCACTGAAGAAATTTGTTTCTAAAGAGCTCATTATTAAATAAAGTACTCATTATAAGCAATTTTGCAAAGTACTCTTACAGATTAATATTTTAAGCTAGTGTTCTGGATAATCTAGCATTTGGAATAAGTTATACAGCCTTTAACCCCCACGCTAGGATGGCAACGGTCAATATTATCTCTTTTTTTTTGGACCATGTGTCTTTCTATGGCTTGGATGCTGTGAAAACCCACTCAGATGGAGACATCCTGGCAGCTGTTTTGAGTGATTCTAACTTGCTTGTTGATACTGAAATGGGTTTGTGGTTGATAAATAAGACACCACCACCATTATTGGTGCAGACTCACCAGCTATGTTGGGAGCTGAATGCTCTTGGAGCGCTCCTGAGGTAACTTCTGCATCCTTCTCCTATTGCCTGTGGCAAAGGCAGCTCGCTGTGGGCTGCACCTTCTCCCATTTCCACAGCTGGCACTCCCTCCACACGCAGCTGGCATTTCCAAGGAGTCTAGGACAAAGTTTTTACAGGCCTTAAATTATTTATTTAAAGGTCAAGTAACGTCTACCTCAGAAAAACAATCACCAAGTATTTTCATAAGGAAGGCACAGGCTGTTCCTCAGTTTCTGGGATGGCATTAGCCAGGTTGTACCTTTGTGCCCCTCACAAGCCACCCCTGCATTTGTCCACCTCCCATAGCTGAGGTAACTGGCCATGTTCTTCAGGTTAAACCAAATCATGAGCTAAAAGCGGTCATATTTGGTCAGAAATGCAAGTGTTTTTGGTGTGAACACTGTGGCTTTAAGGCAAAATGTTTTACTTGCTTCTTTATGGTCAATGACATCTTCAAGGGGGCAAAGGAGATGCCTTTGGGTTCATGTTTTTGTAAGTGGCATGTGCAAGCAGTGGATCAAGGGTATCACAGTTCCAGTAGGCTGAAAATGTTACATTTGACAGCAGCTTCATTTTTCTGTCAGAGCTGAGGAGGCAGCCATGAGGGGTGTGGAGTTAAGTGGGTTGGGTACTTTTAAAGTACTGTATTGTTTTACTGTAACAACAGAAGAATATTGTGAGTTTCTGGGTACCGTATCGAATTAAAATAGGAAACTGTCTGAGGCCTGGCTAGAAATCAAATTGTTGAGGTATCAGCTCATGGAGGAGGAAAAGAGATTTCTGCAAGGTTAATCACATATAAAAATATGTCATGTAATAAAAGTACACCTCTTACAGGTATCCAGGGGAGGGGTGAGCTGACTGATAAAAGAAGCAGTGAGATTGTCCAGTTAAGAGGAAAAGGAAGTGCAAATGACAAATTGTATTTCTTACATTTTCAGGCATTAACCTGGAGAATAGACTGGGATGGGGTCCTCACCTTCCGACAACTGCTGCAAGAAATGGACTCACGTAAGCCATAACACAAGTGAATAATTGTGACCATTGAACCTACCATGAATTCTGTTTAAAAACACATGTTGGGTGGAGGCAGTGCTCTGCAGGAAGTATCACATGTTAGTAGAGTAAGCATCAGACCCTTCTCCTTTTTTATTTTCTGAACAGCAGCAAGATAGTCAGAGGAAGGGTAAAATGTTAAACTTTCCCTGTAAAAAAAAAATGACACTTGTTATAAAAATACATTTTAAGGGTGCAAGATATGCATGTGATGTATTCTACAGCTGTTCCTTCCGAGGAGTAGAAGGCCTGAAAAACTCTTGAGTGCAGTTTATATGAGGAGCAGCAGACGTTTAATTAATCTCAGTCCTAGAATTTTACAGTCAATATGTGGTCTCTGAACATCTCTGCTCTAGTTAGCAGAACATCTGTAGTAGAAAAACAGAGCTCAAATAAATCTGCATTCTCTCGTACCCCTCCAAACCTTACCACTTTTTGTCATTATTTCTTTAAATATTTTTCCGAAGATGTGTATGTTCAGCTTCTCCCTGTCCTCCCAGCCCTCCGTTTGCACATAGCCTGGATATAGATCCTATATTCTGAAACAGCTACATCTGAAATTCTGGGACAATGATAATAAAAGAAATGCCTCAAATCTTCTTTTTCTTTTCTTTCTTTTCTTTTTCAGTCAAGTTCTCCCTTGCTGCAAATTGGGATGGTTCCACGTGGGCAAATTGTTAGAGGCATAGCTTTATGAATTTACACATCTATAAATGATATTCCAGTACTGGAGGTGGAATATCTTTTTCCACGTCATCTGAGGCATAAACCAGAAAATGTACTTCCCTAGACTTCAAAGTCGAAACTGTAAGAGTGATTAAAGAGAAATTTAAAACAAACATTGGCTTGCCAGATCTCACCTGGCATTAATACGCACGCTCCGCTCCACCACTTCAGAGATCAAGTTCTGGTTGCCGTGTGCACAGATTTTTCCATCTCAGTCCTGCTTGCCCTGAAACTGGGGGAGGAAGGGCTTTGCAGGTCCTGTGAGGAAGGAGGGAATGCTCTCAGGTGGCACCACTGCCCGACCCAGAACTTCTTCTGGCTTGTTCTCTCCCCAAAGAGAAATCTGCCATGAAAGGGAAAGGTGGAGAACCTACAGCTTGCTCTGCCAACATTAATCCCAAAGCTGGATAATTCTGAGAGCTCTTGCTGTCTAGGAGGGCGTGTAGGTGCTCCCAGGGTGCTTTAGGGTAGGATCCTGAAGCTGCTTTTGGATTCTCCTGTTATCTCCTGACTGTGCTGTGGTTTGCACCAGGGAGGGGTCACGGAGGATTCCTTCGGGATGAAACTAAACCAGAAATATGTTCCCATGGGCACACAGGGCCCAGGAATAGATAAAGCTACACCAAATAAATCCACCTAGAGATGGATACCACACCCTGAGCCAAGCGTTCCACGCCCAGGTCTCCCATCCAGCTGCACTCCTTCCTAGAGGAGCCAGTCCTGCTACTTTTGAGGAACATCAGGACACAAACAGGCTGCAGTGTCAGCTAAGCCCTATGCAACCTTCCTTTTCAAAGGTTTTAGACACTGTGCAGGCTGAGGTGTTGCATCTGTAAGACAGGGATGCAGCTTTTGGGATATATTTTCCTGTCTTTAGCAGTGGAAAGCATCCATTTAATGATTAGCACAGACATGTTAATGATCAGCACATACATTTTAACATTTAGCACATATCTTTCAGCGCACTCCCTTCCCTCAGAAGGGCTGGGAGTTCCATGTGACACTTAAATGCTATTTTAGTCTTATTTTAAGGGCTGAAATGGATCTCAAATGATGCATTAGGCTCAGGCTGGCCTTGGGTGTAAGGGCACGATTCACCCCGAAAGAAGAGCCCAAACACAAGTCTCATCACAGCTGCAATATCCATTTCTGGAAGGCGCCCAGCAGGTCTTATCCAAGCCACTACAGACAGGCAGTTTGAGTTTTTCCAGTTCCTAATGATTACACAGTATCCTGGAGTCAGTTGGACAACTTCCACCAAGAGTGAAACTCTTTGTATTTAATATCCCCTGAAAATAAAAGTGGTATAAGAGAAGGGCCTCAGTCTTTTTCTTATTTTATTGCTGCTGTTGAAAAGGTTTAGCCCACAGGGATTGGAGCACTGGGCAAAAATACAAAATATGCAGTACATCCTGTTACACCAAAGCAGGCAGATCCTCTCCCGTAACAACCAGACCGGTACAATGGGAGACTTTGTCTGGTTTTCCTGACCATACAGCCTGCATGGGCTGTCATTAGGGTTTCCATTTCAGGAAGTTAAATGGTGGAAATTGATAAATATCACGACTCCTTTTTCACCATTGTTCCGGGAGGGTGTGTGTTTGAAAAGGATGGGGGAGCTCTATTACCTGATACTGCAGTGGGCCACAGGAAATTATTTCCCTCTTTGCTGGACACCCAGAATACCATCAAATATGAGTCTTGCAAATCTTCAGCAGCTGTGATACAAAGATTCTTTTAAATAAATAAATAAATAAATCTGGCATTTAACAGATATAATATATGGGCAGAGCACAGAACAGCTTGATCTTGAGCTGATGTGAACAACTGGTCCTTTCAAAATCCATTTACCTTCAGCAGGAGAGAAACCAGAGCAGGTCCCCGAGACAAAAACAGTCTTCCACTCTGCATCATGCTACAAAATCTCTTGTGGCCTGGAATGGATTTGCAAAGCAGTATCAAAACACCCAGCCCACCTTTCAGGGCATTGCAACAGGGCAAGAAACTTCCCAACCAACCCAAACTTTTGCTCTCCCATGTTGTCTGAGTTGCAGGGATTTCGTCATAGCCTCAGGGCTGTTTTCCAAATCACCTATTCTCTCTCAGAACCCTTCTGCTTCTCTGCTGTCTTGCCTGCAGTATTTTCAGATTTTTTTTCTCCCAAGGGAACATTTTGCAATGTTCATGTCATGGTCTAGATCATAACCACACCAGGCAACCTTATTTCCTTCCTGATGTTTACTGGGGTTTATATGCTCCAATATGAACTGACAAATGTGTGTACTCAAGCCCTTGCCAGTGAACAGCACGACTTTCCATGGTTCATAAAAACTCACCCATCCCCAGTGCAGCAGAACCATTCTCCTCTGCTCGGAGCAGGAGTTCACCACTTCCAAACACGGAAACCATATGGTGACATGTTTTAAGAGAAAACATAACCAAGCAATGTCCCACCCATGACCTTTCCCAACAGAAACCTCCCCTTTCCATGCTGGAACTCCATCCAGTACAGGCACCTGGTGTCCCACAAGGTGCCAGCTGCTGTTGTGTGAGGAAGATGAGTGCTGGCACTGCGTTGGTGCCATGTGCTCACACCCAAAACACTCAGCCTGACCCACTTGACTCATTAAAATTTGGTATTTTCAGGGAAGAAATGAGAACTTTTGGAAAGGTGTTCCAACGCTTATTAACCTTAAAAAGTGGCATCCAGCTCCTAATCTGAATCCTTTTAGCTGCACTGCCCAGACATCACACCTTATTAAACACTTTCCTGCCACTCTGAAGAGCCTACTGTTTCTTTTTCCTAGTTAGTCAAATTATAGATAATAGCTCATCACTCTGACACTTACCTTGCGAGGCTTAAGCACAGTAAGGACCTTGTGCCTATGCAAAGAACAATTTTTCAATATTTCAGCCCGTGTCTTGGCCTCCTTCAGCTAATCAAAAATACCTCTAAGCTGTGGATATTGCTGCTGGACAAAGCTATGCTGCAACTTGACTTCCATAAGTCTGTTGGGCAGAGCCAACACCAAGAACTCATTACCAAGATGTTCAGAGAGATGGAGCAGCTCTGCTGGGAGGAAAGGCTGGGATTGTTCAGTCTGGAGAAGAGAAGCTTCGGGGTGACCTAATTGTGGCCTTCCAGGACCTGAAGGGAACCTGCAAGAAAGATGGAGAGAGACTCTTTACAAGGGCCTGGACTGACAGGACAAGGGGGAAAGGCTTCAAACTGACAGAGAGGAGGGTTAGATTGGATATTAGGAAGAAATTCTTACCTGTGAGGGTGGAGAGGCCCTGGCACAGGGTGCCCAGAGAATCTGTGGCTACCCCATCTCTGCAAGCGTCCAAGGCCAGGCTGGATGAAGCTCTGAGCAACTTGGGATAGTGAAAGATGTCCCTATCCACAACAGCGGGCTTGGAACGAGATGATCTTTAAGGTCCATTCTAATCAAGGCCATTTTATGACTCCATGATTCTCTGTCTATTTGCAGGTCACTGATAAAATTATTAAACTGTGTGGTGCTAAGAATTGTGTATTTTGGTATAGAGCAGGAAAGTCTTGCTTGATACTGTCTCTTTACCATCACACGTTGAGGTCTCTCAATTTCCAATCCAGTCAACTTTTGCTGCGTATTTTCTATGCCTCAGCAAATCCACATGAACAACAGTGAGCAACCACAGTGTAATGAGGATGAATAATAGTTATGGTTGTACAGTCACTTCCTCCCTGTGGCCTGTGTGCTGCAGCGTTTGCCTTCCAGGCCCAGGGCTGCAGTGCAGGACGTGGCTGCTGGGGTCCCTCAGAGTGAGGTCAGGCTTCCTGAGTGCCACTGACAAAGACATGACCTCACTCCAGCCCTGTTTTGGCTGCTTGGACACGTTTCTACTTATAGGGCTTAGGTAGCACTTCCCTGCTGCTCTTCAGAGACATAAAAACCCCCTGTCCTTTCCTGTTTGCATCTTCTGAAGAGCTCATTTTGGTAAATTCTAATTGCAGGGGTTTTTTGTCTTACTTAGAACAGTCTGTCTGCAGTGTTGTGTCGATGAGGTCAGACCAATTTTGTAGTGAAGAGCATTATAGCAGTCTCACTTCTCACTCTCCCATCAGTGGGATCAGGGAGAGAATTGGAAGGGTAAAAGCTGGAAAACTCATGGGTCGAGATAAAGACAGTTCAATCGGGAAAGCAAAAGTTGCACACAAGCAAAGAAAAATAAGAAATTAATTCACTTTTTCCCGTGGCCAAGTGCCATTTACAGTGATATGGAGTAGTCCCCATTCTCAATAGTCAAGGAATGCTGCAAGAATGCAGCATTCATGCACATATGGAAATGAATGACTGCACGAAATAAAAGGCCCATCAGAGTGTCTGCTGCCTGCAGTGTAACCCCTGTGGCCCTCTCTCCTCCCTCATTTGCCTAACCCTGTTTTAACAAGCACCTGGAATGGTTCAGCTGGGATGTTCCTGCTGTTCCTGCTCTGCAGGCCCCGAGGACTCCCTCACATACTTCTCTTGACACAGTGACTCGCATGGGGCAGAGGCAGAATTCCAAAACAAAGCCGGCAGATGCTGTGGGTCCGTGAAAGCCACATGCAGTTGGAGCTCTGATGGTTTTCATTATGTTGTGGTGTGAGTGCCCTGCGTTCACATGGCCTGATGGATTTTAGCAAGCTCTTCCCTCAGAGTTTGAGGCTCTTTCTGCAGATTGGAGGGCACTCTGTGTGCATGTAAGGGGGAGGATTTTATTTCATTTTTTCATGTTGGCAAGCAAAACACTCTTTTTCTCCAGCCTCTTTACTTGCACTTTACTGTGCTACCAGGTAAGCGCTGGGAGTTATTGGTCAGTACCTCTTAGAGTAAAAGTTAGTAATGTTTCCCAGTAGTAAATGTTGTGGGAAAGACATGAATTCCTTTCAAGTTCTGAATCAGATTCTTTTTTTCCCTTCAAACCATCCCTCAGATCTGAGGAACTCCGAAAAGGAGGGTTTTCATACTGAACTCAGAACTCTCTGTATTTTTAATGGGACTGTCAAGGTGCTGTTTTTACAAGGTGTTATTCAGAGAGCTCAGCCACCCACACGGCAACTGCAACCACAAGAGGCAACACTTCAGAGCATCCTATCTCGGAATCCATCTAGAGGACACTTCAGACAGACCTGAGGCTCCTCTGCTCATGCTTGGAGCTGCCTGGACACGAGCCAGCTCTAATTTAGAAGTCCTGCAGACATGTTAGCTCAGTTCTGTGTTTGAGCTAATATCAAAGCCCTTGCAATCTTCTGCCTTGAGATTATGCCTTGTAGGTAAAGCACAGTCCTCAGGTGATCCGGGGCTTTGTTGCCTCCGTGGATGTCAGAGGAATTTCGCCTCAGAATAAAAGCACTCAGGGGAGGAGGTGTTTTTCTGCTTTCTGTTATGCCATAACCATTGCTCTGGCCCAGCAGATTTTCCTACAGAGCCTACAGATGATTTCAGGGAGCCTCTTTGGACCCTGTTGAACATGAAGCAGGTTTTTAACAACCTCCACCAGCCTTCTCTGCCTTGCTTTGCATCCACTCAGGCCTGACCAAAATCCAACCCTCCGCCAAAGCCTGAAGGGCTCCTTTCCTAGTGCACATACTCTGCAGATAAAAAAATAACTTGAATGAGAAGAAAACCAGGCAGAAACCCCCTGCCCGCAGTCACGTGTCACACCCAAAGCAATATCAAGGGTTCTTGGCTCTCGGTCTCAGCAGACAAGTTTGCACCTGAATCATTTGGAAGCAAAACCTTTTCAGGAAAAAGGCATCTGGCCCAAAATATAGCATGGATTCCTTTGTTTAGTTTAGCTGAATCCCATGGTTTTGCATTTTCATCCCTCAATCCTCCCTAGCAGAGGAACAAATCTCCGGTAATTTGAACACATGTAGGCTCTGCACCGACTCCCGACTCGGGTAACTTGTTCCATATTCTCAGCACCATTTGCATTAAACAGTTCTGCCACGTTTCCCCTGTGCTCCGAGTGCACAGAAACAGATGGGCAAACAAAGCAAGGAACGGCCCTGCCTCCTGCACCTGAGTTTTGGTTTGAATCTATGCAAACCTGGGGACTAATGAGGTCGTTTTAAAATAAGGGAAATTCCTGCAAGACGTTTTTGTTTTTTTTTCCTACTTCTTCAAACAGAATGAAATGTGAAACCACTCCAGATTACAGCATGTAAATTGATGTGGAGATAAGATAGGCTTTGTTTTGTTTGAGAGTCAGAAAGATACTTTAGGTAAAGGTCCTTGTTGTTGGCAGCCTACTTTCTATGCTGAAATATGATTTGAAGTCATCATTTACCAGCTTTTTTTACAACACTTTGATGGGAGTAGGAGGAAGGTGGTAGTGGGAAGTCTTTCCATGGGAGGCTTGCTGAATAGTTATTAAAATGTTGTTGGATTTAAAGCCCTGTGCAGGACAACCTCTCTGCTTGTTTTTTTTTCTGAAAACTCAGACCCATGGTTGACCCTGCCTTTCTCATCATGTTGATACTGTCTGTACCTTAGAAAAAAACACTGAAAAAATGAAATCAGAAAGAATGAAACCTCTCTTCTGTTAAAGAATGCTCTCCCAAAGGCTGTTAGGCAGTGTTTTAATCTGAGACAACTGGTATTTTACTGACTCAGGCAGCAGTGCTTAATGATTGTTAACAGTATTTAGTAACTGTGAATGTTCAACCTGTATTTGCTTTGCTTTCTGTTTTGTCTCTGACTCCCTTCACTGAAGGCTGAAAAGCTCGTGGAAAGCTGGGAAACAGTTTAGCAAAATCTGTGCTAAAAGGCTGGGAGATCTTTGTGACGTTGAGTGCGTTTGTTACGCTCTGCCCTTTCCAGCTTTTCAGCCTCCAGGAGCAAGAACGACATGGAACCTGCTGATTATTGGAAAGCCCAACACCAATTGCTGAAAAATAACTTCACAAAATAAATAACTTCCCTTCAGCTTAATGTTTACCATGGTGAATTTTTTTGTTTGTTTGTTTGTTTTTCTGGGGGTTTTTTTGGCTTGGTTTTTTAAGGGCTGGAACTTTTTCTTGCTTTTTAGCATGACAGCAATAAAATTTCCTCAGTTAAAAAATAAATACAGATTTGGTACCTGAAAAAGTTAATTGCTGCTTAGATAAATTTAAAAGACTGAAACTCTTGATGAGAGGTTTTCTGGAAACCAGACAGGTCTCCAAGCTGAAGTCACACAGCGAAATGGTCTTGAAATGCCCAGTGCCTCTCATATGTACGTAAAAATCAAGTGTTCTGTTCTTTTGGTTTGGTTTTTGGGCTTATTCGGGATAAGTTGGATATGGCAGAGCCTTATCCAAATGCCATACACATCCAAACTTGTCGGGAGCTGGAGCTGAAGCACCTACAAATGACCCACAGCTCTTGGGAAATGGCAGTAAAACCATCCCCACCGGTTCCCACACTTGCATTCCAGAGAAGTGCCTGAGGCCATCCTGGAAATCCTAAATGCCGTTGAAAGTCACTGACAAATGGCTGCGGAGTTTTGTAAAACCCCCAAATAATTTAGGAATAGGTTTAGTAATCCCCTGAAATTGCATACTTTGGAAAATCCCAGCAATGTGGATTTATCATTACAAATGAGAGACAACTGTGGAAAACCTGTGAAAAAGAGAGTGGTTTTTATTGTCCTGGAAGAGCTCAGCTATCACGTTTTATCTTCTCTTGCATCTCTGCCTCAATTTGTTCTGAAATCTTGGAACAAAAGAACACTTTGGTGCCCAAGCCATTCAAGAACAGTTTTCTTACCGATGAAATGACATGTCTGAAAGCATCTTGAATCTGTTAATGTTACTGCTGTGATACTGAAAACGTTCTCTTTCATGCATTTGATATTAGGGCAGTGCTGACAGATCTGCAGCCTCTCCTAATAACAGTTCTTCAAGGAGTAAGATTTCACTAACCATTAATCCTACATGACACCATTTTATTTTTATCATTCTGTTTGCCTGAACAAAGCAAACTTGTCTGATTTTTCCTTTACTGCTGTTAGTTGTACAAACATTCAATGACTCACCTAAGCCAGGGTTTCCACTCAAACAGTTTTTACCCAGCTGAATGAGGTCATTTAAATGGTCATTTACAGTTAAAAAGAATTCTCACATACATCAAAACGTAAGTTTGACTTTTGGTGGAAGGGAGGGTAATTTGCTATGATCATTCTTGAGCTAGGCTTTATTTTACAATGCAGTAAGTTTTGCTACACATCGACTCCGACCAGTTAAAATGGCATTGGTGTATGAGCACCCTGTCCACTACCTCACTGCTGCTTTTGTTCAGGGGAAAAGGATGAGTAAAACGTCTCCAAAGGGTGTTTTGTCTAGGCTGACACTGCAAAATGAGCACTGTGAGGGTTTTGTTTGTTTTGCTGGAGGTGTGCAGTTGTATCCAGGTTCCCAAATAATGGAAAGATGCAATTTCCTCAGTCAAAAGATGCACCCACTGTGCAGGCCTGAGAGGCCATGAGCACAAGGGACCTCTTTTTGCAAGGATTCTTTTCTCCTCTTCCCTCATTTTACTTTTTCTTTAACGAAATAGGATAAAAAGGTGTAATACCATTAGTCCCAGTTTTTTTTAGAAGGAAGCCAGCACTAAATCTTGCTTCCTTCTAGGCTCTGCTTTTTATTTTGGTGATGTGAAAAATGGGACCTGAATGCCCATGGGCCCATTATTTATTCTGATCTTCTTTCCTATTTTTCCTCTACATTTCTAGTTTGAATGCAGCCCTGATAGTCTGTTTCTAAGGCCTTGACTATTGGGAGCAGCCCATCATCCTCAGCAAAGCCAGGAATGCCTCAGTGACACCCTCCAAGCCTACCTCAGGCAGGATATTCCCTGAAGTGCAGTGGAGCCATCCAGCTGCCCTCAGTGGTTTGGAGCTCAGACCCAAGGTGTGTGCTGGAATGTGCAGGAGAGACCTGGATCAAATTCCTCTTCAGTGTCTGTTTTATAGAGGAAGGAACTGGTTAGTGGGGCTTCCCAGCCCAGGTCTCAGTGCTCAGCCATATCATCAGCCAAAAAGGGGAGAGTTATGAAGAGCCTCTGACTGCTGTTTTCAAAAGAAATGCCTTTCTCAGGCCTCTGCACTGGAAGCATCTGTTCTTATTTATGCAGTTTTTCATATACAAGAGGATATCATACATCTTCATTCTGGAGTGATTATTCCTGATTGAAAATAAAAACAACCCAAAAACTAACCCAAACCTACAAAAACCCAACATTTGAAAGGAAAATAAAAATCTCATACCTTGAAAATGTCTCCAAAGAAGGTGAGGCTGGCTCCTGGGTGAGATGTTTTCACCCAGGCTGGCTCTGCTTCAGCAAAGCACTCAAGTGCATCCATAAGCCCTGTTCGCTCCAGTGGGGAGCCTGGATTTTGACTCGATTTTGTGGAACAGCTGCCAAACAAACTCATGGTGCATCCTCCCCCTTGATGGTGCAGGGAGGAACCTGATTAAAGCTGTTGTGAGAGACCACTGGAGAATGCCAAGTGCTCTGTACAACAACAACTTTTATTGATCCCATAAAACTCAGGAACACTCCTCTTAGCCAGCCACCTATTTTTGCCTGCTATTTACAGAAAATGAACCCTGCTACTCACACATCTAAAGCCAAAGAGCACTCTTGCAGTAAGTCCCAGAATTTAAAGTACTCCATGAAAGAAACATCAGTGATGAAGGGGATGGTGAAGGGCCTAGAGCATCTCCCTTATGAGGAAAGGCTGAGGGAGCTGGGGCTGTTCAGCCTCAAAAGGACACAACCAAGAGATCAGACTCTTTCCAGTGGTGCCCAGAGACAGGGCAAGGGGCAGGAGGCACGAACTGAAACATAAAAAGTTTCGTCTGAATAGGAGGAAAATCTTCCTTACTGTGAGGGTGACAGAGCACTTGGAACAGGCTGCCCAGAGAGATTGGAGTCTGCTCCTCTGGAGGTATTCCAAAGCTGCCTGGATCCTGTGTAACCTGCTCTGGGTGAACCTGCTTTAGAGGGGAGTTGGGGCTGACCTCCAGTGTTCTGTGATTCTGTGAATCACTGGAAGTTTTAAAGCTGTGCTGCTCTTTGGGCAGTATTCAGACACTCCAAATTGGCACTACGGAGACAAACATGGCTTTAGTAGGGAGTGACACAGGATGGTGGAGACAAAAAAGATGAAGTAGGGAAGTCCCATTCTGGAATGCCACCCACTTAATCCACAATTATTACCTGTACAGTTCTATTTATTCATGAGTAGCTCAGCTCTGTTCTATTCCTCCTGTTCTGGTTGTCTTGTTCCTTGTACTGACAGATTCCAGCTGAAATCAGACCCTAGAGGAAATGAATTGGGTTTATGCCTGTGTAGAAGGGTTGCTCAAGCAGGATATCTGTTTATTAAAGCACTGTCTGGCAATTCTCATAGGGTGTCTATAACTTGTAAACCTTTAATACAAAAGGAAATTCAAAATGCAATCAAGAATACAATGGGGTCTGCAGGTTCATGCAGTTATCCCTCTCCAATCCTATAATCCATCCTTCCGTGGTGACTTGCATGGTTCTGGCCTGATCCTACAACCCTATTCACATGGAAATACATATATTTATATTAATAACTGTTTAAAATCAATATATTTTATTACATGGTCTATATATTTCTGAATCAGACCCAAAGAGAAAAAGACAGTATTGTTTGCAGACAAAAGAGCAAAGTATTCCTTATGTTCAAATGACCTAATGGGAGATTCTATATTAATTTCTCTCATATAGGGAAAATATATTTATATAGTTTTTCTAAACTGAGAGGAAAAACCTCAAAAAAATGTTTATGCCTCACTTTAATTTAGAGGGATAAAACTGAGCCTTGGAGAGGTGTGAAGTCATCACCTGGTCCATGTCTCTGTTGAGGAATGGCTTGTAAGGAGAAACAATGAGAGAAAAATTTTGTCTGGTGTTAATTAATTGTATTAACATAAAATACACTTTAACTAGTTGGCTTTTACATTTTTAGGAGAAAAGGACAGCTCTGTCACTAGATGACTGATAAGGGATGTAATGAGCCTGTGATTTCTTGGAATATCTTTTATTTTTTAATGTTTTTCCATTCCTGAATCAAGGATAATTCCTGTTGACTGGTTATCCCAGTACAGAAAACTTAGAGTGGGCAGGCAATTGTATTTTCCTTTCTGTTTGATTGCTTCTCCTTATTCTATTAAAAAAGTTAGATTCCCTCACACAGCAATGTTATCAGCTCTTCTAAGCAGATAATTTATGAGCAAGCCCAGATTACATTGGGGATGAAATAGCCATAAATCTGTAGTATCCAATAACATGGCTTTGTTGAAGAAAAAGTAATTCGGGATTAGTAACCCCAAACACAAATTTGTCTCTGATACCAATAAACCCCTTTTCCCTAGGAAGAGCTAATTCTGTGGCAATCAGCTTCTCTTCTGAGCCTGGAAAGAAAAACAGAGTCTCACTTCCACTGAAGTGAATAGTGAAACAGGATTTTCACCTTCCTACCAGTGCTGATCCAGACTCTGGAATAAATTAAACCCTAAAAATTTTAACTGGGGAGGGCTTGCAGTGTCTGAGGCTGCTTGAAACAACAGATTCTTGGCACCAGACGTTCCTTGAGATGCTCTTTCCATTGTAAAAAGGATTAATAATAACCAAACATTGCTGGTTAATTTCTCCAGAGTCCTTAAAGGGTGGAAACAGTGTGTAGATGAGGTAGAACCCCTCACTATTCTCAGCATTCAAAACCCTGCTGGGTATTCATAGCCTTTGAAATGTCTGCTTTTAATTACGCACGTTGCCTTGCTGCCAGGGAGCAGGTGGAACAGCTTTCAGCTCAACTGGGAGCTCACATAAACTCCTCTCAGCACAGCCTCTGCAAGAGCATTCTCCTTCAGGGCTGCCTGTGTCAAGCTGGGACTTTGGGGATGCATAGGAGAACTTTCTCCTTCCAGTTAATTGTACAAGAAGCAATTAGGAGTTCAGTGGAACCTGCACTTCCCCTCTTGCTCTGTTATCTGCCCAGCAGCCAGCTCTGTGCCTGTGCTGTGCTTTGGTGAAAAAAAACCTCTCTCTTTGCATCCAGCCTGGCATGGAATCATAAATTCATAGAATATCTCGAGTTGGAAGGGACCCATCACAGAGTCCAACTCCCCGCTCCTCACAGACTGCCTAAAACTAAACCATATGACTATCAAAAAAAAAAAAAAAAATTAAAGGAATGTTAGCTGGGAATGTCCTTCAGAAAATGTCACACTAGTTTTCTTTTTATAGCCACATCCAGCAAGGTATTACATATCCAAGGTATACATACCTGTGTGCTTCACTTTGGGATTGTTCAGCCTGGAGAAGAAAAGCTTTGGAGTGACTTAATTGTGGCCTTCCAGTGCCTGAAGGAGCTACAAAAAAGATGGAGAGAAACAATTTAAAAGTAAAGGAGTGACAGGATGAGGGGGAATGTTTCTTTCAAACTGAAAGAGAATGGGTTTAGATGGGATATTAGGAAGAAATTCTTTTACTGTGAGGGTGGGGAGACCCTGGCACAGGTTTTCCAGAGTTCTTGGATTCCCCATCCCTGGAAGTGTTTAAAGCCAGGTTGGACAGGGTTTGGAGCACCCTGGGATGGTGGAAGGTGTCCCTGCTCATGGCAGGGGGTTGGAGCTAGAGGATCTTTAAGATCCCTTCCAACCCAAACCATTCTGTGATTCAATGACAGAAATTCAGACAATGGATTAAGCTTGTCCAAGCACCCAGCAGCCACCCTTATCTCTCCCCTATCTTTTTGTCACTCTTTATTCCGATGGCAAGAATAACTCCTGGACAACCAACGCAGACCTGCTCTTTGCTCTTATTCCTTCTCAACTTACATTGAATCTGTCAGGGCAGCTTTTTCCCCTTTTATGGCAGTTTTCTTCCAGGTTTTGCCTGGGTTGTTTATGGACAGAATGAACACAGCTGTACATGCAGGCATGACTGAAAGTCAGGCATCCAAGCTCCCCGCCTCGCTGCAAGCCTGCATGTGCCAAAGGGCTCTGGTGCACAAGCTGTTTGTTGACAGACACGAGGAGGTGGAGGTTTGAAAATTCTTGCAGATATTGTTACACTGTACCAGGAATATCTGTCAACAATCAGGAGAAATCCTACAGACCCAAGGTCTGCTCCTCCAAAATGATTCACAGAAGCTTTCACAGAAACTATGGTAAAGTTTGGTTAAAGAAGACAAAGATATTTACAGGCTGAAAGAGTATTATATTTTTTAAGTTCTGATTTGAGAAAGAGCCCTAAATGTGTGTAGTTTCTTCTCTGAATAAGTGTAAGTGTAGATAAAACTATAATCTAGAAAAAGGAAAACAATCCAATAGCCCCAACCTGCTCTAAGCCTCTCACCCTTTTGGTTTCATCTATAGCTCTTGGGGATGGGAGAGGAGAGATTGTGATTGGGCACAGCTTTAAAAACTCTTAATATTTGTCCTGAAAATGAAAAAGATAGGCTATTGCCACTCAGTAGCTAGATTTTGCTAAGCAAACTATAATCACAGATCCTGCTTTTCTTCTGTTGGCTCCATTGTCAGGAGGTTCTCCAGTTCAAGGCTTTGGTTTTGCAAGCAGTGCAGGGACAACTCTCAAGGGCAGAGCTGTAAAAATAGCAGATACTCCACACCACAGACTCCTTTTTCATTTGAGAAGCAACTTTCTCCAGAAGAGACAAGATTTGTGGTGCTATGAGGTGGTAATTAAGGAGAATGCAGACAGGAACTTATTATCTGTGTAACATAAGCAGAACAGCAAAATCAAGTGGAGGGAGGACTAGTAAAAGTGAGAGTGAAGGAGAGCATTTTTTCAACAAGGCTGCTGAAAAAAACCCTGAAATAACACCAGTTCTTAACTTCAGCACCCTGAGGTTATTACATTTCTACCACAAACCCTTAAAAAGGCAGTTTCTTACACGGGCATTAGCATTTCTCAGATCAAGTGACCAGCTCCTCACAGCTATTGCATGGAGATGTCACTGTCAGTATTCGTTAGCTGGAGATGCAGGCAAAAAAATCAAAGCAGGGCTTAAGTGGGGTTTAAGATGGGTCTAAGCTCCTTGCAAAGCCCGAGGAACAGCTGGCATGCAATGTAAGCATTGTTCATGCAGCATGGAACAGTCGTGGGTCTTCTCCCCTTACAGGAACTCCCTCCTGAAGAGCCCACTAATCCCTGCTGGGGCACTGAGCACCAGCAACAGCACCAGAACCATAAAAACACACTGAAACATGCACTGGTCTGTGAAAATACCCACGTGGGACAGTAAAACCTTGCAAACTGTAAAAAAACCCACCCCAAAATGTGGACTAGGAGACAAGAAGTGATCCCCATGCTCTTAAAGGCTCCCTCTGTCTTCAGCACTGCAGTGGCATTTCGTGTGTCCCTAAGACTCATCCCAAAGCATGTTCCAGTGCCATGTTTTTCCACATGTATCCATCTCGTGCTTTTAATAATTATAGGAAATAGGTTCTCTGACGTGCAAAACCCACTTGCAAGTAGCTATTTACACTTGAAGCAGCCTTCAGCCCGTTAATTTCTTCCCCCTCTCACCCTCTTGTATTGAAATTGTGGCGTGTTAAGAATAATCTAAGAAAAACTCAGGCCACAAATAGTGATAAAATATCTGCTGCTTTCCTTGAATACTATTCTGGTCCTACCAAACTGCAGCTTAAAATACTTCTTTTCTTTTTTTCCTCTCTTGGTTTAAGTCAGAAGTGTAATGGCATTTGAGCTCTTTTTTCAAAGACTTGTAATTGCCCAGATGATAAAGCTGGACACTGTGGCAAAAGGCATAATGGAAGGAATGTGTTTCACTTCTCACCTGTCTTTCCCAAAATGTGCTGGCAGCCAAGGATGATATTTGAGACCCTTTCAAAAGAATGCTTCTCTTCTCTAATAAAAGGAAGCTTTATTCGGATACTCTTTTTTAATTCCAAGGTCCAAAAGAGGCCACGCTCTCAACATCCTCAGAAGCTCAGCTGGATTGAAATGGAAATGTTGGAGCCAGCACATGTGTTGCTACTTCTTTTGGCTCAATAATTTAAAAAGAAAAATTAAAAAAAATCATTATTAAATCTGCTAAAGGGTTCAGTTTTGCCTGGTCCTCGGTGACCTGAAACTCCCGGAAGGCAATAAAGTGGAGAGCTCAGTCCCTTTTGGGATTCTCCATCTGGTCCCTGCCAAGCACATGACTTCCTGACATCTGCTGAAGCAGCAGTACCTGCAAAGCCATGACACTGCTTGAGGTACTGGGAGAGTGCTGGAATCCAGCCCTTTTCAGATGAACATCACCAATATCCCAATATTTCAAGTAACTCCTGACATCTGCAGACAGGAGAACCTCTCAGCGTTGCAGCACTGGGCAGGGACAAGCACAGAAATACTAAATAGAGGTAATACAAGCACAGAAATAATAAATCTTTCCATTTAAATGGAAGCAGACATCGTGTTTATCTTGCTCAGCTTTACCCTCCAAATTTCCAGTCACTGCAGTGGCTTGCAAACAAATCTCTTGCCCTTGCAAGAGGCTGTTCAAGACCAAAGAAGTCCTGATATTTAATCTGACTTGGAAATTACATCCCTAAGCTTTTCTTGGGAGAAAAAATGTCACAAAATCATCCAATGTAGTCACCAAGCTGTATAAGATAACATTTACATAGGTCACTAAGAAATGTCTCAAGATTTACCAGTGCATCTCTTTGTTTTTGGTTTCCCACACCTCCATCCCTTCAGAAAGTTGTGAGTTTTCACAGAAAACACCCAAACCCTGTGAACATGTGCTTGTCTTCTAAAAAAATAACGACAAAAAAAAAATTCTTAAAAACCCCAAATGCTTTCAGCTGAGAACTCATTTTTGCATGGTTTCCACAGATTTAAGCTGTCTGTGTTTTCCTTATGGCTGCCAGCATCTCCCTTTTATTTCTTTATTTCTTTTTTTTTTTTTCCCAGAAACCCAGCCCAGTTTTAGGCCAAATAAAAGCCCTCTGTCACCCACAATGTACATGTAGGGACCGAGAACCCCTTCCTTTACAGAGCCAAACTAAAGTAAAGTAGCCAGAAAGCACTAAAAATGTTTAAAAAAAAAAAAAAATTAAAATGTATTTGCAGAATTGGCCAAAGAATTTCTTCTCTGCTGGGGAGTTTAAGCTTTCAATTTAAACCCTTTAATAACAATGACATGATCACTGTTATTAAAGCCCCGTTATTTTTATTTTAAGCTTGCTACTGAGCAGTTATTACCCTATAAAGCACTTACATAACTAAAATCCTTGTCAAGGGGTGCGTTTTCCTGTGTATTATCTGCGTCTCCTTTCACTGCCTTCATTTCATCTCCTCATTTTCTCAATGCAGTTGTGTTGCACCAGGCATCCCATGGCTGAGAGGGAGCCTTTGCTCTGCTCTGGGCCTTCCAGAGGAGCCTGAGATTTGAATAATTGTTCTTCCTTCACCTCTCTACTTTTGGAAGTCTTTCCTCTCACCAACCTGCCCTGCTCCAAATGTTCTGGTCTTGTTATTCCTTCTTTTTTCTCCTGTGGATTTCTTTGCAGTTACCAAAGAATTAAAAATAAAATGTCACTGTAGACCTCTTTGTGATGGAGAGTGGCCAACATCAGCCACTGTCCCAGGGAAACAAGGTTATATTCCTTCTTCCAGAGTAGTGGATCCCCAAAAACCACGGAAACCTGGACAATAAAACACCTGGAGCTACGTGCACACCACTGATTTAATTCTAACACCAATTAATGACATTCAAAATGAAAAAAAACCCCAAACCTTTGGAAGAAGCTGCACCTCTGTGCCCCTGGAAATGCTTTGGGGTAGCTGGGATATCTCTGCAGGGTTGGCAGCACCAGCAAAGGTCCTTTTGGGAAATTTGTGTCCTTTTGGATCAGCAGAGAGAGGCCAGGTGGGATCCCCAGGGCATCTCAGATGTCCCCAAACAGCCGTGTTCTGGCACCTGAAGGGCAGCACTCCTGTTCCAGAAGGTGTTTCCTGATTAAACTGACACTGATGCCACTCCTGATAGAGCCCAGGAGATAAGAACCAGGTTTGCAACTTCACAGGCTGTAAAGAACTACTCTGAAAAGTGAAACCAAAATCTCACCAGGATTTTAAATATATAAAGCAACCTCACTTCTTCTTGGAAATCATTATGCTTTAAAAAAAGCAATTCACAGTCTTGTTCTAATTTCTTGGGTTGTTTTTAAGACATTCTTACCGTGTTTTCCAGCTTTTCTGCAATTAGAAATGCTTGCAAACTCTTCTTTGTTTACTGTTGGTGTTCCAGGACATGCATGGTTTTAGAAGTTTAAAAAAAAAAATTGCAGAAATTACAATATGAAGCATTGAAAAAACCCCACAAATCTTTGCAGCCCTGGAGCAGTCCTGATAAAACCTGGCTTTGTACAGCTCAAGACTTAGAAGAACTGGATGTTAGAATATGATTTTCAGGAAGGCTTGCATTTGTTATGGAGATTTTGTTAAAATTTTATTCCAGGTTTTATTGCCTATAAGTGAAATGCAAATAAATGACTGTTGGAGTGAAAATAGGTCTAGTGAAGCATCACTTCTGATCCTGATTTGATTATTTCAAGAAGGTGCAGAGCAATTTGCAGCAGTCTTGGGTTGGTAGCATCCATTTTTGGTTTGTACTCACTACCTCTGTAACAGAAGTACAGAGGACACTTGTGAAACTGGAAAGTCAGAAAAACATGAACTTTTAAGAGCATTTTAAAAAGCTGAAAGAATGGGTTTTTTTCAGTGGAGAAAAATGAAAAACAGGCTTTATGGAAACTGCCAAGGAGGCCCAGAAAACCCCCTCACTTTATAACTCCTGCCTTGCTGCCAGTGCTTGTATCAAGAAATCTTTTTATCAGACAGGTGGCCCTGACAAAGAAGGGGCACTTGATGGTAATCTAACCTCTGAGAGTGTTTTGGGTTGCAGGGAAGATGAGAATTATTAAAAAAAACAAACCTCTCAGCGAGAAAATTAAGGAGAGACCAAAAAAAAATCTATTTAAAACTAATCATAAACCAAACTAAATAGTGAGCAGAAACTGCTGTGTGAAGCTGCACTGCAAACAGTGCTTACTGTTTAAAAAATAACTTCCATGAAAAGGAATTTCTCAAATTGCCAACCTGCCTAACTCCAAGAAGAAACAAAGTTATCAAGGTTGCCTTGCTTTTGAGTGAAGCGTTGTCAGCTTTTCTATTGCAAAAATTACTTTAAATTCGGCTTGTGCTGCTGTCCATGAATGGCTGGGGAACATGGTGGGCTGGGGAAGGAGGAGCTCTTGCAACCACTGAATCACATTTCTGATCAAAATAGTTAAATCATATCTGCATGGCCTTATTCTTTATATATTTTTCACTTACCTTATTCTTTATATAATTTTCACTTGCCTTCAGCATAGACAGAGCCTTAGGAGTATGGCTCTAACATCTAAAACAATTATTAAAGCAAGTTATTTTAAAGCTCTCTTACTCACATTTTTGCCACCTTGCTACTGCCTCCCTCAGTTATTTGACACACACTTGATGTAAAACAGTTATAAAGAGAGGAAAAATATTACACAAATTGGCTCCAGCAGACAAGCTTAGCTCTGCTCCCACATAATTGTGAAAACAGGGATTTTCTCCTGGCTGGGAGCAGCCTCAGCACTGATGCATGGCTTTGCCCTGATTTTCCTTTAGTTATGCTCAGAATAGATATTTTGTTTCAATCAGGTACCAAATTCATCTGTTTCTCAAAAGCTGAAGCTTTGGGCTTTCCACATGTAACAAAAGCAGTCTCTAGCTCTGACTCAGGCATATGTTCAGAGCAGAAATTTGGGAGAACGGCAGCTTGGTTAAAGCGGGAAACCTGGAAAAGCCTGGAAGCGTGATTTACCTGTCTCAATTTCCTTCTTTCCCCTGCAAGTATCATTTTTTACAGCTGCTTTCATCCCAAATTCAGGTTCAGGTGCCCAACAGAGCCCACGGTGAGGCAGCTCTGATCACCCCTCCCAGCTCCCTCCTGAGCAGGAGAACATCTGGGGCACAGCTCCAGGGTGACTGCATCACTTTCTTGGGAAAGGTCCTGCTTCCTTCCCAGCTTTCCATGAGACAATACCCAGCTTCTTGGGCAGGAACAGTGCTGCCATCTTCTGAGGAAGCAAAATCCTGTGGGACGGTTTAATTAATCCCTGAGCACCTGCAAATTATTATTGTTCATGATGAGAATTTTTGGTTTGGTTTCTTGTATTTTATTTTTATTATTTGGCGGCTTTCTGGCAGGTGCATTTGAGGGAAACACATGTTATTAGTCGTTAAAGGCCATAGCCTTAGTGGTGGACCTGGCAGCGTGACATTTTTGATTGAACTTGATTTTAGAGGTCTTTTACAACCTTAATGACTCTGAATCCTTGTGATTCTTTATCCTCCTGCCTCTCCAGGTCTGTGGGATTTGATTTGGGTGGGAATCCTGACCTGCTCTGGCACTGACAAGGGTGGTCATGTCCCCTCACACAGCCCCTGGAATGCTCTGCTCCTGCCCTGCTGGGAATTTCCAGGGAGCTGGAAATGAGGCAAGAGGATTTAATGTGTTTATTTAGATTCAAAACGTATCTTAGAGTTAAAAAAAATAATTAATACTCAAAAGTTAAATTACTGTTTAGCAAATGAGAACATAACATTGCAGCAGCAGTGTCTCAGATGAGTTCACTGGACTTTGAATCATTGAAACCCACCTGCCCCAAGCCCCTTTTCCCATTTTTTTACAGTATGAAAATTTTGCTATCTTTTTAGAGTATTTTCCTTTTTCATGACGGTCTCATGGAAGCAAAAATGGGAAAACTTTGCAATTTCAGACTTTTCCTGCAAGGTCTCTTATTTATAGTTCTATTCTTACTCCAGAACCTACAAACTCTTTTCTATTCAATTTTACTCTTAAAAGAAATTATTGGAGACCCTTCTCCAGATGCTAAATCAGCAACAGAAGAAATGGATGTTTTATAAGAAAAGAGTCAAACAAAGAATCAAACTAAAGATAACCTAAAAATATTTTCCCTATCTGTTAGTTAGAGCAAACTTGCACATCTCTCTTAAGAATACATCCTTTGTTTTTGAAATAACGCTTCCTCTTTAAATAAAATTACCTTCTAGCATGCTCAGAAAATTCAAGATCATTTACATCTTGTTTTACATCATCTTTTAGTGCTGTAAGATGAGAAGAAAATAGTGCCTGCTACACAGAGGTCTATGTGAGAGCCTCTGCATTTGTTCTCCTACAACAGTCACTGTAAAATGATCCCTCTGCTCATGGCTGGGAAGTTCTGAAAGCCCAATTTTCCTCCTCCTCAAGGCTTCCTGCACTGTACATCGACTACAAAATCCAACTTGCAGTGATGTTGCTTTGTAAAAATGCAAGGAAAGGATTTGGAGTGAATTGCTTTGCATGTCCTGCTGTAGTTCCTTGGGAGGCTCTTATCATCCTGGATTTTATCACAGGTATTAACATTTATCAGTGGGTACTCGATATAAAGATTGCTGCTGTATAATGAGCAGGATGAAAGGCCCGTTTGTGTCTCTCCTATCGAGCACTCTGGAGATCTCTTGCAAGCTAATTACCTTGATGAGAGCAGCTTGCAAACACAAAGCACTCCAAAAACCCGGGCTCATATTTCTCAATTTGTATGAAAATACACTCAAGCCTTAGCCTTAAACGAACTCTGCTTTAATTTACACCTAAATATACACCAAGAATAACTTCTGCAGCTCCAGTGCTGCTTTGTTCAGTCCTAGGGATCTTCCCAAACAGATGTAATGAGAAGGTTCAGGGCTTGATTTATTACCTCAACATCAACACGCTCGTGAGTCATCACTGTTAGAGCCCTACAATTACACACAACTAAGGCTCCTTTCCCTTCTCATCCTGATCCCCTGCTGCTGTGATCTGATGGATTCCGATCCAAAGGCAGAGCAGTTTTAGACCAGAGATGTCGTGGTGGCATCGAGCCAAGGCCCTTCTGGTGCAGGGCAAAATGCACAATGAACAGCTGACATTTGTTGCTCCTTGAAGTAAGTCCAAAGCAATTTAGCACAAGGCTGTGAGCATAAATTATGATAAAGTAACATGGTTGATTTAAAAATCCTTGTATCAAATCAAAGCTTGTAGTCTTTCAGGAATTTTGGATTTACAAAATAAACTGGAAAGGAAATAATTCCTAAAGTGTTCCAGGGCAGGTTGGATGGGGCTCTGAGCATCCTGGTCTAGTGAAAGGTGCCCCTTGGCAGGGGGGTTGCAAAGTGGATCTTTAGGGTCCCTTCCAACCTTAATCTTTCTGTGATTCTATGGGAAATTTCCTCTCTGAGTGATTTTCCCTCCAGAGATACGGTTTTCTCCCTCAGGTGTTGCATCTCTCCTCTATATCTTGAACTCCCTGTAGAAGAAACTGCAAAACAATACAGCATCAGAGTAAAAAGAAAACATTTTGAAGATCAAGATGCCAATTGTGTAGCAAAGAGGACAGGGAAAGGTCCGTGAGCAAAGGAATGGAGTTGATGCAAATTAGTAGGGTCACTGTCTGAGCTGTGTGATGGCACTGACTTAAAAAGTGATGTGTTCTTCAAACAGCGGCAAATGATTTGATTTAAAGTCCAGACACTGGAAGTACCATCAAGCTGCTATTTAGTCCCTTCAGAGGAGGACAAGAACACGGCTTTTGTACAGCAGTATATAAACATTACTCCTTATGTAGGAGCAGGGGAATTCAACAGCAGCAGGAGAGCCAGGGCGAGCTGAAAGGGCAGCTCCACGGCTGGCAAGGGGAGAATCCGTGGGAGCAGGACAGGAAGGAACAGCTGAGAGCACTTCCTGGCATTCAGTGAGAGCTTAAGCAGATCAGGGAGTGAAGGGGCAGGCAGAGGAGGGCCTGAGCAGCCAGGTTTGACAGGCAGAGCGAGCAGCTCGCAGGATGATTTTGGCAGCAAGTGCTTGTGCACTCAGGCATTCAAGAGGAGGGAGAGCTGTGATGGGGAGAGATGAGGGAAGAGAGAGAAAAGCTGTTTAGCCAGTGGAACAAGGTCTTGGAAATAGTTTGAGAGCAGAGTTGGATGTATGGGGTGATGGAGAAAGCAGTCACAGATGGTATTTTTTTCTAATTCAGTAGGATGGAAGGGCAGTAATATTTCTAACAATGATAAAGAGGTAGGAACACGAAGTGGGATAGAACCTTGGCCATGATATATCCAGGATAAACTCCTCAGGAGTAACTGTCAGGAATACACTGATAGGGAACAAGGAAGGGAGGCAGCTAAAAATAAATACATAAATAAAAATTCTAAGTTTGTCTTTTCTTCTGTTCATGTTTGCTTCAATTCCAAGTGGGTAAGCAAGGAGTCTGTTTGTCCATATTAGATCACAAATCACCATGTTCTCCCTCGTTAACCTCGGAAAGGGGGAGAAAGACAGAACGAACAGCTTTGTGACAAAGGTACTTCTGCTGTTGCCCTTGAATCAACAGGATCATTGTACCTGTCCAGTGTATCCTGCACTGCACATTTTCACTTTTTCTGCTCAGCTGGGCAGGATTTTATTAATTTTCACATTTTCAAGCTTCAGGTCTGCAAGACACACACCATGCTCCAGCATAAGAATTTCCTTCTAACAATCAACCAAGAGCACACATGGCACTTCACACAGCGTGTGTCAGAGTGAGTCAGAACTCATTACACATTAAAGGGTGGCCAGATACTGTTTTCTTTAGGCACTCAATTAGAGGCAGGTGTCTGGCCCCTCATCAGTTCTAGGTGGTCTTTTCCTCTTGGGTTGTTTTCCTTTTCTTGGTGGTGACTCAAGTGCTTTCTTCACTTCTGAAATCTGTACAACTCCCCACAATCATTTCATATTCTCTCTGGTTACATGTGCAAAAGTTTCCAAGGAACAGTCAGGACTCGGTAAGTAATTTTTCTTTCTTCTTCTGCTAGGTATAGTTTTATTCCAAATTCCTAGTGGTGGTTAGTGATCTCAAAAGAAAATTACAGATGCAGGAGTGTGGATGGCAGGACAGGCCATTTTCTACTGATGAATTCAGAGGACACCGAATTCTGTCTGCTGCTGGAAGACCCCAGAAATGGAACAGCGATGAGGACTTCCGCTTTGTTTATGCTCTAATTTTGGGACTTGAAATTTAACTCCTCTTCCTCTCCGCAGAAAAGCTGAGAAGGCACCACGTGTTCGGATTTAGCTGCTTTTGGATGTAATTGCACGAAATTCACATTGACTCTGGGATCTCTGCCAGGGGACGTGCTGACAGAAGACAGCACAGACCTTGGGTTGATAATGAACAACTCTTCAGTCATCAATATTTTACATTAAATAATCATAGAGTGAGGTCAAGAACTGCAGAGGGACGTAGAGGGAAAAGATCAGAAAACGCTTTTGAGACTACATGATGAGGATCGTTTGGTGTGAGGAAAAATTAATTTAAAATGGATTTTTTACCTGTGCCAGCCTTCTAGAGACAAGCTGCCATCTTTGGGAAGAGACTGCTCCTCAGGAAACAGCCGCCTGCTCGTGGTGGAGCCACATCACCCTGGAATAAAAAGCACAAACACTTCTTCCAGTAAGTGTTTTAAGCAGCAGTGCAGGAGCAAGCTTTGCCCAGTCTTTGTGTGGCTGTGCCTTGCAGGAATGGTGGATGGATCTTGAGTGTGCCAAGATCCCGGGCTCCTCATGCTCTGGAATTGCAGAGCTCACCCCTCCAAGGTTTCCTTGGCGCACAAAGGGAGGAGCAGGGAGGGAGCAGAGGGTGGGGAGCAGGGGGAGAAGGGTCTGGCTGTGTGTCAGGGGGTTCCAGATGGCAGGCAGGCTGGCTGGGGCGCGGAGAAACCAGGCTGCCTGACACCCAGAAGTGCAGGACCAGCGGCTGCTGCATGCACACAGCGTGCCCAGAATACATCAGCTCTGTCATGCGCGTGCAGGCCATCTGTGAGGCAAATGCTTGGGATGGAAACAGGAGAGCTCCTGCAGAGCACAGGGCAGCAGCTCCCTCCTGAGCTGGGTGAGGAAGGGCTCTGCCCCTCTGTATTCCCGGCATTTACAGGGTTTTTCCAGGGACAGCGTGGCCATGAGAATGTTGTACACAGCTGTGGAAGGAGATGGATGTTAAATTGTGCCCACAAAACACATCTGTTCTCTAAAGTGGGCAGCTGCACGTGCCAACAGCTCATGTAGAGAAACTGAAGTAGCCATTCTTTCACCATCCTTTATACAGTGCCAGCTGCTGGCAGGGAAATACTCACATTTCTTGCCCTCCCACCATTGCAGGGCACTGCTGGAGTGTAAGGAAAGCACAGCCAGTGGTCTGGTTGGGATTTAACCTGTACCTACTTTGGATGCTCCAGAACTGAGTTTTCTGAGATAGTCCAGAATAAAAAAAAAAAAAAAAAGGGGTTGGAAGTGACCTCTGGAGGCTCCATGGTCCAAACTCCAGGCTAATTATGGATTTACAGAGGGTTTTGTCCCATTGAATTTTATAAACCGCTGTGGATGGAGAGACTTCACAGCTTCCCTGAGCACCTGTGCCAGTGCTTGGCCACTCTCAGAATGAAGATGTCTAACACCCCTTTAAACAGGAAGGGAAAAATCACATTTGTATCCTGCAAGTTGTTCTCCACTTAAAATCTTGTACTCTATTTGTTCATTCTTTCACCATCAGTGAATGCAGGTTGCATTTAGCATTTCATATACAGGCCCATTTCCTCCCCATATCAGAGTAAGATTATTATCAGGAAATATGAAGTGAGAACTATGCCTAAATATTAGAACAAAAGGCAGGTTTTAAACTTTTAAGCAATTACTTTTTCTTTTGAGGGAGGAATAATATCTGTATAATCTGACTAAACACTGCACTACCTTCTACTTCTGTCTTTTTTTTGTGTGGAATTTCACAGATGTATCCTTACTCTCACTTTTTAGCTTGGATTTACACACAGAGAAATGGGGCATTCCTTTACATAGGATTTTTCCTACTTCACAGGGACTTCATGAGTTTAAATGTAAAAAATTTTCTGTGGATACCTCAGAGAAAAACAACAAAAGAATGCCTTAACAAAAGAATTTGGGCATTTTTTTACCAGTATTTTACCTCACCTGAATCCAGTCAGGAAGATTTTGGAAGGGACAAAACAATCACTGAAATAGATTGGAATTTATACCACTATTGGTCTCTTTGAAAATCTTTTTTCCTTTTCTCACAATTACCTCTTACCTCTAGTTCAAATCAGCCCCCTCAGTTGTGTTTTAGGTTTCACGAGATGGCAATGCTGCTTTGTGATTCAAAGAGCCGTAACACAAAGGTCTTGTCCTCTTGTTCCATCTCTTCAATGTGATCTTCACCTGACATCAGAAAAGATGGAAATTATGCCCTATGGAACAAAGTTTTATCCTTTTAAACAACTGCAAAAAATGCACTTGTTTTTCTTCTCATGTATAGAACCCAAAGCCACAAAAGTGACTTTTTTCATGTGGCCTTTCATTATTAATCTTTGTAACAGAGGCGTGATGCCCACAATGAAAGGTGACACCCCTCAGGCTACTGGGAATGTTTGAAGTAGGAGCAGAAGCAGGAACCAGGTAAACAGAGACTATTTATACCCTGCCGGAGACAAGTCATGAGGCTGTAATGGACAGCTATAGACAGGCAATGACATAGTGACTAATGAAAAGAAATAGGAAAAAGCAATTGGAAAATTTTCTTCCTTATTCCTTCTATGAAAAATAAGTAGGAAAAACACCCTGCTAACTGGGAAAAAATGCAAATCTTAAAGGTGTCTGATACCCTTCCTGTTATGTTGAAAGAAGTGGGGAACTGGAAGCAAGTGAGAGGGGAAGAAAAAAACCCAAAGCAAATAATCAGCTTGTTTACAAGGAAGATCCCAGCAGCTGGATGAGCAGCAGGAATGGAACGGGACAGGATGGTGTGGCCCGAGCCCACACTCCCCACAGGCACAGCCTCCTCACAGGAGTGACAGCATCCCCAGCCAGTGACCTCTGAGACAAAAATGTGACTTCACTCCTCCCGGGGCTGGGCAGCAATGCTGAGTGCAGGGCTGGGCAGCTCCTGAGGCTGAATTAGCTGTGCTGGAGCTTTCCTTCTCTGCTTTCCCTTTTGTTTTCAGGTTTCCTACTCCTGGTCATGCAGTTAGGTCCTTCCCGTACCATCCCGAGCTTGCTGGTTCCCAAATCAGCTGTGATGGATCCCGATGTCCCAGCAGAGTGAGGTGTTTTCCCTGTGACCCTGGCTGGGACCACACCTGCTGGAGGTGCTGCTGGGACAGCCTCGGGAGCAGCCTGGAAATCTCTCAGGCACTTTGTCTACTCCAAAGAAAAGTTTTGGGGTGATTTCCTTTGCTCCCTCTGAATCCATTTCCCCTTGATTTTTCCTGTCTGTGTCTCCTTTTTCCTTTTCCCTTCCCAGTATCCCCTTGCTTGATCCATGCTCACAGTGGTGCTGCTGCCTTGCACTTTCCTCTCCCCTTGTTGTACTCCTTCCCACCTTCCCCTTTTATGTCCCTTTTGCTTTATTCATTCACCTTTCCTGTTACCTCACCTCAGTTATCCTCACCTCGTTCCTGACAGGTGGTGCTTTTTTTTTTTTTTTTGCTAAGTTGCTCCACTTATTTTCAAATCCACTTTTCGTGGCTACACACACAGAGCAAACCCCTCACATGCTGCATAAAGAGTCAGAGGACATAACCCAGCTGAATTTGCTTTTGCTGAGAAGGCTCTGTGTCACATCAGTCCTGTGATAAAAAATGATGAGAAAATGAGGGACGAATGGGCACAATGACCTCCATCTCTGCACTCCCATCGCCCTCCCACATCCACTGACCTCTCCTGCTGGCTGTGGTGGGGTGCTGAGGTGGTTAAAGCACAAAAATTCTGGTTTTGGCTCACAGAATGTGGTGGCACCAGGACAGTTCAGTGCTCAGATACTCAGCAGCTGAGTCAGGGAGGCAAAAGTTCAAAGAAGGGCAGCATCTACAATCAGAAACATGTTTTTGTCCTGAGGACTAGAGGAGTTAAAAATAGGGACATGTGGGCTTCATTACAGAACAAAGGGAAAAGGAGCTAGAAAAAGGAACAATTTGGGGAAATTAGGAACAGTTGATCAACCAGAGCATTGCAAACAACCTCAGACACTGCTCCTGCTTTCCCTACACGAGATCCAAATCATGTAACAGATGACCCGTGCTCTGCATGGCAATGAAATGCATGGGGGGCTAAAAACTCAAGACAAGGTGATTCTTGCATGGTAAAAAGAGGGGTTAACTCCGTCCTTGCAGGAAATGTGCAGGCACAAAAGCTGTAACAGCCTTCAAACCCACAAAATACAAAACTTACCTCATCTCTCTTTGTCCAGGCTAATTCATGCCCTCTTCATCGGACGCTCACAGCCTTGCTCCCCTCTAAATTGAGTGGATTCTCCTCCTCAATTTTCTCTGCTTAATGAAATATATATTTGAGCAATACTAAGACTCTGAAGATATTCAAGTTCAACTGTATTGGCTCTTTTTGAATATTATATTTCATTGGGTATATCTGTCTGCACACAACTGTTTCTAGAAATTAACAGTCTAATCAAGGCAATAACAAGTTGGTGGCAGTTATGCTACAATTTGAAAATGGCCTTGTGGGGGTACGCTGCAGCCAAACTTCATTTTGACTTGGGCCTAAGCCCTGCATTAGCCCTCAGATTTCTTGACCCAGTTCTGTTTGCCTGTTTTGAGCAGCCTCGGTGCTTGTACAGATGGCAGGAGATTGTCTCAGCTCCGAGGCAAAGAACAAACCTACCACAGCAGAGCAGTGGCCAAAGCAAGCATGGAAATTACTGGATCAGTGTGTTTGACTGCTGCTTTTCTTTCTCCTTGCTCTGATTCCAGCAGGGATGTTTGAACATGCCTGGCTCTGTGCACTGTCCAGTGCTCCAGCTGGACTTGGATTTCACATTTGCCAGCAGCACTTGGGAGTAAGTGCAGTGGCTTCCTGGCTGTGTCTTGTTTTGCAGTGTTGAAACACCATTCTCAAGCATTATCTTTTTGTTCCAGCATTTATAATTCAAATTCCTGAATACCGAACATAGATTAAGATGAGAATTTAAAGCAGAACTGTTTCTTTCCATTAAAATGTTCCCAACACAAACCAGAGAAATGCCATGGTAAATTCAGAGGCTTCATACAGCACAGGGAGCCTTTATGGCAGAGATCTCACTGTGTCATCAAACTGATAAAGAAACAATAAAAAATGTGGGTGATCAGTTTTGGTGATTGGTTGTAGTGATCACACAGAAAAAAGGAACAGATTTTCCCTCCCAGCCCAGATTAACGTAAGAACTTTCCCCTCAGAACACAAATATCAGCCAACCTTGAGGACTTGCAGTCCTGAGCAAATCTTGTTCCATACAGAACAAGAACCTACACTTATTACCCAACCATGCAACAACTCGTTGTGGGTTTTGTCACAATTGTTCTTGGACACAGAGATATCTCATCCAGTGCTGATAATTTACAGTCATTTCATCACTCAAACCTGTTTGCTTTTCTGCTTTGAGCTGCTCAGATATGGCAGAGATCAGTACTTCGAAGGAATCTGAGGATATTTGTTTTGGATCATGTTTTCTTGGAAGATAGCAAAGAAAAACCACTTTAGAACAAAAAAGCAACTCTCTGACTCAGCAATCACAGAAATTATAAGAGCCACTGAAACCTATTGCAGAAACCTGCAACAATGATTTTTTTTTAACTACCTGAATTTTATATGATCACTATCATCTGTATGTTATTCCTGACATCTAGAATAGGTAGAAGATAAAGAAAAGAAAAATCTGTACTTGAACTAACAGAAAAATGATAATCTTTCCTCTAAATAATAAACCTTATTTGCTCCAAATAACAAACAAGGACATGAGAAAACATTCTTTTGGGTCCAAAGGGTTTCCATGGCCAACCTGACTTCCTTTTACACTCCTCTGTATCTTGGATGCCACCAATGCCTATAAGAAAATGAGCCTTTCTCCCAAGATGCATCCATGGAGAACTCTAGGATCTTTATGCTGCAGGAATTATTTCTGGTCACCAAAAAAAATGGGAGAACAATTTTAGAGTGCAGCATGCAAATTGTCTCCTGTGGACATTACGGAATGGTAGGGAACAGCTTGAAAATAGCATCTTCTAATTTCCAAAGCAATATTTGAAATAAACTTTCCTCTTTCTCCCCTGAGGTATAACAATTTCTTTCCGTTTCCAAGCAAAGAATGTTTCCAAAAATATTTTCTTGCTTAACCCCAACATGCTGCTGAGACATAAAGTTATAAATGTTTATTTTCTGCAACTCCCAGGGTTTTATTTCTCTTCCTTTTATGTAGGCCTGTTTTGCAAAACTTGATCTCCAGTGCCCAAATGGGGAAAGGCTGATAATTTACACTGGAACCAGCATTTGGGGAACTTGTGTATCTGGAGAGCTGGTTTGAATAGAAATTGTAAAAATGCACTAAAATGGAAAATTGCCTGCCAAAATTAGACTGGCACACTTCAGAATTTTAAAGGCCAAGCTTACTGCAGAATGGCCTGATTAGCTCTGTCTAAATTCATTATTGAAATACAGTTAACGTTGGTGTTCTTCAAAACTGTGAAAGATGAAATGTGCAGCAAACATTTGAATGCTTAGACTAAAGCTTTAGGGTATTCTTTTGGAATATAGAGTGTGTTAAGTGTTATAAAGCACTGGACATGTTCAGACAATGCTCTGCTAGGAGGGTGGCTGAATATTCTCTTCAGTTTGACCTCAGGGCTCTGTTCTTGGTTGGAGCTTTTCTCTTCCCCCAGTAGTTGTGGTGCTCAACTTTGCTTCAGTGGGAACATATTTAGCACAAGCTGGCAGTTTTCTTTCCTTGTTCCTTCAACAGATTTTGGAATTTCACTCCAGTCCTTGATAACAAGGTTTCCAAGTACCACAAGAAATTTTGATGTCCAGGCACTTCAACCAAAATGCTGTTTCAGTTACTGCCTTGGAGGGCTGGATGGGAACTGATGGTGAAGGAGGGCAAAACTCAAGATCCCAGCCTGAATCCAGCAATTCACAGAGTTGTAGGAGTTTGAGGCCTTCTGCTTCCCCAGATATTATTTACAGGAGCAGGGAGTGCCAGGGTGGGAGGGAATGGCTTCAAACTGCCAGAGGACAGGGTTAGATGGGATATTGGGAAGGAATTCCTCCCTGTGAGGGTGGGGAGGCCCTAGCACAGGGTGCCCAGAGAAGCTGTGGCTGCCCCTGGATCCCTAGGAGTGTCCAAGGCCAGCCTGGACGGGGCTTGGAGCCACCTGGGATAGTGGAAGGTGTCCCTGCCCATGGCAGGGGTGGCACTGGATGATCTTTAAGGTCCCTTCCCACCCAAACTATTCTGTGACTCTGTGATTCTCCATCTGCCCCTCACCTCCACCTGAAAACCCCCAGCCATCAATGAGTATCTGACTGTGAGCTTCAAGCAAGGAGAGATTTGCATTTGCTAAAAAGGCAGCTTATCCAGTTTTTACCCAAATTCTCCATTTGGCCTTTAATCACAAAATTTCATGCACAAATCTACTCACAGGAGAAAATCCAGAACATACAGTTTCAGCTTTCCCTTGTACAGCGTGTGGATCCACTCCTGGCTCTGCTGGGAAAAAGAAACCCCTTGGAGCTAAAGAGGGCAGTAATAGAAATTCCATGCTCACACGTGCTCGGGTTTCATTTCAGTGACATCATTTATCAGTTTGACTTTGCCAAAGGGAGTAAGTTCACATTGTAGGATTCAAAAGCAGCATCTAGGATGAGATGGGTTAGAAAGGCCTCAGGTTTCAAAAGGACACGCCAGACGTGGGCCTTCTGTCTACTCACTCCAGTTCGTTCCTGGAGATTTGCATTTGTAACCAAAACTTTCTTCGTTTCAACCTTGAAAAGCACTTAGAAAATGAAAACACATTCCAGACAGTAAAAAAGGCCGTGTTAAAAAAGCTCATATTATTTTTTTGGAAAGACATGAAGAGAATTTAGGGGGATTTCATGCAGATTCTCTAGTGAAAAGGCCCGCCAGATAAAAAGCTTAATCGCGTTAACTCTCTGGAAGACAAAAGGACTGGCACACTTTGTGTATGTCAACTTACAGAAATCCTAAAACTCCTTAGAAGGGTTCTTGTAACTTAATACACTCTTTTTAGTTCCTGGGATACACTTTCTAATATTAATTTTCTTTTCTCACCTTGCTATGTATAACAAAAGCCGGACAAATGTCAGTGACTCAAACACGCAAACACAGGTGACTAATCTAGCTAAGCCTTGGAAATAACTGTGTGAATAAAATATAAACCACTTGGGCTAATCTAGGAAAGAAGAGAAGGAGATCTCCAAGCAGCAGAGATGAATTCTATTCCTCCTCCAAGCGTTGAATGAATGAAAGAAAATTGGCGTGTGAGGATCTCCTTTTCCCTTCTGTTCTGAGCTGGTGTTACATTTCTCTCTGATTGTGTCCCTTATGGTTTTGTGCCCTTTTGTGCGCCCTTGCACCCCCTTAGACAGCTTGTTCATGCACATGTGACAGCAGGAAGAAAAAGTGAGCAGAGCAGAGGGCGGAAAGGAAAGCTGGTCTGAACAGAGCAGATGGCACGCTTCTGCGCGGGGCTGGTGTCCCTAAAAGGCTCATTTAGACACCAGCCCAGGAACAAGCAATCCCGTCTGATTTTCTGCTGCTTGTCTCTAGGCATTATCAAAAGTGTTGTTTCCTACTTTAAAGGGACTGCGTTAGAAAACTGAACATTGTGAAATCAGCCAACTCTAAAACTCAGTAGCGGTAGGAAAGGGTCAGATTACTCGATCGAGACAGTTTCCCCTCATGCAAACCGTCACAAGTTCTCTTACATAACAATTGTTTTCCTAGATCACAGCAAATCTTCCTCCAAAGCTCTTTCTTTTATTCTGACCAATGCAGGAACGACCATGATAATGGGTGTGGAGGGTTCCTGCCCTCCAGGATTCGCTTTCAGCCTCTGGCAATTTCTGGCTGAGAAATATTCCAACAGTTCATGAATGTTCTTGTGCTTAAAGATCTTCAGTGAGCTCTTTATTCCAGGATTTTACCCATTTGCTTTCTGAATCCATACAAACTCTCAGGTTCCACAAAGAATTCCCCAGGTCAGCCAGGAAATATATGAAGAAATGTAATATTTTGGGGGGTTTTTGCTGTGTTTTTTTCCTGTTTCTGTTCGAATCTTCCACCAGCTGGTTTAGGTCAGTTCTCCTACAACAGGTGCCTACACCTGAGGAAGTGGAGTTTTCCACAGAAGGCCCTCAAAAGGCAGCTCTGGGTCATTCAAAAAGCAAGGTCCTCTTTCCACTTAAGCCAGTGGGGAATTTTTGTGAACTGGGGCCTATGGGATGATGTTTTTATAGGATCAGTGAGCAGTAACACAATCCACCAGAGATATTTGGGGAAAGACTTCAGGAAGGTGAACATTTCCATTGTCAGTTTGATTTGAGGCGGGAGAAGAGCACAGAGCAGTCATGTCTATTCTTTACCTCTCCTTTTTGTACTTCTGTGAGTTTTTGGCAACTCTTCTGGGTTTGGTCTCCACACAGACGAAAGGAGCCTTTTCCATACTGATGAAAACATAGAAGGGAAAATTGGTATAGTTCTTCTGATGGGAAAATGAAGATCAAGAATGCTGTTAAATTATAATATAGGCCTAGGAGAAAATAGAGGATGATGGAAAATACTGACAGTCTAGCTGGCTTTCAATGAAGGATAACATTTTCCATTACAGGAAACGTAAAGCACTGGAAAACATTTTGAAGAGCTATCATTTAAAGTTTTGGGTTTTAGTGGGAAATATCCCTGCTCAAATTGTATTCATGATACAATCTCATAAATATGGGAACATAAGTTGCCTTTAAAGTTTTGGCCTTTCTTCAGTGTATTTTCTTTTTATCCTTTTATATTGTATTAACTTTTTGTTTGCTTTGAAGAGAAAAACATGCTCCTCTCTGTGTTTCCATTCCCCTCCCAGCTCTCTTCTTTTAATGAGATGCTTGACTCAAATATCATCCTTCATGTTACCCTCCTAAATTTTTATGTTCTCTCTGTTCTTGTTCCTGGCAACATCAGAGTCTGCCTTCTCCCTTTGTAGAGCTAAATGGCTTTCTTAAACCCCAAAATTCTCAAATCAACACCCAAACTGTCATTTCTGTCACCCTCTGAGCATATATCCTTTTTAATTTGTATCACTTTAGTTTTAATCAATTTTTTCCTGATTTTCCAATTCAATTTAGGCAGTTCTTCTGCTGCGTCCCTCCATAGATGAAAATATTAAAGTAACAAAATCCCATTGAGCAGTTTATCAATAAATCTGCTTAACAAAGAAATGTCCTTTAAAGAAAATGAAAACGATTTGTCCAAAGTGGATAGAGATGGTTCAGATGCTCTGACCTAATTCCAGTTCAGCTACCAAATGTAGGCATTTTTTGTGAGTATACACCTTGCTAAATAAGTTTCTTTGTGATGAAATTAAGCTCTTCTGATTAAAGGGGATAATTTGCGTACCATTGAAGATGCATTTTGAGCTATGTTAAGTTAACAGCTTGCAACACTGAGAAATTCAAATTCCTTTGTTTACTGTCAAAGTCCTAGAGGAAGATAAGGTGAAGATGAATAACATAGACCACCAAAGCAACTTCATTTTCTGTGATTCTTGGGATTAAATTTACCAACCTTTTGCAAAAGCTGATCCTTAATTCCTCTTGAGAAGGTGTAATTTACAACTATGTTATTTAAATCGAATTATTACCACCAAAACAGGTGAAGGTGCAGTTGATGTGGATATGAAGTTCACAAAACACACTGTGTCTTTCAGTCATGAAAAATGAGGTGTTTTGGAGGTTTTTTTTTGTCTAGCTGAAAGCTCTGTGGCTCTACCAGCAAACTGCTTTTCTATTCCCAGCTCTATCCAGTGGTGTCTGAGACTCTGGATAAATTCTTTGTTCTGTTTTTTCTAGAATTTCATTACTTGGGGAATATTTGCTGTCTTCCTGCAACATTTAGAGTTATTTACACAGCCCAGCAGACAACTGTGCAAAGATCCTGGAGCTGGTGGGAAGCTGGGCCAGTAATTCCATGGGATCCAGTGAATAGTCCAGCCCTGTGTGACTGGGAGCAGCCTGACCACTATTAAGTGGCAATTTGCCAGGGGCTGGCTCTGGAGCCCTCACAATGGCAACAATGTTTGATTAGGCCTTTTGATCATGGAGAAATCACATTGTCCCAGCACACCAGGGCTGCACAAGCCCCTCCTCAGAAGCTGTGCTCTAAATTTGACTTATTACAGGCAAACTCCAAAGCTTCCACACTAAATCCACGGACATGGCCTTTATATCTGGCCCTCCTCTCCCACCCACCCCAGCTCAAACATGCCAAACTCTGGCCCTGTTACCCCTAACTTTGTCATGATTGTTATTATGTCTTTTAAAAGATAAAACTTACATTACCTCAGTGGTGCAAATCCTGCACAGGCTCAGTAGGACCAAAATTCATTCTTAGCAGAGCAGAATTACCTGTAGGTGAAAAACAAACTTTCAATTGCCTGTCGGATTCAAAGGTATTTCAGATAAGACTCCAATTTGCCTGAAATTTGCTCACTAAAATTTGAGGACTGTTGTCACCCCACCATGAGCACAGTTAAATCCTGCCAAGGAATCACTACTAAAACTTGAGCCATTACTGCATTTTGTTTGTAAGGCAGGAAGATTTTCCACAAGCGTGAGCCTTAAAAATCCATTTTAAACGAGAAACAAAATTTCAAATTGACAAAATCAAGTGCTGTAGAAAGTTCTTGCTTCTTTTTCTTACAAGTCACCAAAGTGCACAAGTATTTCAAACAGCTTGACATCTGTATTACATAAGCAGAAAGCAATTCAGCTGCTTGGAGAATATAAAAAACAACTTTGACCTTACACTGGAGTCATGCTTCAAAAGACTGATTATTCATATGAGAAAAATTGCTCAAAAACAACTGCTTGGAAATATTCTCCGAAAGAAAATAGATCGATTGTTCTGAGGCAATAATATAATTATGCTATAACAAACTGCATTTTTAATTTTATTTTATTCCTAAGGCTTTTTCTTTTTTCACAATAAGTGCTTCATCTGCTAGTATTTGAAATATTCTATCTTTCAAAATGTTTCCCTTGTTTGCTCAGCGTATTTTTTAGCCTGCTTGAATGTAACTCTTCAAGAAGACTGAAAGTCTCTGCTGATGGGAGAATTTCAGGCCATGTTGCCCCTCATTAATTCTGACCCCATTATGGCCAGGAACCATACCACTGTAGGGTTAAAGATGTGTTGTATTGGTAGAAAATACTGTAAAAGTGTCCATTAAATTAAAATAAATCCAGATTCAATAAATTTTTGATGTATTCTTGATATAATACTAAATTACAGAAATTCTGGATCTATTTTTGGGTAGTATTTATCTTCAGGTAATACTTTCTTTCTGGAGGAGGAGGTGCAGTCATCTGGCTGAGGGGCTGAGTGGAGGTTCAGGAAAGGTGGATTCAATTCCCAATGCTGCTCCCGATTTCCCCCACAGTGCTGGGAGGAGAGCTCAAGCCCCATTCCTGAGATCTCTTGTGCAGATCCCCAACTCCACTGGTGTGAGCAGTTGAGGATTTCACCAGCTCAGATCATAACCTGGTTAAATGTTAAAGACTGAGGCCACTTCTCCTCAGCTTTCCTCTGAAAACTGTGGATTTCAGTTCTTTCCCCCCATTCCTGCTCCCAGAGCTTGTAAAATCCATGAATCCAGGGCTGGGCTTCTCTATCCAAGCAAACTGAGGTATCTGAGTCTTGCCAGTGCCCTTGGAGCAGCACATCTCCCACACTGTGCTCGGTTCTTACAGCACATAAAAATAAACTGAGCTCCAGAATCTCCAGAAGAATCATGAAGTTTGGAAATCACCTCTAATGCCATTGAGTCCAACCGTTAACCCAACACTTCCAAGTCCACCACTAACCCACGTCCCCAAGCACCACATCTACATGTTTTTAGAACACCTCCAGGGATGTTGATTCCATCACTCCGCTAGACAACCCCTTCCANCCCAGCCAGGATGCCACTGGCCTTCCTGGCCACCTGGGCACACTGAAGACTCACAGCAATTAATCCAGTCCATAAGCAAATCTTGTCACTTGGGTTACAGGATCTGGTTCATACCCAAGTATTGGGGTTCAATTTTTCTTCAGAACCTCCTTCATGGTACTATACAGTGGTCATAATTCTCTCCCAGGAGTATTATTTTTACATTAATGAAGTTGAACTAAAAAGTTGCTGTGTATTCCACAGGAGAGGTTTCAGGAGAAAACCAGAGAGTCTTCTCCGAGTTATCTGTAATTCACCTCAGTGAATCCATTTCAAACAAGGATTCTGCCTTAGTGATCTGGTCGCAGAGCTCTGGACAGTAACATGACATGACACCAATTTTAAAAGGTAATTCACTTAGTGCTTCTGATGTGTATCCTAATTTTATCACTGCAGAATCACAGTTCAGTGGGCTGCTTCTTGTCAAGCTCGGAGCTATTCTTTTCCTACCTTATATTTTTTAAATAGTTTCTAAACCAAGGGAAGGAATTTCACACCACCAATCAAAATAAGCCGTTCAGCAGAAAAGTTTCAATTTCCAGCTCTTAATAAATCACACAGATTTAAATCAGATTCATGAATTCCAGAGAAGTTATGCATTTATGTTATCAATTTCCATAACAGAAGTTGCAACTCAATAGGAAAATCTGAACTTTCTAATAGTTACCTGCTGAAGTTAATTTTGGGCAGAACCCATTTGTTTATGTCTGCTGGTCCCTCACTGGAGAAACGTTAACCATAGTACAATATTAACATAAACTTCAGCTCATTCGCTTTTGAGCTAAATAAGCAAAACAAACAATTTCCTTCTTTAAACCTGACATTGATGTCTATTTATTACACAGCATATCTTGCTAATAACAGAGGCCAGACAAGGACTATGAAAAATATCAGATGTATTAATTTAAAACAGAAATGTGGGGCTGTGAATCTCCTTGAAAACCTCCCTCCACCAAGACACCACGGTATCTGTAAGGTGTGTGCCATGACCCCTTCTTGTGCCAGTGATCACCAACCCATTTTACACCCTTGATAATTGAACTTCTGCAGGAGAAGCAGTGCTGCTCCTCTCTGCAGGCTGACACTGCCTTCTCCCCGGAGCCAAAAGGAAGCTGCTCCAGGAGTTTTCCTGCCAGGGATGCTGCAAGTGAAGTCCCACCCTTCCCCTGCGCTGAGGAGGGGGCTGAGGAATGCACATGGATTCATTCCACAGCTGAGGTCTCCGAGTTCACAGCAGAATGTGCTGCAGTCTTGTCCCCAAACTGGCTTCCTATCAGACTTTAAAATGAAGCACTGCACGTTTTCTCATCGATGCTAACTTGGCCAGAAGGGAGAATTTCATTTAAAAACATTTAAAAAAACCAGAATGCGCGTGTGTGTGTGTGTGTGTGTAGAAATACTGGGAAAAAAATAACATCTGTGACCTGATACCTGTGTGTCAGGAGTGATTGGTGACACGGAGGGTGCACAAACATATGTAGCAATTAATTCAGCTTCTCCCTGACCACCAGCATCACATTTGCTTTTTCTTCTGTTGATTACAAATGTTGTGTGATTGCTTTTAATCCAAAAGTAATAAATTTGTCCTGACTGCTTAATCTCATCTGTAAACAGAGCTCTTTGGTTTCATCAGCCCCCAATTTATTGCATTTTTGAGATAGAACAGCCAATGTTTGATTCTGTTTGGTTTTAGTGTGCTGCATCTTTTTCAATTTCTACTTTTACTATGTTTCTGTTTACTTAAATTCCTTCTGCAGATAAATTAAAACCAGTAAGATCTTTAGAGTTCCGAATCTATTTTTTGCTTTTAATTTTTTTCTTCCCCCCCCCCCGCCCCCAGGTTTTCCATTTGAGGTGCATATACAGCACCAAAGACATTTCAGATGGTGCAGCATTAGTTGAATCTCAGTTTAAGGTGTTTAAACTCTCACTTGGCAGTTCTTCTACTGGCCAAATCCAACACTTTACTCTGCCCGAAAATGCCAGGTGGTAACAGAGAATAATTTTAGGTACTTTTCTAGCTGTGCACCAGATGGTGATAACACAAGTAATAATATCAAACAAGTATTAGCTTGTTTCTAACCCCTGCCTCCACATGCTACAGTTGCAAAAGGTCATTTATATGAAGCACTCACCATGTGCTGTGCAAAATGCAACAGAAATTCCAGCCAAACTGGTCCCTGGGGTGTCCCAGAAGCATCCTGGTGGAAATTCCCCGATGGCTGTGGCAAAGGCAATAGAAAAAAAACCCCAAAACTGTTACCAATCTTTTGTGATTATGATTTGGAATGAACCATGTCAAGCAAGTACTTCATAGTGTTATGTCAGCGCATCACCCTTTCAAACAAATGTGACATAATTAAAGCAATTAAAGGCTGTGTCTTTATTTAAGGCTTACCTGCCTAGAGGGATATTTGGTGTGAAACAAAAAAAACCCCAAACCTATGCAAGCAATGATCTAAAATTAAAAACAAATTATTTCTCTCTTTATCCTCCATTAAAAGGAGTGGTTAGGGCTTTCTACTTCCCGTGGAAATAGGTAAAACAGAGGTGCCTTCTGTCTAAATTTCCCCATGTACATTTCCAGATCCTAGCATTTTCTTTCCCTCAGCAAAATCAGACCTGAAATTATGGCACCTCCATGCTGTGTATTGCAAGTCTTAAGAAAGAATTCTGGACTTCCTCAGAAACTGTATTGGAATCAAGTCACCCAAATTGCAGTGTCAGATTGCTTTGCTTTTAATTTGGATACGAGAGTGATCCATTCCAAATGCTCCAGAGAAATATTTCTTGTTCAGCCCCCTCTTGCTTCCCCCTCAGCTCCTCCTCCAGGCTTCCTCAGGTCATTCCCAGTTTGCTTTTAATGGAAATTCCTTCTGACCCCAATCTTCTGCCTGATGAATTCAACCTTTTGCATGTATCAATCATACAAGCCTTTAATCCAGTTTATGGGGGGCTGGGGAGAACAGGAAGAAGCAAATGTATGGAGATCAGTGGAATCACAGCAGTGTGCTCAAAACCCACCCCCAAGTGGGTGAAATTAAGCAGTCTTCTGACTCTGGGAGCTGAGAGGCTTTTTAATATCTTGCTGCTTCTTACCTGAGTTGGAGCCAATGCTCAGGACCTTTTAGACTCATCAAATTATGGATTACTGTTCTGCTTCCAAGGTCTGCCTGGCAATTTCTCCTCAGTGCTTGTGTAGTCAAGGTCTCAGAAGCATTAAAGGCCTCTGGCTGATCTCTCCTTGTGTATGCATAGTTTGCATGCCTGCCTGCAGGAGAAGTCCTCCTGCCTGACCTCTGTCCCAGCCAAGAACGTGGCCAGCCAGCCATCAGCACCATCTTGTGGTTCCAGCATCTCCAAACCTCTCCGTGCTGTCATGGCACAAAAGTGGGAAGAGCAATCCTTGAATAATCCAGCAGGCAACACCTGAAAGTCACACTTCGAATTTGAAAGTGGCTTTGACCTACAGAGCTGTTAATGCCCCGTCCCATGGCTTCTGTATGTAAAAACAGATATATTTCAAAATAATCAGAGGTTAATTACACCAATAATTGGCATTTCCCCCTCACAGTCATCTAAACCCATTTATTTCTGCTGTCACACCTTTCATGGATGGAGTAAGAAATTCTTGCTCATAGAATCCCAGAATGGCTCAGGCTGGAAGGGACCACAGTGGTCACCCGGTGGCACCTCCCTGCTCAGGCAGGGTCATCCCAGAGCACAGGGCACAGCAGTGTGTCCAGAGGGGTCTGGAATATCCCCAGGGAGGAGACTCCACACCTCTCTGGTCTCTGTTCAGGGCTGGGCACTGCCCAGGGCAGAAGTTGTGCCTCCTGTGCAGGGGGAATTGCTGGGCTCAGGCCCTGCCCGTGGCTCTGGTGCCATTGCTGGCCCTGGAGCAGAGCCTCGGCCCTGCTCGAAGCCCTCCCTTCAAACCCTTCCCAAACAGTTCCACTGATTTCCTCATTCTTGCTTTATTCTATCACAAGGAGCCAGTAATTTTTGATAAAAGAAAAATACCTTCAAGCTGATGATTGAGGCAAACTCCTAACTCCCACTTTTATGAGATGGAACTCAAAAAACTGCCACGTTTCTTGTTAAAATGAAGTGCTTCCATTTTCCCTCTCTCCACCTGCTCAGAAGCATTTGATTCTTTAAAATTGAAGTGGAAAGGATTTGTTTTCAAAGCAAGTCCAATGGGAAAACTAACTGGGGTAACTGTAGCAGTATCCTTCAGTAGTAGCTTCAGCACACCCCCATCCCCTGAGAACATTGTATCTGGAATATTACTTTATTACAGAATAATCAGTGTGCTTTCAAAGCAAATTAGTTCTTCTTGGGAGGAATAAGGGAGAGGGGGAGGGAATCCAAGCCACTTTCACTCTGGGTTAGAATTCCTCAGCAGCTGTTCCTTGCTGCTCAACAGAGAAAAGAAGCCTGGACAAAAATGTGCTTTTCTGGGATTCCAAGTTGACAAAGCCTCACCATTAAAGAAGCTGGATAAGAAGTTAAAATTGAAAAGAGAGGAAACACCCAACCTCAACATACATTGCCCTCATACAAAGACTTCTTATCAACAGCAGCAGCTGTTGCCCAAAATAACTACTTTACTTTAGCAATAATCCTGAACCATAAGACCAACTCACAACATCTTTGGAAAAGAAACACATGTATTATTTAAGGCTTAGATAACATACCAGTGCTTAATTTGAGCCAATGTGAGTTTCTGAAGAGTGTGCAAAGCTAGAGATGCTCACAAAATGTGTTAAAGCACTTTCCTTTCCTTTGGTTTGGAACTGAATCCATGACCACAGCTGTTTCTGCAAAATATTGTTCGATTTCAGTTAAAAAACACCAAAATTTTAATAGATGTATTGATGTGAAAAGTTTTGAGGAAAATTTATTCTCCTTGTTTTTCCTTCACACTAAAAGTTGCAGTGAAAAGAACCCCCCAAAGCCCAAACCTTTAAATGCCTGAGAGATGCTTCTGTGAAAAGCCTTGATTAATTTTATGAAGGGAAAAAATTTTACAAATATACTGCAAGCAACCTTGCTACTGTGCGAGAACAAGGCTTGAAAGAAATGGTTCCTCAGACATAATATCTCACCCTTCTTGATTCATTGGTGACTTTGAAACTCAAACCTGGTTTTGGCATTATCCCACCGTGCAGACTGATTTTCATGGTTTCTCGTGGGAGTCCATTATTAATACAGGTTAAATTTCAGTGAGTGGTAAAACAATCTCTCTCGTGACAGTCTGTCCTCTCCAGGAGCAAGGAGCCTGCTCAGACACTCAGATGTCCAGGGAAACACCACGGTTAATCAGCAGGAACAGGGAACTAATCGGATTATATTGTCTGATCCTATTTTCTAATCACAAGAAATTGTGATGGAAAGAAAACCAGAGTACATGTTCTAATTAATGCACTCAGAATTTGCTCTGGAAGGCACTGCAGCAGGGCTAAACATGACAAGATACAAAATAATCTAGAGTTCAAGGACTTAGCCGAAATATAAGAACTGTATCAATAATATATTGTGGAAACATCTGTAGCATTTTATTCCCAGCACTCTCCTTTTTTTTTTTCAGATGGAAAAAGGTGTTGGTTGTGATGATGGTGATGGTGGTGGTGAGAGGGAAGGAAATGAAAAAAGGAAGGAGAACCTTCTAAGGTTCTCGAGAGCTCACCCTGGTTTCAAACTCAGTATTAACTGAGCCATAAAGAGGGATGGAAGTCAAACAGCAAAAGCAGGATTTTTGGAGACTGCTGCTAATACAAAACCTACAGTACCTGGTGCCTGCTGGGCTGAATTTTATCTTGGACTGGTGAATTGTGGTTTTTAGTTGCCTCTCTGCTCTTCTCTTTTCTGCTCTGCTCGTGCTTGGCTTTGCTGCATCCTAGGAAAGAAAAATCGTGATGTCTCAAAGAGAGAACATAATTCAGTAAGTGAAATAATCTGTAAATCATTATTAATAAATCTCTATTGAATTACAATTTTGCCAGTTTTCAGAGGAGGTACTAACACGTGAGGATAAAAATAATGCCTCTCACTCAGGAATCTACAGTTCAATTAAAAGGCCAGGAACTGGGTTTTCATGTGGAGTTTTAAGTGGCACAGGTAGAGGAAGCAGCTGTAGAAGCACCATGATCACCCCAATTTCATATGCTCCACAAAGCTGAGGGCTGGGTTTTTTTTGCTTCCCCCGTTTAAGTGTTGGACAATATTAATGTACTAGGAATTTATAGCCCTGTAACAGTTTACAGCTTCTAAATTGAACCTCCTGACTTTGCCTCAGCAAATGTCTGTCAGTGGCAGGATTTGAATTGCAAACTCTATTCCATTAATTTTTTTCAGTGCAGAATATGAAAGTGCTGTAAGTGACATTTTAGGGCATATTCCACCAGCTTAGCAAAGATTGAAGAAACAGAGACTGAATAACGTTGGGAGGAAAAGCCAGAGGAAATCCAGATGGACCTTTTACATCCTCAGTTTGGTATAGAAATTGCTGAGAGAGTGGGGGATTACACAGTGACACCTGTACAAAATTATATGTAAGGTACTGATAAGTTATGAAAGAGCCATTTTTGAATGACTTTCTTGAGTTTCCCCTTAGAGAAGTCTGTGTTTTGTTATTGCAAAGGGAAAGGTGGGGACAGCTTTATGTATGCTCTTTTGCCATGTGTATTCCCTGGTTAACTCTTTCCTGAAACACAGGCTAGGTGCCAGAGCTTTTCAGGAAGCATTATGTGAAATTTAACATCTCCCGAGTTCTAACACGGTGTGAATAGTTCCTAATGGGTTTCCAAAGAGGGACTATCAAACAATTCTTAAATAAACATGCTTCGAGCACCACAGAGCACCCACTGTAGGCAGTAGAGAAGATAACAAGGAGTATCTGCTCAAACAAAAAGAAGAGCCCGGGCCAGAGGAGAAACTTCCATGCAAGGAGGAAAATGGAAATAAAGAGCCTGTGCCACACGTTGTTTTACCCCCTTCTTCCTGCTCCTTGTGCCTCATCCTGCAGTGTCCTTGTGGGATCTTCTGAAGGAAAATGAGTCCACCAAGCTGGATAGAGAGAAAGGCTGAGAGAATTGGGATTGTTCAGCCTGGAAAAGAGAAGCTTTGGGGTGACCTCATTGCAGCCCTTCAGTACCTGAAGGGAACTTGCAAGAAAAGTGGAGAGAGACTCTTTAGGAGGGTCTGGAGTGACAGGACAAAGGGAAAGGCCTTCCACTGGCAGAGGGTGGGGTTAGATGGGATATTGGGAAGGAATTGCTCCCTGTAAGGGTGGTGAGGCCCTGGCACAGAGTGCCCAGAGAAGCTGTGGCTGCCCCATCACTGGAAGTGTCCAAGACTGGGCTGGATGTGCTTTAAGCAACCTGGTGTAGAGAAAAGTATCCCTGCCCATGGCACGAGGGTTGGAACTACATCATCTTCAATCTCTTTGAACCAGAACACTTCTGTGATTCTCTGATTCCTCGTACAAGCACAGAGCAGAACTCCCAGCTCTCTTCATTGAGAGCCAAATGGAACAGAATCTCAGAAACAAACAGTATGTTCATCACACAGCCTTAAACTTACCCAAGAGCTCCTGTCCCTGGGAGAACCCAGTCGACAAAGCAGCAATTCTGCACATTTGCAGTTCCTCAGGGATCAATTAAGAGACTATTATACTCTTTACTGCTGCTGCAAGATGAAAACAGCCAGCATCTCCAAGGGAACTTCTTGTAAAACCCAAATTGAGCTTAATGAGAAAAGACTTTTGACAAATGCTGTTAGATGTGAGATGCATTTAGCACTTGTCAGGAGCTGTATTCCTGACTTAAAGAATTTATAAGTTAAGTCATGCTCCAGTGTTGATGTGAAGGAGACTGAGAGCAGTGGCTTTGACAAGGCTTGAGGGCACTGGGTGCATTGAACAGGCCAAATTAATAGGATCCACATTAACCTTCATTAAATATATGAGGATGAACAGCCATAGCCTGGGCTGAGTTGAATTTTAAAGCAGTTTTTTTCTCTTTAATATATGAGAATACACAATTATTTCAAAAAAGAAAAAGAAAAAAATCAAAGTATAGACAAAAAAGAACTGTGGGCAAGCCTTAGAAGAATTTGCTCAGGAAGAATGACCAGCAGTCAGGTTTAGTCATTCAGAGGTGCATTTGTCACCAAGCAGGGCAGTCTTGGCTGCCCCATCACTGCTCCAACAGCAGGGAATTTGGAGGGCATTGTGTGAATTTGAAGGACACCGTGCAGTCACTAAACCAGGATGCTGTCAGGTCTGTGAATTCTCCCATTTTGAGCTCTATTCACCCCAAAAAGGTGGGTAGGGAGAGGGAGGAAGTGACAACTGTCTCATCCTACAGCTGCTGTGGTCCTGGCTCTGAGGCAGACAGGCATCAAACTCCACAGCAGTCTCAGGGATCTGTCAAGATCTTTCTTAAAGTGCTGTCAAGCTTTGCCATCTTTCAAAACAGAGGAGGTGGATGGTGCCCGTATCCTCGTGCTGCCACATCTTCAGCACATTTGTAAGTGCAACCAAAGTACAGAGCAGCTGCACCTTCAGAGGTTTTATGGGCAAGGGTTTAGTGCAGCTGGAACAGCCTTTATGCCTCTCCAACGCAGGCACGAGGACCAGAAAGGTGAATTTAAAATACCACATCATTTCTTCCACTCTATGGGAAGATTTTTTCATTCCTGAAGCAGAAAGGGCTATCTGGGCCCTCCTGTCTCCAGAGCAAGGTGCAATTCCCACAGTCCCTGATACAGAGGGCTCCTGGCCAGCCAGTCCCAAAACAGAGGATTTAAAAGATTCAGAGGCCTTAATAAAGCTGCTCTGTCTGCACATTTAAAAGTTATATCCAAAGGTCCCTTTTTTTAATTTCTGTTTTTCTCCTTGCTTAAATACATCCAGTTTCTCTCCCATCTCAGCAATCTCATGTGTTTGTGTGCCCAGCTTCCATGGCAGGCAGGACAAAGGGGGCTGTTATAAACCCAGTCCCAGCCAGCCCTTGCTCACAGGCCTCACACCTATATTTCTTCCATAAATTCCAGTCCAATCTCTATTCTAAGAGGCAACTGCTGAGTTGGCTGCTAGCCCTGGAAACCACATTTTCAAATAAAATGCAGTAGAGGAGAAAAGAAAACTACTTTTCTTCTTAAGGACAACAAAACAAAACTAACTACTGGTGGGGAAAAAGAAAAAAAGGAAGGATTTTAGGTGATGGCAATAAAAATGGGTTCGAATTTAAACCAGAGTGAGAAAATAATTCTCAAAAAAGATTCCTATTTAAAGATCAATGGGGCAAGAGCATCAATAAAGTGGGAGAGCTCCTTGAAGGTAATGGATCCCTGACTATTTATTCCAGAAGTGAATCAATTAATCTTTTCAAGACAATCCCCTCCATACCTGTGAGCTGTAGTGAGGTGGGCAAATCCTTCCCCTGCAGCTTCCTCCTCCCAGCCTCGTGTTTTGATTCATTCAGCAGCCACCTGGCCTAAGCGCAAAAACAGAATGAGAAACATTTAATTAACATGACAGGAAATGCTCCAAGTGTGCTTGGAAATAGCAGGGATAACATTAACATGTCAGTAAATATTTCATAGATTTACAATCCTTTCAATTTAGGCTTTTATTGACTTAAACAAGGATATCCCTGTGCTGCCTTTAATCCATTTACAGTTGGTTGGGTTTTTTAATCAAAGATATGGGTAAGGATAACAGGACACCACTCTTTTCACACTTGGATGACTTAGGTGCTCAGGAAACCAGCAAACCATCAGAGTCTTCTGCAAAATATTAATTATCTAGGGCTGGAAAGAACCCCTGATTTTCACATTCTACATCGTGCTATGGAAGTATATCTAATGAACAGAAAAAAAGCAATAAAGAAAATGGAAGAAAATTTGAGTCTTCTTTTTAAAAATTTTTTTTTAAAAGAAAATGAAAACATCACATTGTTCATAGAAGAAATTTGTTCTTCTGAATCATGAATCTGCAAATTCTTTTCAACTATTCTAAATTTCAACAAAACCAAAGTCCCCAAACTCAGCATTGTGCTAAGAAAGAGAAAAGTCTAACAGTGTGAACTTCTCTTGCTTGGAAAGCCAGGCTTTTGTTAGTCTGTATTTCCACTATTTGTGAAGGCTTCTCTGCTAATCAGAAATACCAAATTTTGCAGTCAATATTTGTTAAAAGACAAGCACAGAAATTAGAAAAGACTGATTATTCAATAGCAGCAATCAAGAAAAGAAAGAATGTGGCACTTTTACAGAAAATTAAAACATTTCTTCTGGTGTATTAGATAATTGAGCCAACAGCTCCACTGGATAATTTCAAGAGTGTAAAGTTCTGAAAAAAACTCCCAGTGCTCCGTGCTGAGCAGGACAAATTCTGTGGAGGAAAACAAATTTCTCTGGGTTACATCTGAAATGAATCTTAACTCTGTTCTTATCAGCCCCTGGTGCCAGCAGGAACAGCTCTAGCTCGCTCTGAGGAAAACCACTTGGACACGGCATACCAACACCTCGTTTTATGATGCCTTTTCCTGAGCAAAAGTTAAACCAGTTCACTGCATAGAGGGAGCTGAAAGGTACACAAATTATTGTTGTGCAGATGGGGTGCGTGTGAAATGAAATATGAAATCCATTTACCAGTGGAATGGAAAAGCAGGCGTGGTAGGAGCTGTAGGGATAAAACACTGGAATTACCCAGATTGCTTTCTGATACAACACACAGAGGCCTCAGCCTTTCAAATAACCCATCTTTGGCCTCTGGAAAGGACCCCTCCAGGATGATTTTTGTTTGTGTTAAAGCTGGCCACAATTAGAATAGTAAATGTCTTGGAAGTACACAAGGGTCAGGTTTTGCTACTGATTGGGAAAATCTGTGTTTAGAAATCTGAGCACTTCTTCAAGTGTTTCATGAAGGGAGTTGCTTAATTCATGGAACTCTGGCATTGCAGGCACCAGTCTGTAGCAATGCAAGGAGTGGCTGCACAGGTGGAGCAGGCACTGGAGTTGAAGTATTTTAAAGACTCTTAACAGGGAGCTGAAACCTCCAGGTTCACACCCATGGTCCTATCAGGAATCACAGCTCAGACACTTCAGCCTCTATCAGCTGCAGAAGCTGATATCATATCAACCACATTTACTTCCCAGTAAGACATTAGTGTTTTCTTAATTATAGAACCAGATTTTTAATCTTTTTTTTTCTTTTTTTTTTTTTCTTGAGAAAGAGAGAACTGTGAGCTCTGACCCACTGGCCCGAATCAGGAAGCTTTAAATACCTTTGTCAGTGTTCTCTAGTTCTGCTGCCAAGGCCGTGGCCTCCTTTGCAAGGGCCAAATGAAAACTCAAAAATGGATAAATTCTCAAAGAACTGTAAGACTGAAGAAGCTGTTCCTCTTCCAGAAAGGGTAACAAAGGTATCTTTATATATCCTGCTCAAACAACAGGAGCTGTGGGAAGAGGAGGGGGAGCAGGAGCAGAACAAGAGATTCCAGATATTAAGTAGGCCTTTATATATTTTTATACACTGATTCGAGGAAGGGAGAAAATGTAGCCCGTGAGGGCGAGTTCAAAGCAGCAGCTGAAGTTGTCCAGGCTGCTCAAAGAGTGCTTTAAGGAGCTCCCTGAAATTCTGATGACAGCTCTTTTTTGCACCTCAAATCTAAGATACAGGTGACAAAAAAAGCCAGGTAGATTTGGAGTATTTTAAAGCTGAAGAAACAGTTCCTGAACTGTGGCCTATAGATAGCTATGTGTTCCCAAACTCCTTGGTGAAAGGCTTTTGAGAGGCTGCTGAAATGTGAGGATTTTTCCTTGTTTCCAACTGCAAAAATGGATAGCTGGGCCTGAAAAATACATGAAATACATGCAAATTCTCCCCAGTATTAGAGTTCTGTTGGAGGTCACCCTGAAGTATGTGACCTGATCTTTAGGAGGAAGGGAATGGGTACAATTTTGCGGTCAATATTTGTTATAAGACAAGCACAGAATTTAGAAAAGACTAATTACTCAACAGCAACAATCAAGGAGAGAAAGAATATGGCACTGTTACAGAAGATTAAAGATGTGAATTGCAGCAATCTCTGCATTAAGGTGCTGTTTGTACTCCAACAACCTGTCCTGGAGTATCATTCCAAGGAAAAAAAAAATCAGTATAAACATTTGTTAGCTGGGTGGCCAATTTTTTTTTCCTTTTGTCCTTATTACCACATGAAGGAGCCGTAGCTGCAATCTTTTTGATAAGCATCAAATCAAGTCTTTATCTTCATCTTTTCGGTCCTTCTGCCTAACAGCAGTCAGGGCTCCTCTGACTCTTGCCAGAATTCCATTTTTTCCCAGGAAGAATCAAGGAATTTCCACCCTTATGAAGTAAAATCTTATTTCAATAAGAAATACGGAGAAAATTCTGAACAAAAATATTTGTGAAGTGGTAAATCCAGCCCATGTGTTAATAGGAGAGTGCGTGCCCATGTCAATGTGTATAAATTGTTCTGAGCAGGGGTATAGGGCTCATTTGCAGGATAATATATTTTCATTTTTCAGAGTGTGAAAACAATGAAATAATCACCTTCTGCAATGTAAGCAGGCACTGTGGATTTTGTTCCAACTTGACGTGTTTTAGCACTTTGTCCTGAAATGTTTAGGAATACATAGAAAGCGTACAAATCTGATATTTTCTAATATTAAGTAGGCCTTTAATTATTTTTATATATAGATAGATATAGAATAGAACATAAAGAAATTATAATTTCTATCCGCTAAAGTAACAATTTTCATAGTTACAACTTCAATAGTAATATATTTATTCCAAGGTATTCAGTGATAAAGAAGAGCATTTCTAGTCTGCTATCCTGGCTCTGAGCATTTTTTTTCTCTTAAGTTTTTTGATTTCTGTTTTGATCAGCTATCCAATATTCCCTGACTATTTCTGTTTATTCTTTGATTATTTGTTTCCTTTGTCTGTTGTTCACAAACAGCCTTTGTCTTTTTCATTTTGCTTTTTTTTCTCAAGCAGAATCTTTGCAGATATTGTGTCATAAATGGAGCTGCTAAAACGTTCCTACTCTGAGAAGGCTGAATTCCTAACCCACTAATTTAGGGGTGGAGCTATTTCTGGGGATGCTGGCAGCCTGTGTGCTGAAGAACCTCTTTTCTCTGGGTGCAAAGGCACCAACACTGCTACAAATGGCCTGTGCTCAGATAGTTTCCCTACAAGGTGGGTTGGTTTTATTGAAATTTTCCTAAAAAATACGTATCTTTTAAGTTTGCCTGCTCATTTTGACATCCAGTTTTCAAAAGCAGTCAATGAGGAGTACATACAACTGCTTTATCTTATCTAAGGATGTATAATTCCCTTTTCTTCAAGCCTGCAGGTAGGGTGAATGTTGGAGGACTTGGTCCATTTTTCTACCACTTGAAGTGTTTTAAGGAAGGAAGAGCGTGAAAAGTTTTGGAGTCTGTGAAGCAGCATGTGTTATTAAAAAAAAAAAATTAATCTATTTTTTTTTTGTTTCTCCAGGGTTGAAACAGAAGAACATGATTTCAGAAAGAAATTATGCTACTGACCACTAAAAAGTAAATCCCAGGACACTTGGCCAAGTCACACTCTGTCTGATCCAGTGAAGAGAGATGAGGAAAGGAGGTAAAAATTCCAGGTAGAGAGTTCCTAGAGAAATGGATTTTGATTGCTGCTGTCAACTTGCTTTTTCTGTAGAAGGCTTTTCATCACTCTCCTCCTACTCTAATGTGGTTCATGGTGGCTGAGCAGAACAGAATTCAGTCAGAAGAAAAAGAAATATAAGCAGTCTTTGGGCAATATTTCACCTTGTTTATGTTAGGACTTATCTGAAAAATGAGATTCTCAGGAAAAAAAAGATTCCAAACCTGTTCTTCCTTTAAAGTTTTATATAATATAAGGTGAGGGACAGGGACACAGCAATGTTGGTAAAAGAGCTGATCAGCCCAGCCTCCTCTCAGTTCTTGTCTGAGAGGAGTTTGATATCTGGATCTTATCCTCTAAACCTTGGCTTTCCCCATTTTAAATGAGGATTTCATGCCTGTGAAAGGTGTTAGGCTGACAGTCCAAGGAGCAGGGAAATAACCTCAAATAGTGCACGCATCACACCCTTCATAAAAATATCACAGCACACTGTAAAATTAAATTAGACTCCTTGTTTTGCCCACAGATCAAATACACCACAAGGCAGAGGAATGCAGGGGATTTTTTCTCCACTTACCCTGCAAAAAGAGCTTCAACACCAACTCCCAAGACTTCCTCAAAGGCGTGTGGCTAATCCAGTCCTCTCTAATAAGTCTGAAAAAAATGATGTGGTCACAGCCAGTACAAGTTCAGCTGGTGTTTTCTGTGGTATAAACATCTAATGGGAATTGGTTTGTACCAGTTTTTCCTCTCCAAGGTGAGGGATCGTGAAATGGCAGCACAAAACTTGTGTGATTCAAAGGTTGATGGGTTTGGAGGAGTGACCTAAAAGGGGACAAGACACCACAATGGATAACCAGTAACTTAATCTGAAGAATCACAGCCACTTTGAGGAAAATATTTAGGCAATTGTAGTTTTCTCCAGAGTTTCCGTCACAGGAGAAGAACACTAACTCTGGCAAGAAATGCCTTTTTCTGGTTGTTTTTCTAGAAGAACAATTAAAAGATAATGCACAACACTTCAGTTTTCACTGAAAAACAGAAAAGCCACTGGGTGTTAGGATAAACAGGATTAAAAAAATGAAACAATCATATTTCAGAGGCTGTCACCAAGGGGAAGAAATTGGCTACTGCTTAGCAACTGCCTGTATTAAAACACTTATGCCAATAAAACATTTACACTCCTATTTTTGTTTATAGACTAAACACATTTTTGTGCCTGGTATATTCTGTCAATCCCCTGCTAGGGAGGTAAAGAAGGCAGGAACTGTGGTCTAGCCCTAACCAGGAACTTTGCACACACAGATCCCTGCCAATTCTCACCCGACATCTCACCCACCTTTTCTTGGAACGAGCTTTTATATCCTCAGATTCCTTGGACCCCAATCAGTCAGACCACAGGCTGAGGCAGGGCATGGAAACAGCAATCCTTGCTTTGGTCTGCGAGCTCCCCAGGGCAGAGAGAGACCAAAGTGTTTTGGTGGTGTGACTTGGCCTCGTGCTGACCTCTCCTTCCTGCCCTTTGCTGCTGGCTCAGCTGGGGATTCTCCTCCGGCCGAGCAGGAAATCCACTGAGGGAATGTGGGGCTGCCCCACCTCGAGTTCTGGGGGCACTTTTGGGAGCCATAATGTAAGAGAGACATAAAGGTGTTAGAAAGAGCTTGAAGAAGTGCCATGAGGAGGGGAAGGGTTGTGAGGAGCAGCTGAGGGCACTTGGACTGTTCAGGCTGGAGGAGGCTGAGGGGGCACCTCACTGAACTCTTCAACATCCTCAGGAGGGGAAGAGGAGGGGCAGCTCTGATCTCTGCTCTCTGGGACAGTGACAGAACCAGGGAATGGCCTGAAGTTGTCTTGTAGGAGGTTTAGGATGGATATCAGGAAAGGTTCTTCCCCCAGAGGGTGCTGGGCACTGCCCAGGCTCCCCAGGGAATGGGCACGGCCCCACAGGGCTCCAGGAGCATTTGAACACCACTGCCAGGGATGCCCAGGGTGGGATTGTTGGGGTGTCTGTAGGGCCAGGATCTGGAATTGATGATTGCTGTGGCTCCCTTCCAACTCAGCATATTCTGTGACTCTCCTTTTTTCTCTCAGTGAGGAAGTTGGAGAAGGTGCTGTGCATCCATTCCATTCCTACCTTCTTTTTTTTGATTGAAAAGAAAAGTCTCAGCTTCCATTTTAGTAGGAATCCTTGTAATTTTCTCCTGACTTCTTTTCACTGGAAGAAATGAGGAAGAAATCAGGAGGAAGAAAACCAAAATTTTTTTGTTTGGGTCCAACTGGATGCATGTTATTTAATTGTAGAAATGCCATAAAATAATAGAACAATAGAAGCATACAGTGACTTGGGTTGGAAGGGATCTTGAAGATCACCCATTTCCACCCCTTCTATGAGCAGGGACACCTTCCACTATCCCAGGTTGCTCCAAGCCCCATCCAGCCTGGCCTTGGACACTGCCAGGGATCCAGGGGCAGCCTCAGCTTCTCTGGGCACCCTGTGCCAGGGCCTCACCGCCCTCACAGGGAACACTTCCTTCCCAATATAAATATTCTAAACCTACCTTTTTTTCAGTTTGAAGCCATTTCACTTCACATCCTTGTATCAAAAATACCTGCACTGAATGAAATAAAGTGAGTGTGTTGAATGTGTGATTTCAAAGTAACTGACCTAGAGAAAAAACTCTGTTGTCCAGTACAGGCTCTGGTCAATAAAACAGCAACAACTCCCATGCAGTTATTAAATCAACATATTGATCCCTTTCAGCCTTTCTGTATCTTGTCTAATTAGGCAAGATGCAGATAATGATAATAAAATATGGAATCTATTATGTCATGGCCTGTTTAATCTGGTTATTACCCAATGAACCAAAGTTTTGTGAAATCCATCCAGGATTCAAATGGCTTTTTCACATGAGCTCAGAGCAATTTTACTGTTGCAAGCAGGCCACTTAATTCCCAGGGAAGGGAGTGGTCTGGAAAGCAATATGGAAACGAGCCTTTCCCTTTTGGGGAGCCAGTGGTCATATTCCCCTAATAAAAAGTAACCTGTAGCTGTGGTGGAAAAGACATTTACTGAGAGAAAGCTGCTTAAGTAAGAAAGCACAAGAAGTGTTGCTCAGCATGTATTTTGACCTGGGAATTTCATACCAGTTTAGCATAAAAAGGACAAGAGCTCTCTTTTTACCTCGTGAAAAAAATGCATCATTAACACATCAGCTGCATCAAGTGGGGTGTTGTGTGTCAGCACAAAGCTTCCATTCTGGCAAACAGCTCTCTCAGCACAGGTAAAACCACCTAAAGGGAGATAACAAGAGCAGAGATATGGCTGGAGATCCATATTTCCAGGTGTCAGTCTTTCAAGGATATACAGAAGCAAAATCTTTACTTGTACAAGAAACACCACTGATGTGAGAGTCATGGCTGTGCCTAAAATTAAAGCACACATCAGAAATGTTGCTTCAACTAAGGTTCAAATTATTCAGAAATCAAGGGAACAGAGCAGGAAGAAATCTCACTTAGATTATAGTGAATTTTATATAAGACATACAATCTACTAAATGAAAGAGTTGTTACTGTTGATGTCTGCCCAGTCATAAGGAAACACCTCATATTTCTGCCAACAAAGGGTTAGAAATGAATCAATATTAAAGGAAAAAAACATAGATAGGAAAGTAAAAAAAAAAATTATATTATGAAAATACTAAAGCACCACAAGATAGAAAAGTACTGTTTTATCTGGTTCCTTTACAATCATTTAACAGAGAAACAGAGACATAAAGTATCAGGTTAGAACAGTTATTTGCCCTGATTTCAGAAAGGTCAAGTAGAGCTAAAAAACCTAATCCAGATCTTTGCTTTCTCATTTCAAATAAATCACATTAATGAATTTTTTTTTTCAGCTGTGGATGTGGTACTTTCTCTTTTCTCCCTTTCATTTGGAAGAGCTGATTTAGCAAATTCTCATTTTTCTTTCTTAGGTTTGCAGGATTAATTTTAAGTATATAGTTAAATATTTTGCTACATTAGGGTTACACATGGTAGTACTTTTAGCAAATTATTGAAGGAAAAACAAAGAAGGAGCTTCCAAGACACGGCTTGAGCAATCCCAATAAAGGCAGAGCTTGTTGCTGGAAAGCTGAAAGCTTAAATTTTTGGAGGGGAGGGACTCATAAAGGAAGAGCATCAGTGATAAAGAATTCAGCTCCTCGGAGAATTAATGTTAATAATTACAAGTCCTGCCAATATGCAAACAGCCCAGTGGAATCTGTCAGGTTCTGTCCTATCAGCAGATGCAATCTCCTTATAAAGATTAACACCACCTATTTATCATAAGTAGCTGAGCTATAAATCAGATAGCACGGAAGGGAACAGTAATAAATTGTTCAGAACCGAGTTATATTTTGGAGAAAATCCACTGTCTCGTCCCAACAGTAGAAACACACTTTGGCAGGTCAGTGCTTTCTACATTTGTATTTAGTCCCTTGTAAAATAAGATGTTTTCCTTCCTACCTCTACCACTGCAATTAAAAAATGCTATTAAAATTAATTATTATTTATTAATTGTCTGATGTTGTCCATAAAGAAGATGTAAAGTGTGTTTCTTTGTTGGTGTTTTCAGATTGTTTTCCCGAGTGCTGACTTCAGTGAACCCATCCCAAGCCACAGGGCTGGTGAGGTGGATGAGTTCATCCCCGTACCTTCTGGCCCTATAAAAACCCAAATGGCTTAAAAACCCCCAAAACACTCCCCAGCTTAGAAAAAGGCATTTTTCCAGGGAAGTCTAAAAGTTATTAAACAAAGCTTTCCCTGCCTGTGAGGTGGACTCTGCTCTGCCAAGCACTGGAAAGGGAAATTCTCCTTTGCCCTGGGGCCAGATCAGGTTGCTGGGCCAGAATTGATATTTCTCTTCCCTTCAGGAGAGCCTGGGATGGCTGGGAGCTTCCAGGGGGGATGGATCCCTTCCCATCCCTGCTGTCCTCTCAGAGGGGAGGGAGGAGTCCTCTGCTCCAGGCTTTGCATACAAGGACAGGGCTGAACAGGTTGGCAGGAGAGCAATTTCAATGTTCCTTTCAAAGCTTTTTGGGTTTGCCTGCGTATTAAGAGCAGTCCATAAAATATGTTCATGCGTCAGTTCACAATTAATTAAAAAAACCTGGGTTTACTGATCCTAATCTGGGTTTGGAGAACATTGAAAACACAGAATTTGCAGCATGGAGATAGGTGGCAGAGGAGGTACCTAACACTTTTTTCTGTCCATTTTCTGGAAGTCTTTTGAAGGTGGGTACCAGGCCCTAGGGTCAGAAGTTAACATGATACACAAACCCCTTTTCTTGTAGGGGATGTTCATCAGGGTAATTTCATAGAACCACAGGATGATTTGGGTTGGAAGGGACCTTAAATCATCCAGTTCCACCCCCTACCACAGGCAGGGACACCTTCCACTATCCCAGGGTGCTCCAAGCTCCATCCAACCTGGCCTTGGACACTTCCAGGGATCCAGGGGCAGCCACAAAAATAATTCCTACCAGTTTATTTCTCTCACCCCATAACAAATTACATATTGGATCCTGAAATGGATGCCAGAATCAAAGCTATAACATATAAAATACCACAAAGTTGTGTGGCCTGTCCTAATCCAGTGGATGTGTCAGGAAGGGGATGCATGAGCTGCTCATGTGTAGATCTGGCTTTAGTGGGAGGACTGGAATGCACTGGTCATCCCAAAGCCTGGCTTAAGTTTCACACAACCACCACAGCTCGTGTGGACACTGGGTAAATCATCTTCCACGACTCAGAGACCCTTCAGTGGTGCCCAAAGACATGCACGAGCTTTTGCTCAGTATTTAAAGATTATCAGATGGGCATGGAGAAAGGATTTGGAGCCCTGGAATGCATCTCCTTGATCTGTTAAGCTCCAGCTGTGAAGGACTTGTTTAACCAGATCCTCATTAATTTATTGACTGCAAGGAGGAGAAAAAAATTTCCTTCATACCACCAGGAGTTAATTAGCAGGAGTAAATCACTACTTTGCACCAGAAGCTGCTGCAACTGCACACAACCCTGCACCTCACCCAGCCTCACCAGGAACTCCTATTTCATTTCTGGAAATATTCCATGCTTCATAGGGGCTGCAGTGAAAGTAAACAACAGTTTAGTGAGATGTGATGGAGCATCCAGAACCCAAATGTCTCAGGGTACCTAATTTAGTGACAGACAGGGAGGGATTAAATGTCTAAGTATTGTTTCCTGGTCATTTCAGCCTCCTGCATGGAAGAGTTCAGTGGCTGCACCATCCCCAACTCTGTGACTGCTCTACAAGGAAGAAGAACACTTTCCATTTCCATCACTGATTATTTTTTTGCTGCAACAACTTCCCTATCTTGACAGGTGGAGATGGGATATCTGCCAGTCACACTGTGTGTCCCTCAGGATCTCAGAGACAACCTTCTGAGATTTAGCTGAAACTTTTTGCAACCAGTTTTACCTCAGAACAGTTGTACCTTGCTCACGAAATGGTGAAGTCTTCCTTAGTTCCCTGCATTTTCCTGTTCTTCTTGTCCTGTTATCCTCTTCTTTTGGAACAGTTGTAGTCCATCTGAGTGGATTTCTTTGCTAAAAGTATTCCTGGGGATTTTCACACAGATTTGCATCCCAGGAGGACCGAACATTTTGGTTCTCCTTGTTCTCCCATCCACTTCCTGGCTGGGTGGGGAAAAATCCTCCTGAAGATGCACAGGAGGAGCTGCAGAGGCTGAAGAGCAACTTCCAGGCTTTATATCTGCAGGTTTATAATGAAATGTTAATAAAGTGAGTGCACTGAAAAGCAAGAGAAGGGAAATGCTCTTTGGTGTGCCCCAGCCAAGCTGAGAACACTGCAATCACAGCATATGTTTTCTCTCTTCTTAAAGACTGCATATTATTACAGGCAGGCTTTATTGTGGTCTATAATTTTGGTTTTCTACCTCTGACTATGCCAAACAGCATTTTCTGTTTTGTTCAAGCAGCAATCAAGAATGGTATTTTATCAAGCCACAGCGCTGTGACCTTTGGATTTAAAGAGAATATTCCAGCTACTTGGAGCCAACACATATATTAAATTCTAAGGTTGGAGGAAGGCTGAAAAACAGAGGACATGTTTTTCAAGATGTCTTGCAACCCTGAAGCTCGGTTCTTCATTTCTCTTCAAGATTTATCGATTTTGGTGCATGACTACAGATTTTACAAGGATGTTACACAAAGGGCATTCCATTTATTTTGGTCAGCAGCCAGACAGTTAAATTTCTAAACAGCTGTCTGGGACTGGATGAACACATGGACTCAAGATGTCTTAAAAGAAAAAAAAACAACCCCAAAACTTGAATGCTGTTTCTTCCAGTATAGGTGTGGTATAAATGAACAGTTAAAATATTCTTCATTTGTGTGTACATGGGGAAGAAAGAGAAAGTTCCCGAAAGAGAATATTAAGTCCTACCTTCAGGACAATTAAATGCATCGGGTTACTAATTAATTTCCTTCCTGGAGAACACTTAACAAGGCTGAGAACTTTCATAAGAAATGTTTAGTCAGTTTTTTATAATAAACAACAAAAAAACCTCAACACTCTAAAACAAATAATTGAATCTTACATATATTGTAACCTTTCTGCTTTTTTCAACCTCTTTCTTTATAGCTATAAAAGACAAAATTGTCGTCTATATTTCTTTGTCTCTCAAAATACAATGTATTAATTTAACTGCATTAGGCAGATATCTCAGTAATTAAGGTATATGGAATTCTGGTTTTTGTTGTTGTTGTTTTCCTTGCAAGTACTATGTTTGGGAAGTTATTACTTGCATCAGTGTGTAGCCTCCCATTATTCATATCCTGACAGTTTTAAAGGTGAATGAACTGAAAATTATCAAGCTATCAGAAAACAACGAGAAATTGAAAAATAATAGAGATCACTGCACGTTTTTTACACTGAGTAAGTACCTGAATACCTGGTCCACAATAAGGGCAGCTTGGGATGGGCCTTGACCCAGGCTGAGAGAGTTATTGAACATGGGTTTTGGTGATAGGATGCACATATACAGGTGGTATCTCTCTAACTTCTGCCATCTCTGTTGTGCCAACACTATAATTTAATTTTTTTTTTTGAGCAGGAGGCAAGGAGGGGGTAGATTGGACTTTATTTCAGTCAGATTAGTCTCCCATTTCCTCTCCCTGTGTACAAGCAGAAGTATTTGCCACAGAATAATGAAAGGGATAATGCAGGGGAGAATACGTGGCTAGAAAAGAGGGAGATTGCTTCCCCAGAACTCCAGGAACCACAAAACCAATCAGGTCAGTACAGGCTTTACAAAATCCAGCACCAATACTTCTAATTTGGACTAGAGAAGGAGCAGTGCTACAATTAAAACCCAACAACCCCCAAACTTCCAACTAAATCTAATCTGAGCATGGCTGAGTGCACATCTCTGTGGAGCTCGACTCTGTTACAATCAGATGCTTCTGAGGAATAAACCAAAGCTTTCTTCTTTATAACAACAGAAGCAAAATGCTTCTGGTTCTTGCTGTGGAGAACACAGGGAGAGGCACCTCCCAAAGGCTGATTTTAAGGACCTGAGGCTTAAATCTCTGCTTGTGGCGGTGTATTAAAAGGTACAAATTAAACAAGTTACATTCCATAGCTACTCACAGAATGCACCAGGCTTTAAGACTGGTTCTAAATTACACATGAGGTTCAAACCAAGCCAGACTACAAATTCATGTTGAGAACCAAATGCCCTGAGGAACATTTATTATCCCTTTTTTCCCCTCAAAGAACAGTTCAGTGATTTAAACACTGCTCAAGACTGAGGGGCATAGGCCTACAATGAGAGATAAGAAGATAACCCAGTCAAGGTCATACAGATTCTTGCAAGTATAGTAAAGTTTAGGGGGTTTTCTGACCTTTTCTGGTTTAAACATGTTTTTGAAGTACTCCTGTGTGGGTTGCAAAACCTGTGTATCCCTGTGCTGGCTGTTGGGAAGAGTCACTGAGGAAAGGCTTCCCTTAGTGCCAATTGTGAGAGGGGTCTGGGGAAATGTGATTATTAATGAGCATTTATAGGGTCTCTCTGTAAATTCCCTCCTAATGAGATCAGATTTTCAGATGTGAGGTGAGCTTTAGCCCGTATTCTTATCTGATTTGAGTTTAAGACTGAGATCTGTGCATGTGAAACTTAAATGCTGGGAAATTAAAAGACAGCTGCCTGTACTGTAATCACAGAACTGTACAGAGAAATGTTTTCATTAATTCCTGATCTGCCTGTTTTGACAGCAGCTTAGTTGTCTGATAACGGCAACGAGACAAATTAAATCCTGCTGCAGGCAGTACACAGACCACATTACTCAAAAAGAGAAATTAAAAACTGTTGAACATCTGTTATTACTGTGAATTTAATCTGTAGAACAACTTCATTATTTTACTTCACATATTTAACTTTATAATTGAGGAAAAAGAGAGCATCTTTGTGGTTCAAACATTGTTTTTTGGGGTAAAAAAATTCTGTTATTATTCTCCTATTTATCATTGATTCCAGAGTGACTTTCTACAAATAAATTAGTCTGTTTGTACCTTAGCTATCCCATCAGCAAAATGGGAATACTCTTAATGGGAATACTATTACTGCTCTCTTCATGAGGTGCTGGGAATATTAATTAGTTTCAAATTTGCTGCATTGGGAAATGGCAGAAACTACTTCCCAGTATAGAAAATACTTAGTCCCATTTTGTAGCTGAGAATTATTGTGGATTGAATCCACTCATGGGTACCAATCAGAAAATGAATCTATTTAAAAATAAAAAGAGTTTCCAGAGATGTAAAGAACACAAATAAGACATAAATATGAAAGACAGAAAACAGACAAGTAAAATTTAGAATTTTGTGTGCAGCTGTAACATGAAGGGAAGCCTTCAGTCTTGATGGAGGGTACAAATCAGATGTACATCTTCTGGCTGAATTTTGTTAGAATTGGCTTGATATGATTAAACCCAGCTATATTTCAGCTGTTATGCATGGTATAGATGTGCCAGCAAAGCACTGTAAATGCCAATAAATGGAAATCTGGACTGCAAGATGGGAAACGCTGATGACTTGCAGAAATAAGGACCATGACTTAATCAGAATTACAGAAAGCAGGTTTAAATAATAATCCATCCAGTAAAACCTGCAGTAACGATACACATGATCTTATATGTCATATAAAGAAAGCTATAAACAATATTGCAAAATAGCAGATAGAGATATCCATAGATAGAACTACTCTGTCCAGATTTCCTATGACTTGGCATTAATAGGTGTATGCTCTCTTTCCCAAAATACTGTGGAATATCATCCAGGATTTCCTAACACCCATCAGCTGGAGAGCACAGGAGCACAGCTGATAACACTTTTGGAACAAACCAGGGTCTGTAATGGATGGGCCAAGCATTGTGATGAGTCTCCAGTGTTTGTAGGTTTTAATGCTGCTTTCAAAAGGAGCAGGATACCTACAATGAGCTCCTTGTTTGCCATGAATTCACCACCCTCTCACAGCCCTTCCTATTTGTCAAGATGTAGACATGAATCAAACTCTGGAGGTGTACTAAAGAGCTGGTAACTCTTTCTTCCTTCCTCCCCCCGCCCCCAAGCTCCCCTTTCTCTTTTGAGATCCTCAGAACTTGAGTTAAAGAGTCCTGTATGAACAGATCATGTGGCAGTAAATGATGATATGCCACAAAGTGCTCCTTTATTCACCATCCCAGCCACTTGCAAGCAGACCTAAATTACATCCTCTGCCTCAGAAATGCCTGGACACCTTCTGTTCCTGCCTCCTCACTGAATGAAATGAAATAAAATAATATTAAATGCTTCCTGAACAGTGAATAAAGAGCAGATTTAAGCATTTATACTGTACCTATGAGCACATTTACCATCTGAACTACATAATAATTTCCACCATATCTCCCTAAATCTCTCTGCTCTCTGTGAAGTTGTTTTGCCACCTCAAGTCCAAGCCATCGTCCCTTTTCAATAGCTGCACTCACTATTTTCCTTTTTATGGGCTTTTAATGAATCTGGCAATTATTTGTCCATTCACAAGAGTGATAGCTGATCTGAAGCAAAATAAGAGGGAAAAGACCAACTATTTCAGGAACATTTAAAAGCTTTTTCAGCTTCATGGCTAATGTATTAGCTGATAAATTACCACAACCTGCTAGAAGGCAGCAAGAAGGCAGAGGTGCAGAAAGCATTATTTGTGCAATATGCTGCCTTTGTGAAAAGGACACCGCTTTCTAGGGTCTGGGACAATTAATCTGACACAAATCCCCTTCTTGCAAATGCTGGGCATGCCAAGCATAGCCACTTTTTCTATCCACTGGAAAGGTGACTGTACACCTTAGAAAGACAATGCTTACGCAGTTAAATAATTTATCTATTATATTTCTCACTTTAGTTCTTTAGGAATTTTCAATTGCAACCCTCTAGCGACTGACTTCTACTCTTGAGCTTATGTTATACTATTTTCACAACAAGACTTTGTGTCTTCTTCACCAGGTCTTGTGTCCAGGAATGTTTTAGGCTGACCTCCAGCTATGACTGAAGCTTTAGAAATATTTAACTAGACCATAAACCTTTTCCTTTACTTCTTAACAGTAGCGTTTCACTAAAATGAAAATGCTATTTTTTATTCCCAAACAGTTTTTCTGCTTTTCATCACACCTTTTAGAGTAAATATTCATGGAATGGTTTGGGTTTGAAGGGACTTAAAAATAATTCAGTTCCAACCCTGCCGTGGGCAGGACCCCTTCCACTGTCCCAGGGTGCTCCAAGCCCCATCCAGCCTGGCCTTGGACACTGCCAGGGATCCAGGGGCAGCCACAGCTTCTCTGGGCACCCTGTGCCAGGGCCTCCCCACCCTCACAGGGAAGGATTTCTTCTTAATATCCCATCTAAACTTAATATCCCATCTAAATATCCCTATTTGAATTTAAATAGTATGAAAACTTCTCTGACCATCCATTAAAGAAGTGAGGATGAGTAAAGAAATATCAGCTAACTAATGCTGTGGGCTGAATTTCAAATATCAGAGTCATTCCATCCTTTCTATAGAAACTTGTGGTAAAAAACATCTAATAGAAAATTTAAGAAATTGGTGATGACAATAAATTTCACCACATGAAGACAAAGAGAAAACAACAGAATTTCCATATAAATTTTTACTAAAGTAGACTCCAGGCAGATATTACTGTCCAGTGGCTACCACATCAAAGCTCTAGAATCAGCTTTGCTTAAATAAAATTTCTTTCCAAATCTAGGAAACTGCTTCTTACCTTCCTACAATGGAAGCATTTTACTCTCATCTTCCTCTTTGGAGGCATTTTCTGTGTGTTTGTCCAAGTTCTTTGTAGTTCTGATTAACTATAGTCACCTATTTCATGTCACAGCACACCATAAGATATTCCTCCCTCAGACTTTCTGCACACCCTCCTCTGAATCTAATCAGTTTTAAGATAATTAACTCCCAAAGAGATTTAGTACAGCAGCAAGTTATATAAAGGAGCAGTTGATTGTTAGAGATGACAGACAAGCCCTGATGCATGTGCTTCCAAGCAGAGATTCTATATAAAAACCTGGTTAATTGGTTAATTACAATAAGATAGGGGTGTATCATCCATAGCTACCCATCACTCAAAAAAGTTTTAGCTGTAGCATCAGCTTCAAATTACAATGAACCTTATTTTCAACCCTGTGCAATAAATTCAGCATTGCAAATGAAACAGAAAAGGAGCTTTTGGGCACTTCCAAAATATAAATAACATATCCCAACTGAATGTTCAATGAATAGCACTTCCTCAGACAAAAAAATATATTTTTTCCCTTTGCTGGAATCCTGCAGAATCCATCTTTAACAAGCCCTCAAACTAAGTGCACACCATCTAAGCAATATTTGGAGTTCCTCTGAGTGTTTCCAACTTGAACCCAGTTAACTGCAGTTCACCTCTTGGAAAATAGTTGCTCTTTTGCCTCAGATGTCTTTGCCATGAATCACAGGTGGATACTCACAGCCACTATTTGTTTTGAAAGCAGAGAATGTTTCTCTACCGAGCTCTATGTGAAGTAGTTCAAATATTCTCTAATACGAGCTACATGTAAGTTAATTTGCAACTGCAGGCCAGACCTAAATTACGAGGCCTTCAGAGCTGTAGGAAACCTTGTGTTCTTCAAGACTGGCCAAAGAAATCAGTTTAAACACATCAACATGAGTTAGTTGATGTTTCCCTCTCTTTTTCTCATTCTATGTTACAAAGTTAAAGGCTCATTAACAAAGATTTGTATAGCGTGGGCCTGAATAAAAGTGCAAGGAGTACTTGCACTTACCTTTTGTAATTATAACCTAAATAAGATTCCTACTGAATACCTTCAAATAAAAACATGAGGGAAGAAAAGTCTCTGTAGAGAAGACAGGAATGAGAGACAACATTACTGAATTAATAGACAGAAAAAAAAAAAGAAACCAACAGAAAAACCCAGAGATCCCCAAGAATCTGCTGGTTTTTAATCCTGAGGGCAATGAATCCCTTAGAACAATTTTACTAAGGACATACTTCATTTTGTGTTACTTGAAGTGTTAGGATCAAGATAAATTTCTGCAGGACATGCTGCAACTCATCCAAAAGTCATGGGCTGAACACACTGTGAAGTTCACATAGAGAGACTTTAAATTTTTTGTTGTATCCAAGGTCATATTATTTGGCCTTCCTGGTCTTAATATTTATGTTGTTTTCAAAAAATTGTCTTTAAAAGGCCACAAGTGTCTAAAGTAAAATTTTGGAGGTAATTTGATGAAAATTCCTTGGTTCTGCTTTCTGCAGAATACACTTTCTGACAAAGCCCTTATAAACCAAAAGGAAATTTGGATATGTTCTACAGTCCAGTTTATGATTTAGAAAGATTATTTGATTATTAAGAAACCAGGAGCCTCCACAACTGAACTGCTGGGGGGCATTTGGATCACTTATAGTCATTGCTTATTAATCAGTAAAGAGGTTGGAGGTTTTGTGGTGGTCTTTTTCTTGTTGGTTTTTTTTGGTTTTTCTTTTTTTTTTTTTTTTAATTATTTTTTTAAGCCTTATAAAGGACAAGAAGTTTGAAATGTGCAACTGCCCTAATCTTTCATAAACTTTATTTGCATTTAAATCCCTTGCTTTTGCATTCCTGCCTATATACAGCCAAGCTTATTTACCTTTTTATCTCCATGTTTTTCATGAACTTATCATGAAGAAATCTAAGAGGAGTAGAAGTTCTGGGCCATTTGGATTCTGTTCCCAGAAAAAAAAGGTAGCCATGTGTGTTGCCCATTTCTCAGTAGCTTTTTCCCTGTGAGATGTTTGTATCTCTGTCACAGTATTCATTTTTTTCCTCTGTCTTTCCAGAAATAAAAACAAATACACCTGGTATGGAAAAACTTGTGTATAAATACAGGAAAAAGGGATACCCCTTGGCAGTTCATGAGGAAGGTCAGACCGAGGCTAAATAAACAGGATACTTTTCTCTCCCACTCAAATAATGAATTCCTAAGTGTTTCATGCCTTAATCAAATTAAGGAATGAATTCTGTATTAGTCCCTGAACGCCCTAATTCCAGAAAGTCTCATTTCTCCTGGGGTTCTCAGCAGTTCATCCAGCTCATGCACCACAAATCAAACCGCCCTCTTGGAAGTTCTTTTCAGTGTTTCTACTCATGGAGTTTTGGTTTCAAAATCTGACTGTTTCCTCAATTACCAAACCAATGTGAATCATAGCTTTTTTAAAAAAAAAAAGAAAAGTAATCTTCCCATCCTCTTGGTTAAAGCAGGGAGGAAGAAACTTTTTACATGTGAGCTTTATCTTGACCCAAGGGTTTCTGGTTTTTGGCATTCCTGTTGTGTCCACCTTTCCACTGAGGGGCAGGAAATGAGGGAGAGAGCAGCTGCCTCCTCAAACAGACTGACTCCAACCAAAATCTCCCTCTTGGGGATTTCAGTTCCCTTAAACCAGGCTGATTCAGGAGCAAATTTTGCACTGAGTCAAACTTTTCTCTTCCAAATGGCTGCAAAGTCACAGCTGTGCTGCTGTCTCAGGTGTGTCCTGCAGTGCAGGTCACCTCCTATGATCCACACTCCTTGCATATTCAAAATCTACATGTGCATGTAAAAAGGGATATAAATATTAGTAACACAAGGAAAGTCATACATAAGAAGGGATAAAACAGATTTTAAGAAAATATTTTTTGTTCAAAAATTTGCTCAGTTTCCTCCTTTGAGTGGGTTGCATATACAGACATCCTGCACTCCACTTTTTGGTTTCATGCATTCTAAACCTCGAGGTCCTGAGAGCCTGAAAACTGGAAAACCAAGTGATTTACTGACATGATTTTAGTGTTCTTAGGTCAGTTCATCGTGTTCCTGGCTTTTCTCTGCCTTTTCTGCGTAGATGTGCAGAGTTCAAATCTGTGACAAGCCCCATTTAATAACTTGCATCTGTCTCCCTTTGCTAGCCTAGAAACTGATTGCTCCAGTTTGGCTAATGACCTCGGTGTTCTAAAGCACTCAAAACATCGTCAATATTTTGTTTATCACAGTAAAGAGCAGCACTGCACTGAGCACAGTGTGTTGTTTTGGATTCTGGAGTCACCATTTCTGTCATGATCTATGTGAGGGCTGGCAACTTGCAAAAAGTTGCTTAGAAAGCTGCAAGTCTCCTGCTGGAGTCCAGCTAAATTAACCTCCCTGGTCAAACCCTCACCTTTCATTAATCATTAGCTCTATAAGCAGGTTAAACTCTTAAAATGAGCAACATGGGGAAAAGAATGACACTTGGAGATAGCAGGGGAAGATAGGAAGCATTGCTATCACATGCTTAATCATGGAGGATTTGGGGGAAAATATGGCAAGGAGATCACAGGCTGCACAATTGCAGGAAACTGAGAGATGCAAGGGGATCTCTCCCAGTGATTAGGACAAATGGGACTCATCCATCACTGCATTTCCCCCCAAATTTCAGGGCTTACACGTGCAGAGCTGAAATTACTTGGGGCTATCTCAGCTCCATTATCCTACTTAAGATATAAAAATATGTTTTCCTGACTTGTGAATAGCTGTGTCTTTGCTGTCTGTCTTGCTGGTCTGATAGAAAAAGTCCTGAGATCCAGGCAAAGCTTGCAGAGGAACCACTACCTAACAGTGTAGTTGTTCCTCCTTCAGTTCATCTGATTACACTCTCAGGCTTTTTGGAGCGTGTTTGTTTTATTTCTCTGCTTTGCCTCCTAAATCAACAGCCTGGAAACAGAGGCTGTTTTCTTTTTATGACATCTTGTGTTTTCCATGTTTCAGAGACAGGCAAACAGCTCAGGGCTGGAGAGTGCTGACACACAGCAATTGCTCAACGGGGACACGTTTGATGTGGGGGAAATCGGCTTTTTAAGGCGGTGGGAGCAGGACAGTGCAAATACCACTCGTGCTCGGTGGGATTTCTGGTGGTTGGACACCTCTTGGCCTCTGCTGACACCATCAAAGCTGCTGAGACCCACCAGTCACCTCCCAGAGAAACACAGGCAGCTCCTGCCTCCTTTCACAACAAGCTCCTGAGGTGGGGCTGAGCTCAGGAGAAGTTACTTAAGGAAGAGCTGGTCAGCTCAGGGGAAATGTCAGCCTCCTTATGCACATCAAACAACCTTGGTGACTCTGGAGGGGCCTTTCATTTTGTGGGAAGATGCTGAGATTCCTACAGAATTAAAGCCAAAAGACATAAACCTTCTATACTCACATAAGTCAGCCTGGCTGTTTGTCATGTGAGGATTCTCAAGAATAAATATTTACCAAATATTCCTGGGTCTGATGAGCTCGGTCAGTCCGAACTCCTTTGGCTTCAACCACCACAAGCGGGCCCTGCTCTGTTTTTACCATTGGTAAAAATTGTAGCTACAGATAAGACACAACAATAAGACTGGGAAAGTAGAAATTTAAAATTCTAATGACTGTTTAGGAAGAAAAGCCAAACCCTGACATGCAGTAATCAAATAGAGGTCAGAGCTTAATAATGCAGAATAATTTTGCAGATAATATCAGATACAGGCTTTCAAAAGCACATTAATTTGATTTTTCCTGTCTGACAGAGCACTCTTGCCCTCCTCCCTCTACTAGCTGAGGAACCATCACAATAAGGGAAACAAAATCTGCTGTAAGCTGAAACACATCAGCAACTGATGCGCTTGCAAATATGGTCTCACGTCTTTTGCAGATATAGTTTTAAATGATAATCTGTTCTGCCACCTCCATTTATGAAAGAAATAGGATAAAGCAGGTGAGGGACTGTGATTTAATGCATTATCCTTACAGCATACCCTGGGAGAGATGAAAAAAACCAGAATCCTTCTCAACAGTACCACTCCACTGAACAAAGATCAGAATGAAAATGGGTGACATATATATAAATCACATAAAAATCAATTATAAATGCAGGTCAAATTGATTTACATCATGGAAGGCTTATTAGTGATGTAAACTTACCTTGAAACATCTCTTCTCTTGTAATTTTAAAAACTATCTCTTCTTTTTCTTGCTGTGAAACCTGTAGACTTCCTTGATGTTTAACTTGGCCTCCTGAGTGTTCACACCGGGCTGTTGAAGCAAACTCTTAAAATATTTGCAGTGGATTGTAAAAATAGGAATTAAAATTGTTCTTGGTAGGCCTCAGCTTCCTCCTGCACACTTCCTTTGCTCCTCTGGCTTTGGCAGACCTGGAAGTTGTTAGCAGCAATGAGGGAGATCTGTGTTTAGAAGGGGATCCATTGTTTGCATGCAGGGTGAGGCCAGTCTGCAAAAGTGCTCATTAAATGGGAAAGGAAGCCTTCACCTGTCAGGCAAAGGTAAAAGGATGGTGTTGGATTGCTTTTATTTTCAGTTAGTTTTTAGTTGCATACCTCAGAAATGCAAATTTTCCTTCTATGATAGGTAAGGTATGGCTGTCAGATGTACCTGTTATGTGCTCTGACTGCTGCAGGAATGGCTGAGCACTGGATGGGCTTCCTACAGGAACACCCAGAGCTGTGGGGCAGGAAACCCTGGGGACTTGAGACACAACATTTCACTTCTGAAGGAGTAAAATCATCACAGAATCAAGGAATTATGGTCTGGGTTGGAAGCAGCCTTAAAGCCCATCCAGTTCCACCCCCTGCCATGGGCAGGGACACCTTCCACTATCCCAGGTTGCTCCAAGCCCCGTCCAGCCTGGCCTTGGGCACTGCCAGGGATCCAGGGGCAGCCACAGCTTCTCTGGGCACCCTGTGCCAGGGCCTCCCCACCCTCACAGCCTCCTGAGAAGTTGGCAAGGACACGCCTTGGCTTTTTAGACTTAAAACCCAAGAGGTGATGCTTCAACTAAAAAAAGACAACACAATGCCAGGGCTGCTGCATCCATCTTTCATTCCTCCACATGGTTTAAGTAGTATCTGGCCTCCTGCCTTCAAAAACATCAAAATATCCCTAATATATCTTTTAAAAGGTTTCAGGATCAAAGGCAAGTCAGATCCAATGTGGTTTAGTGCTTGTGAAACTCTGGGACATCTTTAGGGTTCACAAAGCTTGTTTTAACTTGCAAAATATTTTCCCTTTAATTAAACCCCATATTTCGCAGCCAGGGTGATTCAGTTTTATATTCAGCTGAAGTGAGAGAGTGCTGTGTTCTCGCATAATCTAAAACACACACAACAGAACGGGAACAGAAAACTGGATGCTAAAATCTTCAGACATAAAACAGCAAATTGCTCATTAGCAAACAAAGTGAAGTAGCAACTAAAAAGGCAGAACAAGACTTGACTACTCTTGCAACAAAATCATGGAGCAGAAGCGTGATGTCATGGACTTGCTTTAATAAGCAGAGCTGCCATTTCGGGTGCTGATGTTCAACCAGAGGTAACTGTCATAGAATTTTACAGACCCATATAAGTTCACACCTGCTGAAAGCTTCACCTGAAAAACACTGGACCAATTTCTGGAATTTTTATTTTTGGGAGGAGGCAATTGAAGAGATTTCAGAGGAGGGAAAAAAAAAAAAAAAAGAAAATTGAGGGATCAGCTCCCAAAGCTGAACAGGTAATGGCACACTTAACTTACACGGAACCGAACTGCAGCCATGTGATGAATTAAGAAAAAGGGAAAATCTACTCAGAATATTCTTACCCCGAGCTGTGAGTAGTTGTGGCATCCTGTCCTGTGGTGCACTCCAAGAACTGAAACAGCAGCTGCTCGACGATATCCCAGCTGCAATTGAAAATTCCCACTTAGAGCATCATTCCATGGACCTCACACTTAACTCTGCTGACTCGATTGGCCTCCCTTTTTAGGAAGAACAGAAATAGGATGTGTCAGGCTGTAATTCCATTCAAGGCTAACTCTAGAGACAGAAAAGATGATCTGGAGATGACAACTACGCTGCTTTTGAGTAGTAAGGAAAATCCACCTGCAGTGACAGATTATTCACTTTAAAAACTCAACTTAAGGGAGGTGAAAATGCAAAGAGGTGCCTAGTCACAAAAGTGTGAATGGGAGAAACTACTGGGAAAGATTTAGGAGCATCCTATTCCTTTATAACTATACTGAAAAAATATTCCAAATGTGGTTAGATAGATTTGTATTCTTCAATAAGCTTCAGGTAAGAGAAAGACAAAAACCTTGGCTATTCCAGATCTGCTGCTACACATTGAAGCTGAAGCTGACCTTAAACCAGAGAAGCAAATAGAACCAGAAAGAAATCTGCCTTTCTGAGTGAAGATTTACCTTGGACGCTGCCCTGGGAAGTGTCATCGAGAGTTTCCTGTTGGGTACTTTGGATTTTTTAGAGCTTTTTGTTGGCTCACCAGACCCCTGCCAGCTTTTAGCATTTCTTGCAGACCACACTGTATTCTTACCCTCGCACTGAAAACTGTGATTCTTTGCTTTTTCATGGCTTTCAGAGTAGGAATTATCCTTAAAGGTATGCAAACGCCATCTGGACTGATGTTTGGAAACTTTTGCTTTGCTTCACCAGAGGCTGTGGGAATTCTCGAAGTTGCTCCTTTCTAAACTAAAGGAGTAAGCATAGAGTAAAGTGATAATATCTCTACTACTGGACTAAAGCAGTCTTTCCTCACCATCCTTCTGCCTATTGCCAAACCACTGAGCTGTTCCCGTTTATTTTAAAAACTTATTTAGAAATCTGAATCTGGATGGGGATAGGAAAGTAAAGTCAACATGAGGTAAGGAAACAGCATTTCAGTTACTTAGCTTGCACTAGATTCACCCCTGTTTGTTATTGCTAAATTAACTCTGGGCTGGAAAGAAGAGGAAAGCTATAATCAGTTGCTTTTAACTCAGGCTTAAAAATTGTGGCCAAAGATTTTTAGTATTCTGGATTCCTTTGCCTAATTGCAATCCCACAGAGGCAACTGCACTTAGAGAAATCCAAAGAAGTTGTTTATAGGGTAAAACTTTCCTTCCATGGCAGTGACAATTAAATCTTGAAATAGGTGGATTTTTTATTTTGTTTGATTGGGGTTTTTATTGTTGTTTATGGTTGCTTATTTGGTTGTGGGGTTTTTTGTTTTGTTTTGGGTTCTTACCGTAACAAATCTCATCTCTGAGGGCTCAGCTTCACTCTGTGGAGTTGTTGTTTATGGTCAGTGCATAACATTTCATCCCTTCTGAAAAACTGACTTGGATTTGTCCAAAGACCCAGTAAACGCTGTTCCCTAAATGTTTGTGTTTCTTGTGACAGCAAAGGCCACAGACCCAGTGTAGGCAACATGCATCTGCAACATTTTCCTTTGACTGCCATTCCAGTGGAGCTATTAAGTGGCAGAACTTGCTGGACACAGCACAATTCGTAATCTTGCTCATACATTTTGCTTCACTTTGCTGCTAAGAAAGTTAACAGTGCAAAAACGATTCCTTTTTTTCTTAAAGAAACTCCCAACTTTCTCATCAGCTGCACTGGTCAACGATCAAGTGGTAGCTCCGCAATTGTTTTCCTGCCGGGATCTGATGCTGGCTGGGTGCCCAAGTGCTTCTCTCTGGTTGTTTCACCATTCCCTACAAAGCTTGAGGCCTGGGGGCATCAGGTCCCATTCAGGTACAGAGGTGAGGGCAACACAAAGTGTTTCCCTGCCACACCTTGCCTTGCCAAAGCACCAAACTGGATCCATTCTTTTCTCTCCCTTGAAGTGTTCATCTGCTCCAGTTTAGCCCTGATCTTGCAGTGTGAGGAGCAGTGGGTAGAGGTTCAGTTGTGCCTCTCTGCTGGCTGGTACTTTTAGGAGAGGCTGACCAGGCGCTTTAACATTTAAAAAGTGAATAGAAGCAGAGCGTCGTGGTGAAGATGCCTGGAATTTTGGATGTCATTTTTTCAGGCACAAGAATTCTTCACCTCCCCTTCCCTAACACAGGCTAAGAAGGATGTCCAAGGTGTTGCTGAAAGTCCAAACTTAATCAAAAATTTGAATGAAAACTCAGCAGCCTCACAAAACCAGATTGCCACTAAACATTTGTAATGACTTGCTTGATGCTCTTGCTTACAGGTGAGCAAAAAGACTCCTGCATCTCAGCATGAAGAGGATATATTATTCTGAAAAAAGGCATTTTAGGGGCTGTTTTTGCACACACAGCTAAGGATGGATGCAATCCTAATATGAAATAGTTCTTCCAGGGAGCTGTCGGGTTCCTGCCTTTCCCTCTGGCAAATAGGCATCCCTAAGTAGAAGATCCCTTGCATGTGAGAACAACTGCTTGCAAATTTAGTTGAAAACGTGGCTTTAAATCCATAGATGCAAAAAACACAAAGACTGTGTTCATGTCAAGAATCTGCTGAATCCTGTGTTATCCATCTGCCCATGTGTAATTTAATCTGGCACCATTTCCAGTGATGTCATGCCTGGAACGTCCAGCCCTGTGGAGAGAGGCTCCCTGGGATGGAGCTGCTGCACGAGGTGCAGAGATTAGCAGATGTGGTAATTCACTCCTGGCGTGGTGCTCATATCGAGTTGCATATTTGAGCAAAGGCAGTTTCTGTTCTTTAATCCGTGTAGTTCTGGAGCAGGCACGTGTTCCAAAGGCAGGTAGGTGAGCCAGGCAGCTCCACAGCCAGTTCTTCTGGCTGAATATTGCAGTTTTTGGGAGAAGTGTTCCATGATGTCATTCCATTCCGTGTCATTTCTAGGCAACTGGCTTTGCAACTGCGGGATAAGGAGGGTCTGGCAAAATCTGCTCCGTGTAGATAAAGTTCTGCTGCATGAAGAGTCTTCCCCCAGCCCAGCTGAGAAAAACTGGGGTCAGTTTTAGCCCCCTATGTAGCTAAGGAGACGCAGCCACCACTCGAATGATATTTATTATTTTCTCTAGAATCTCTCCAGCAAAATTTCAAATGTACCAGCACTGTGCTGAGAAATCACAATGTAAGAACACGAGATGTTCCAACACTGCTGTCCAGAAAAACCTGGTGATCACAAAGTTGTAGCCAGCACTCAGAAAACTATTTATCATTTTTGAAAAAATGGACCAAAATATGGCAGTCAGCATTTCTTGGAAAATTTAAGCTGAATTTTTATAGTATCATTGTCAAACATATCATGTGCCATTATTCAAGTCCTGCTGTCATAGCGGGGACCATGTGGAGATATGGAAGAATTAAAAGTTTGAAGATTAAAACAAAATTCAAGATGAATTTGGTGTGAGATTTAATTTATGCAACATTAAAGGAATTCCTGACAAGAGTTTTGTTTAAATTCAAGCCATTAACGTTAAACATAATAAAAAATATAAAATGCTCTTACATAATAATTTTTAAGACTTGTCCTAAAATTTCTCCCTCCAGGTAGACACCACAAGTGGAAATTATTTCAGGGCAGCAATGAGGGGCTATGGAAATTCAGGTTTTTTTCCTTTTAATGTAGTATGGTTGAAGATACAGAGTGCTGCTTTTAGCAAGAAAAGAGCAAAAAGAAAAAAAAAACTAGCAAATGCTTATGGCTGAGAAGTCTTCTGGAATGCTAACTTAGATAAGAGAAGTGACAAACATGCCCTTGATATTTATAATTTTAGTCTTTTATGTGGCAGCTTTTGCCTTTGTGACATTTGAATCTGTTAGTGTGAAATGGATTCAGATGTTGCAAAAACGCACCAGATTTTCCAGAGCGTAAAATTAATTGTCTCTAGCACAGAAAGCTGTTATTTTTGTTGCACAAAATAAATCAAAATCAATGTTAGACTAATAATAAATAAAGCTACAGTCGTAAACAATCTGTTCCCTTTGTTAGGTTTGATGTCATGTTTTGCCTGAGAAGTTCAAACAACAACAAAAAGTTCTGGAAGCTCCTCTCACGTAAATGACTTTACTCAGCAGTGAAAAAATCCATTGGAATGAATCTACAATGATCTCCTGCACTGAAGCCTAATTCCTCAAAAAAGGGCAAAATAATCAAATAAGACCCCCAAATATATTTGAGGCTCATAAGAATCTTGTACAGAACAAGAAATCTTTCACTTTTTTCCACTGGAGGACTGATATTGTGTCCCATAAGCAAAGAAATTCCATAAAACCAGGGGGGTTCGCTGTTCCCTAAATGTTTGTGTGAAAAAGTTCAGAGAAGTTGGTTCAGAGATTGAAAAAGTTCTGAGAAGTTCACAAAGTGAAGTCCCTGAAGAGCAATAGGTAAATGATGCAAGAAATGAGACTGTAAGAAAGGAGAATTTATGTTTAGTTCAGAGCTGCTTGATGAGGGATGGAACTCTGTGTCCTTGCACTCCAGCAAAGCTCTGGTTAAAGGGAGACTCTTTGATTAATAGGTGTTAAAAATCAGGAACCCTAGGATTCAGTCATCAGACAGCATCAGGAATGTCACATCTTCAGGCTCCTGCTGCCAGCCTCATGTCACCTACTGGTGGGACCTTCCACCAAGAGCCGGGTTTGACATCAGCAGCAAACCCAGCCCTTTTCCAATTTTCCTGCTCTTTCAGTGATGCAGACATGCAAGATGTAGAAATCCCTTTTCCAGAGGGAAGAAACTGCTTCTTCTCAGTTTCTACATCCAGCACCAGACTGACAGATCACATCAATTTCATGAATAGCCCTGCTCAGTTTAATTTCTAAGATCCTCATTACATGTCAATCTCTAATTTGAAGGGCACTCTTACAGGATTTTTTCAGATTTTTGCATCCCCTGAGCCAGTCATACCCATGTAGCTGTAATTTCATCTGTGACAAGCCTCAACTAAGGGTTTCTCTTGAGATTCTGAGGTACATTAGCTTGGAAATGGTGTCACCAACACAAATGCGTGGCTTTTGTGTGCCTACAAAACCCTGTGTGTGCTGAACTTGCAGAGCTATTTCTCTTAGGATCTTACTCAAACTGAATTCTTTTAACTTTTACATCATCAGAGGTGACTTTCCAATCCCCACTTCCAAGTTTCCAGCGGTGGCACCAGAAGCACTTAGGCTAATCCTTGTGTTTGTAGGCCAATTCAGCACCTTGACACAAGCACTTCTGTCTGTCTGTCTGCTGAGACTCCTTTTAAATCCCTCTGGACGTGACACTGGGGATGTGGTTTAGGGGTGAGGTGGCTGTGGTGGTGCTGAGGTGAGGGTTGGACCAGATAATCTGGAAGGTCTCTTTGAACTGCACCTCTGTGGACAGTTTGCCAGCCCTGATTGCAGCTATTGCAGGACAAATAAAGCCTTGACACATTGGTGGGGCTGGGAGGACTCGGGAGACAAAAACACAGTGCTAAAAAAATTCAATAGGCTACACTGGCCTAAATCCCACCTTCCTGCTTCCACGCTTTTTTCCCCCCATTATTTTTTGTACAAACTCACTAGAAGAGGATTAATTTCATATAGATTTAGTGGTGGCTGAAGGTGCAGTGAGGGTAACTGTCTATAAGGAAAAAAAAGAAAAGCTGAAGGGGAAAACTGATCACATTTCAAGCAGAGCACCTTTGCTTCCAGCGAGATTTCTGCTGTTTCTCAAAGCTTTGGAAAGGTTTTCTGATGACAGCATGGATTGTTTTTCCTGTTGCACTTTCCTTCAGTCTGTCTACAAGCAGTTGTTGAAGTGGATTTAAATGTGCAAATGGTATTTTGAACAGAGTCTGGAAACTGTAACGCATCAGAAACGACAAAGAGAAAACTCTTTAAACTGAGAAGGAATGCAAAACAGGACAAGCAACCGTGCCAGCCGTGAGAAGGACTGAAAAGCTCCTTCTGGTGTTTGCTGTAGCAAACATTTTGTTCTTTCTAGAACTTCAGGAGATATTTATGCTCAGTAGGAACTGAAAATCCAATAGGAATTGGAGACATGAATGTTTATTCATTGCCAACAGCACACATGCAGAAACTTTGTGTTTAAGGTCCACTGTAATTACTGGAGGTCAAGATTATTTCTCTTTTCCCATTTGGATGAATAATAAGGCTGCCATCTCCTAGGTACAGACATAAAAGCTTTGTGGAAGACAAAAAAAATCAAATTTTTGTGCCTTTCCACAGAGAATGGAAACGAGTAATCCTGATCCAAGTTCATTAAGACTTCTAAGGAGACACTATCATGCAGGCTTTGTGTTACATTTTTTTAAACTATTAAACTATCACAAGCCTTAGACAATTAGGCTGAGAATTAATTTCTCAGAGACAGCAGGGAACTCTGAGACTGGCACCTCTGCTTTAGTGAGAAGAGAAAAAGCTGAGAGTATCATCAAAGCAGCCTTCATGGGGCTCTGAGGTTTCTGTGACTGAGGTCCAACTAACTACTGACATTGCCTAATTTCCTCATGGAGGTATTTAACATCATGTACTGAAAATCAGAGCCTGGGAACAACAAAGGTTTGGAGAGACAACACTCAGCGTGCAAGGTCTGCCTGGAGAAATAAAATTCCAACCAGAACCTCACTCCCTGGATCCTCACTGAGAGAATCCAGAGGGGAGAAAGTGAGGAGCTATGTGACGAAAATTAAAACCATCAGCATATTCAGAAGGAAACAAAGGCACAACAAGTTCCCTCAGTAGCCCTGTCCTCACTGCAGAAATGGTGTTAGCAAATTTCCCTCAGCTACAGAAAGCAATTATATTGTTTCACCGTAATTGTTCTTCGTTGCTGCTGTACATTGCTGATAAAGCAACCATTACATAACAATTAACTAATGTTGATAATATTTGCCACAAACAACTACATCAAGCACTCAGCTTGGACAGAGAGTCTGTGAAATGTTGTCCACTGATGGTTCTGACTCCTGCCTGAAGAAGCTGCCCTGAAAATGCACCCACAGCCCAACACATTGTTTTTGATAACTGCTGCCGGGGTGTTCTTCATGTCCTTTCACAACATTGGCTACAAAGCAAATGCATCCCCACCCCTCAAACCCAGGAAAAATAGCTGGACATCATTTTTGATCAGTCCTGTATTTCCCTAGAGGCCTGAAAATTCTTCTGCTCTGTCCTTAGACATGTATTTCTAAATAGTTGTCCTTTTACGAGCTTCAGCTATGTCCAGCTTTGTTAGTTCAAAAAAAGACGTAAGGCAAGAAGTGTCCCTATAAAAGGGAAACCACAGTAAAGTGACCCACTCACTCCTAAATACCTTAAAATGTTTGGCCCACGTGCTTACGAAACAGCTGAATGGAAGCAACCAAAAAAAGTTTCCAGGAGGCTGTCTTGAGTCAATTATATCACAGGTCTGTTTCAAGGGCTCCCTCTCCCATTTGCAATTGATCGAGAATGCCGGAAGCTTGGCAAAGAGCTTGGGCTGGAATTGCAGGTACCAACCATATCCCTCAACAAATCTCCCTTCCATTTAAAGGAGAGAATGTATGAAAAGCACTTTGCTCCCACTGTCACTTAGGAAAGAGAAACACCCATTCAACCAAGAGTCCAGAAAACCCCAATCCAAACCACAAGATTACTTAGAGACATATTCCTGCTATTCTAAAAGGACTTCGCTCACAAGTCCATGGAAGAACACCTGTGACATGTTTATGATGGCAGTGACATGCTGCTTGGGAGATGTGTATATAAATAAATAAATATGGATTGGGAAGAAATTCCTTCCTGTGAGGGCACTGAGGCCCTGAGTGCCCAGAGAAGCTGGGGCTGCCCCATCCTTGGAAAGGTCCAAGGCCTCGTTGATTATGAGAGTTTTTAAAGCACAGAAAAAATAAAATTTTACTTATGAGAGTCATGTAGGAGCAGAACGTGCCAGGCCTGAGGCTGCACATCTCACATTGTTCATATGGTCAAGGTGGGGACAAATAGTTTTCAAAAATCAAAAGAGAACAATCCAAATTCAATCATTAAACACTGGAAAATGAAGGAACTTGACTATATTGCTTAAAATAAATTCCAAATTATGCCATCTACAAAAAAATCTATATTTTAAGACTTCAATGTTAACAGTTTTACTTTCCAAACAGTTACTAATAAAACTAATTTTACTCCAACATACATCAAATGAAATACCCTAGAGTTCTTTTCTTCAGCATTCCAGATATTAATTCAGCTCTGCTCCTTAGCATTTCAAATTGTTTCCATCGGCACTGATCTGACATTAAAGATGTATAAACCATGGGTACAAAAAACCCCAAGAAACAAAAACCCCCTCCCAAATCTGAAACTTATTTGGATATTATAGTGCAGCTGAACACTAATGAACATGCAGGCAGATGAGGTGCTAATCAATAAACCAGACATCAACGAGGTACCTGTTAGCATTGCTAAAAATACACAGCTGTAAAAGTTCCAAGGATCTGCCTTTTGAAGACACTTTTCATAAAAGAATGTAAGCATTGGAAACTGCTTTTGCTAGGTGATTTGTATGGCTTACAAATCCAAAATTCCCAAGAAAATCCCACGGAGAAGGCTTTGTTTCCAAAGGTCTCTGAAAGCTCCGTGTATCTTGAAACAATAAAGGATGTGCACCGGGACTTAATCTATTGCTTTGTTAAATGAATTACTTCCATGCAACTTTCCTTCTATTAAGATGTAAATGCAGGAAATCGAAGGTGGAAGCTGAAAATATCACAGGAGAATTCATCCCCAAAGGAGGAATCTGAGCTGTGTCCTTACCACCTGTGAGATATTAGCAGCAAGTTGTGAATAGATCTGATAAAATTAGTATGTGTTGGTAGGATAATGCAGCTGTTGCAATGTAACTTTTGGCTTACACCAGGCTTATTCATAATCTATTTTTATGGTTTTCAAAATCCAGCAAAATAAAAAAGGACCACTGGCTAATTGTTACCATACTGTTGATTCAAAGAGCTATTTGCAGTGCACTCCAGAAGCAATTCCCTCTCCTGTCCTCCCCCTCTCCAGCCCTCGAGTGCTTCTAGTTATAGCATCTGATTTCTAAAATTAAACTTGGATCCACCTTAAAGCTCATAGTTTAGAGAATCTGGATAAATGAAATGCCATTTAAAACATCCCCATGCCGTCCCTTTCCTGTGCTATTCCTTTCCTGTACTCTAGCAGAGTGTAACTTCTTCACTGCCTAAATGTTCAAGGCAGCATTTACTTTTATGCTTCTCTTTTTTATTTAATTTCAAATATTTACCTTTGTTGTTGTTGTTGTTCTCCATAAACAAGAAAACACAAGTGAATTCCACAAATGACTATGGGTATTCAGTGGTGATTTGATTTCTAAGCTCCCTTCCAACTCCAACCATTCTGTAATCCTACCAAACAAATAATAATGCCAAAGGTGACAAATGAGCCCAGAACTTTTATAATTACCCCATTGTAATCTCATCAAAATAAAGAAACGGAATTCCTGTTTACACTACAATAACTGAGAAGATTCACAAGAGGTTCCGAGTGGATAGAATTTCTAAGCTTGGTTACATAGCCTCAAAGTAATTGCAGAATTCCTAGTTTTTACTTTAGAAATAAAGAATGTGTGTATTTAATTCTACAAATAATCTATTTTCTCATACCTGTTTGATTGACCTATTAATTCACAGCCGGATGATTTTACCGGCAAGGATGTTTTTGGGTATTTTTTTAATTCCTTCTGTTAGGTCTCTAAGGGCACCTGGGCTCAACAGGCACCCTAAAATAAAAGCATAATCCACGTATTCTGAAGGAATTCTTCATCTGGCACCTGCGTATCAAAATCCTCCTTATCACCACAATCCCAAGGAAATCAGCTCATGCAGTGGGTACTTCACAGGAAATAAAGCTTCAAAATCTGACTGACAGATCCCAAGAGCAGTTTTATCACAGGCAATGCATTTAAATCTAAATGCAAGGAAAACTTCCAAGGGTTGATACGAGAGCGCTGAAATTTTTCTTGCAGTCTTAAAATCTTGTGAGAAAAACCCTCCAGAACCATGAATTTTCTGTGCTGTTCTTATCATATGGGAAACCTCCTGGGCCTGGTCTCTCCTGATCTGAGGAACAGGTACATGCAGAGGTTCTGAGCAGGAAAAAAAGACAAATCCTGCTCCATTCCAAGGCAGCACCGCAGGGAATTTACAAGCAAACACTGTAGTAGTTTCACTGTTTCCAAATGCTCATTCTAGTCTATTTTTGTCCTACTAAAATACTTAATTTCCTCTCCAGAGTCATCTGTAAAATTCATTTTTGATGTCCTTGGTCCCCTTTTTGGGTAATTTGTGTATTCCAATGTCTGTGTCCTATTTAGTGACTTGTATAGTGCATTGTTTTGCAGTTACATTAACACTCATAGTCTAAAAATACAAAGTCTGTTCACCAGCTTTCTTGAGCCTTTGCCCAAAACTCTTTTTTCATACGACAGTGGGCAAACTTACCACAGGAAAAGAAAAAGGATAGATTTCTTTGTCCCACTTTTTGTCTCAGCAAACGTAAACCAAAAATTGGATCTGTTGTGAGGGATGATCCTTCTTAGAAATAATAATTTGAGCCTTCACAAGCACTAGATAACTGAATATGGTTGTGAAAATTAATTAGGTTTAAATATACAGTGTGAATGTTTTCATACCTTTGACCTTTTGGGAACTACCAGAAAAATCTTTGTGGGATAGCTCCTAAATTTTCTTTTCTAGACGTTTCAGGTAATAAATTGATCTTTTGTATGCATTTCTTTCCAACAGACCAGGGTAAATGACCCGTTTTTCAATTAAACTTATCACTTCGTTGCAACTAAGCCTTTGAACTCATTTCTAACAAAAAATTTCTAGACCTGCTGCCTAATTCAAGTGTTAAAAATATATTCTACAGACATTATTTGGAATGAAATATTTTCAGTGCATGGTGCATTTGTTTATTGCAGACTTTCCAATGATCTTGTTTTCTTGTCGTGAGAGAGTGTGGAAAAGTAGTTCCATTTTGATGATTTGTTTGCTGAGAAGAAAGTGAACATTCTTTCTACTAATTGCTGATAAAGGGACTCAGGTTGAATCCAAAACATTTCAAATGTTTTGAATTGAATGAAATGCTCTGTGCTTTCTGGTGGTTCACCTGCGGATTATTTCTCGCAACAAGGAAGTGTTTATTTGGAAATAAGCACCTTTTATAAGCATTGCACTCTCCTCTCCTCTAGCACTTGCCACATATGTTCATAATAAAAAGCAAGTCATGCGTGCCAATTTTTTCATCCATTAAAAACACTTTTTGATTCATCCTACCTTTGCAGAAGGAAGCAGTGAGTTTAAAAACCCACTTCCTTGGTATTTTAGTAATATGATGAGGGATTTTGCCTATTGACCTCTGCATTATCTTACTTTCAATGAAACTTTCAGTTAAAATTAATATAAAAATCAAAAATTGTCCCACCTGCTGGATTTAGAAGATTTTTTGTCTTCTGAATTAGAAAGAAACAAAGCTATCAATGGGGATTAGAAAAACACCAGAGGAGATCTGATGAGTCAGCGATAAATCTACTTAATGTTTGCCACTGAGCAATTTCTGTTCTGACAAATTTAACAGCTGACAATAAAGTGCTTTTTAATGGAATAAACTGGGTAAAACTCAATCCCCAAAGGCTTCAGGCAAGCCCTGGTAAGCATCTCACCTCTTCATGAGATCATATAGCTCTTGATTTAACTCCAAACAAACCTGACTGCAGCTTTTTAAAGTACACAACAATATCTGTCTCTACCCCTAGCAGGCTCTTTTATCCTAATAGATTATGAAGGAAACAGGAGTCCAAATTACAATTTCTTTCACAGCTTCCTGTCACTATTCTAAGTGCAACAGCCAAGTTTTAAGGGCACATCAAAAATAGTAGCAAAGATTTTTGTTTTCCAGAAAGAAGAAGCCTCAAGTGGGAAGAAGCCTCAACCATTATTGTCACCCCAATGGGATTTTCAGGTTCCTTGTCAGACCTCTGTATTTCCCCTGGCATTATTGACCTAGACCACAACCACTTAGAACATCCCACAAATGGAATTGGACTGTCTTGAAACAATTGAATGTATGAATTAAAAGAAAACAAAAAACCCCAAAAACATATATATATAATATATGTTTCTGCTTATACTGATACACATCTTCACCGTGAAGATGTGTATCAGTATAAGCAGAAACATCTTGAAAGAGAAGAATGGAAATTAAGGAAAATAATATAAATACAAACATCTTGTCTAACACAATTGGATTGTTAATTACATCCTGATTATAGACACTTCATTCAGAGTAAACCTCCTGCTATCTCAGAGATGAGAGAACACAAATCTGTTCTATCTCTATATCTTTCATCTTTTTCTTTTCAGTCTCAGAAAGGTTTCAAAGCATGTTGAGAAGAAACTGCATATCATTAAATGATTTTAACCTGAGTTTGCTGCAAAAAGGGGAAACTCTTCCCTACCTCTCCCCACTGTGAGTTCCAAACACGAGTACTGAGGATAGCAGGAATTAATTTGGAGTGTGGAGCAAAACATAACGTTTTAATTGGACTCCTTTATCAGGATGATGGTGCCATGACTCTCATATCATCTGAGGATTTGCTGTTTAAGGTTTCCATCCTTCCAAATGGGCTTAGGAGGAAAAACCAGGCTTTCCCTTTAACTGAGCTATCCTGGGAAGTATTCTAAGATGCCATCTCCTGGATAACCTCCAGGGAGCAGGTTTAAAGACACATGAATCTTACATAACACACAACTGCTGAAGAATATTCTTAAAAGAAAAAAAAAAAGAACTGATGAATTTTTTTTTTCCCCAGGAACAAATGTGGCCTGAATTTAATGTAACTTCCCTCTGCCTAATGAAAAAATGTCAGCGTATGCCTCTCGGGAATTTGCAAGAAAGAAAAATAGAGTTTGAGTGATACACAGGAAAACTATTCTATTTAATCAATAATCAAAAATTACTGAGCAGACCAATTTAGCAACAGGCTCCTCCATTTCAGCCATCTAAAAGTAAATTTCAAATATAGAGAGGCTCAGAACAAAATGCCTCATTGAGAGTGTGGTATTTCATTTAGATTATTCTTCCAAGCTCTAAAAGGTGTCAGCTATCACTTCTGTGACATTAAATTTTCAGTACTGGTGATATGAGAGGAAGCTCATAAAAGGTGGGAGGAAATCTCTTCAGCTGTACAAGAGATCAGCACAAAGTCCTTGAAGGGAATTTGATGCCACAGCCTATTTCTGTCTGAAGAATGGCTAAAAGTCTTGACTCTATCAAGATTAAATCAGAGAACCAGGGGCCCTGAAGGGAATTTGGAGCTTGTTACAGACTTCTATTTCCTTCAGGAGCTTCCTCCAAGAGCTACATGGAAGTGTGCAACAACCCAGCCCTCCTGAAATCTGATTACTTTGTTTGCTGCACAGAAAGCTCTTGGGCAAGGAGCATTGTGAGGAGAAACTGCAGGGCTCAAAAGCCAACAGGGCGAGAACTCGGATGAAATCTGCTGCCCCAAATGTGTCACTGACAGGGGGAACCCAGTTCTAGAAACCCAGGCTGCAGCAGGAGATGTTATTCCTGTCAGCAATTAGGAACATTTGTGGCAGTGTCTGTACGCTGCGCTCGCACTGAAGCACTGTGTGACGTTTCAGTGGCACGGCAGCTCTGCTCGTGCACAAACATTCCTCATTAGCAATTAATCACTTCTGGGGTTTCTAATCACTCTGGATTAAACATTTTGCCACGGCCTGGGACACAGGCCTTACACTTTTCCACCAACACTGAAAATGTGTAATTTATTGTTATTGATTTATCAAAGTGCCCATGAACCCCAGTTATAGGCATGGGCCCCAATGAACTAGGTGCTGTTAAATACAGAAAGGAGATCCAAAATTCTTTAATATTTGGGAACAAGTTGATAGGCAGCAGCTGAATACAAGCCAGGAAGACTGGTCAGCGCACCTGACAATGACTTAATTTCACCAGCAGCCTGTTGGATTTAGCTGTCAACATCAGAAACAACAGAAATTTTTCATTGATTTTAAAGATTATTTTTTAACTTGATCAGTTTTCAGTGTTGGCAGTACTATTGCATCCAGAACGTAGACCTACATGAAATATACACAGCTTCTGACTTGCCACCCAGTCTTTCCAAGTAAGAAGTTGCTTAAAAAGTCTCAAAGCAACCCAGGCAAGAAAATAGGTAGGTGTGTTATCTCTGCTTCCCAGAAAATCTTAAGACTTACAAATTCTATGGTTAAGCAACGAAAGCTGGATACAACATATAATCTATTGTCATATCTACATCTATATCTGTATATCTATCACTTGGCCCAGGAAAGATTCTCAGGAATATTATACACTATTTTTTTTGGTGTTATGCATCTCTGTGAGTGTGCCCACTTGTTCTTTTCCTGTTCCTGATATCCAGGCCTGTAATTCCCTGTTTTCCTTGGTGTGAGTGCAGGCTGGGGAAACCAAAACTCTGTAGCCTGTGTAGTAGAGAAACACTTTAGAACAGAAGCTGGGTTTGTTTTTGTTTTAGAGCACAGAAAAGAGACATTCTTGCCTCTGTACCTTGTGTTTAATATATAAAAGACACCCATGCATATAATGTAAGTTACTAAGACCACCACCATATAGGAGTCCTACCAAGCACAACTTATTGAACTTGTCCAACCTTTGAGAGAACAACACCATCTCAATCTAAACCATGGCACTGAGTGCCACATCCAGTCCTACCTTGAACACTTCCAGGGATGGGAAATCCACTCCCTGGGCAGCCCCTTCCAATGTCTGGCAACCCTTTCTGTGAAGAAATTCTTCCTGATGTCCAACCTGAACCTCCCCTTGCACAGCCTGGCCCCTCTTGTTCTGTTGACATTGAGATAAATTTAAAACTTAACTTCAGAAATAAAAACCCCTCACTGGTAAAAAGCCTTTATCTCCTTTAGATATCTTGACAAACTTGAGAAAGGCAAATGCATAAAAGGTTGTCATTAATTTTGGTTAATTAAATCTCTGCCAAGTATTTAGAGTGTCAGGTACTGCCCGTACCAGGACACTGGTTTCTGCTGCCTTTGTGGCAGGGCATGACACAGCTGGCTGAGTAATACTGCTGGCAAGACAAAAAATTCAGGTTCCCTCTGGGTTCAAAATCCTCAAAAGCCTGCTCCTGGTATGACATAACCCCAGATGTGATAATCTGGGGAGTCTGGAAGAACCAGTTTTGCTCAGTGAGAAGCAGAGCAGCACCGAACACAGTGAGGACTCCGCGTGTGTTAAAACAAGACTTACAAAAACACTTGGCCACTAAAGTGAAATGCAACCCTGCTGCCTCCACACCAGCATGAACACATGTTGTACAAGCATAACAGAAATTGCTAAATAAACTCTGAAGCACATTCACTATTTAAAATGAATAGAATCCAGCAAAAAGAGTGTTTAGTACAGCTCCCAAACAAAAGCTGTCATTTGCCAGAATGTGCCCCTGAGTTGGTTTGCTTTGCTGTATCCAAATGCCACAAGTGCATTTGTCTGCTCGAGGTAAGAGCTTCTTTCCAAACTATGTGTGTCTGGGTCGAGGGCATTAAACATCCTACACCTCACCCAAGGTAGCAAACTGGGCTGTGAAACTATTTGGAAATGATCTTACTCTTTTTGAAAATTACCTTTGCAAAGATGCAGTTGGAAATGGTGCTGCCAAGACTCAAAGGAGTGACACTGATCTTTATGAAAAGATCAGATCTTTAGGAGAATAAATCAGAGATTATAATTCTGTAAATCAGAGATGATAAAGAGAATAATTCCAGTCGTTGTGTGCAAATGGAGCAACAAATTGCCATGTTTACACCTTGGCAAGTATAACCCATAGTGAGAGGTAAACACACCTCTCACAGGGGAATATAGAAATATAGAAAATTGAGAAAAAGGCACTGACTCCCTATAACTTCTATGTACCTTGGAGAATTTTCATTATAGGTGGCACTAGCACTGCAGTAGATCAATGAAATAACTGAAAAACAAACCTCAAGTTGTGTTCTAAGATCAACTGCATTTTCTGTAGATATTTCCAGTGATGTCTTTGTAGATATTATCATTATGTCCTTGGCCCCACCCCAAAATGGATTATCTGACATATATCATATGCTGCAAGGGGTTTCAGTCCCTCATAATTTTGTATAATTTTCAAGATCTAGACTGCTCTCAGATTTAGGCTTCTAAAATAAATTCTTATTGTTTTATCCAGTTTTGTAACCCCGCCAACATAAGTAATTCTTTGTGTGTATATATATATGATCTATAAACACCTTAACACGCCAAAATCTGAAGACATGGAGAATTTGAAACAACAAAATCAACAACATTTCCACAGCCTCCTTCCCTTTGGTTCTGCCTTGAAATTTAAAAACATACTAGAAAAATAATACAAAAAAATAAATTTCCCTGTTTACTTTATATGAAAAATACAGAATGTGGAGTGCCTAGCTAAAAGGCTTCAGCACAGAACAGACTAAAAAGTCTTTTGATTGTCAGTTGAGATCCCTAAAATACTGCAATTTCTGAAAGTACCATTCACCAGTCTTTCCTAAAATCATCAGGATAACATTTAGAAGAAGATATTCTATATTTTTTTGGTTCTGTTCTTAATGCTGTTGCTCAGCCTTACCTCCAGGAGAGTTTTCAAGGCAAATGGTGAGCACAAGCAGAGGCAAGGCCAGGGATTGCCTCGCAGGGCTGCCCTGCAGCACAGCTGGCAGCCCTTCTGCTCAGCCCTGTGATGTGGTTACTCCTTCCTCTCCTAAGCACCAGATTCCTGCTCCCGGAATGTGCCAAAATAAACAGCTGGGGTTTAAAAGGAATCCTTCTGTGAGAGTGCTTCATCAGATCTGAGCTGCTGGGGAGGAGGTGAGAGTCACCCAAGGGACACAGGGCAGGGAAGGCAGGAAACTATAGCAAGAATGATATTTTTTTTTTCCCCCCTGTATATATTTTTGTAGTGAATTAGTATTTATTATATGTTCATGTCGTATGTAATGTGAGATGCTGTGGCAAGAAAGCCAATCAGAGATGGACAAATCCTGAGAGAGGAACAAGTGGTCCAAAAAGTAGAAGAATTGCAAATTGGGAGAAAAACCACAGAAATGTTTAAGGACAGAAATGTAAATCCATTACAGCCAAGCTAAAGTGCCAAAATAGGACAAATGAGGCCAAAAATACCAGAAGAACCCATACTTTTATGTATTTTGGCAATTCTGCCTCTCACCTGGCTCTGACTGGAAAATGTAAACGAATATGAATTTAATAATAAAAAAGAGAAGCAAACATTGCAATAGAATTCCTCCACAAAAGGTTCATTTCATGCTTGGTATTTGAAACACAGTTCAGGTGTATCAGAAATGATCCAGCTGTCACTAAATTTTGACAATGATGTTGATAGGATAATCCATATTTAAAAGTCCCCTGACCTGCTGCCTAACTGCTTCATCTCCACTCTTACTCCAACTGTAAAATTTTGGATACCTGGCACCAGAGAAGAGCAACAAGGCACAAAGTATTTCCCCTACTGATGCTAAATATTTGAAATCATGCTATATCTTCATGTCACTCATAACATTAAATGCATTATATTGCATTTCATTATCATAGTTTATCAACTCTGCAGTTGAAGCATAGTTAAGCCCCAAGTAATTCCTAATTTTATTTTTTTTTCCTTTACTTTCTGCACCTTTTTAATACCCAGGCTCTTTTTTTTTTTTTTTCATATATTTTCATGTTTTCAGGCCAGAGATACTTTTATTTCACTATGCAGAAGACAGAGAAGAGAAGTCAGCTGAGTCGTGCCAAAAAGTTAGAAGACCTTAACTGGCTGGCAGTACAAGAAAACAAAAATATAAATCAGGTTTATCACTTGGAATTTTCACTATCATCACATAGAATTTGATAGGCATATTACTGCTGCATAAAAGTGATAGATCTGAGGGGTTTTTCCTATGTTTCAAGCCAAGAAATTCTAAATTTCCTCTTCATGCACCTTTAATTCTTTCAGTCATTCTTCTTTCTTTGATTGGATACCATGCATTATTTTCCCAGACATATTATTACTGCTCTGGTTCTAGCCAATTTGTTTTGTTGCCATAGTAGTGTCTATAAATATTTTCCTTATCTATTTTTTATTTACATTTTTTTCCTCCCTGTTTCTGTTTGTGTCCTCTCTCCTTTCTTGTTCTCTCTGCTCTGCTACCCCCCTAACATCTGTCTGCTTAAACAATTCCCCGTTTCTATCCTTCGGGCAGAGCCCTTAAACATCTGTACACTTCTCCATTTGGGGGAAGAAGGGAACTCTCTTTACTACTTAGAACACATCAACTTATTAAAGATTTCCAGGAACAATTCCCCACAGAAGCCGTGTGTTTTCCTTTGTCTCTCTCCACTGGGCTGCCCTCCCCTTTCTTTTTTTTTCTTTTTTGGTAAAACTCTTTATTTGAGTGAGCTACAAGTAATATCCTGAACCAAATAATGCTCCTGATGTCTGTTTCCTACCCAGCAGCTATGCAAACAATCACCACCCATTTGCAATTCAAGGGCAATGTCTGTACAGTCAGGTATTTAAATGAGTATTTAGGTATTCAGAGGTCCCCCAAAAATCCCAGACACGGAGGGATGTCTGTAGAAATGAGACAAAAGCTACCACAAAGAGCAGGGAGGGTTTAAAATAACTCATTTGTGGGTAGGAAGAGTTTCCTGTGTGGCCAGGATGAGCAGATTTACCCAGCCATCCCTATGGATGTGCTGTTCTGTGCCTTTTGGGGCTCCTTGTCACCACATCTGACCCAGCAGCAGCTGGATTCAGACACGACTTCAGACACTCAAAAGATCTGTGCTACTGCATGGGTGCTGCATGCCCAGCTCTCCTCATTCCTTTCTGTACTGCAGGGACATTGTTTTGAGTGCATTAACTCAGAATCATAGAATTGGAGAATATCCTGGGTTGGAAAAGACCCACAAGGATCAAATCCAACACCTGGCCCTGCACAGGATGCTCTAAGAATCCCACCGTGTCCCTCAGAGCATTGTCCAAAACTCCACAAGTTTAGTGATGATAATGCCAGCAGTTCCTATTTAATTGCACTCCTCAAATGGGGTTGATTTTTTCCCCCCCAGCCTTTGGCAACATTTAAAAAGATAACTATTTACATAAACTTGTCTCCATGGGCAATTTCCCCAGCAAGTAAAGGAGCTCATTAATGCACCCTGCAGACATGGCTGTGTGCTTTGATTTCTTATTTTTTCTAGGTACTCCACCAAGCTCTCCAACTCACCCTTTCACCCAAATTATTTTGTCAGAGATATTTAGCCCAGCCATCCATTCATTGTTGTAAATGCCATCTGTTCCACAAACCAAACCCAGCGACCCTCCTGCAGTCCCTGCTGCTGGGAATGTGCTGCCTCCTGCATCTGCATCAGGGCCTTGGACTGCAGTCAGCTCAGCTGACATGACCCCCACAATTGTGCATCACAAACCTCAGGAAGAGAAACTAAACTTGAAAAGTTCCGTTGCAGTTAAGATGATTTCCAACAACTCCAGCTTTGTCAATCCTTAATCCTAAACTCCCTGCTCCCTGGCATGGGTTTTGCATGGAAAAAACAAGACCGCTGCCCTTTCCCTTCAGTAGCCACACTGAAAGCAGTCCATTGCTTCACAGTTCCTTCACAGCTGTGCTTGGCATCCTGTCATAAAAATCTTCCTCTAGATCTCAGACATACTGCAGAAGATTCAAAGGATAAAGGCAATATAAGATTGGAAGTTGGCCAATGATGAAAAACCTATTTGATGAGCATTCATTTATTTAAGGCCAGGCTGAAATAGGTCCCTGAAAGATGATCTAATAAAGCTTTAAAAGTGTCACCTTGCAGTCAGCTTGCTTTATTGTCAGTAAGTCAGTGATGGGACACAGAGCAGATTGTTAACAGCCAGCACAATGATTTAAACATCCATTAAAGAGAGGTTTAACTGGTGCTTGCCACCACTTCTGCATGGGCGATATGTGTTATTTCTTGCATTTTTATGAGGTTACATAACATCAAGTTCATGTGGTTTGCTTAATGCTGGTACAAAACACAGCTTAGGAGGATGCAGCACAAAATCTGTTTCGCAGATGTTTGATCTTGCTTTTCCTAGCTAGCTTGGATTTTCACCCACGAGTGGAGGGAGATGGTGGTTTCAGAGATTTCTCTGCTGCTGATCATGTTTACTGCAAATTACAGGGCAATAATTCCAGCTCAGCCTGCTGTCAAGGACAACTTATGATGAGAGACTCCATAATTAAAACTTTCTTCTGACTAGTTGTAGGAGAAGCTAGTGGCTTATCTTCTTTTTAAGGTCACCTAATACCACCCAACTTTCATGAAAAGAATTTTACCAGACCATTTGAAAAGAGGTTTCCATAGCACGTTTCCAAATGCCTTGGAATTCAAACCACATAATTCAAGTTTTTCTGAGACATTCTTGTCAAATATACATATTCTGCTAGCCCCTGAAAGTGTCCACACCGTGGCAAAGACAGGTTTTTCAAAGTTTGTTCATACTCAGGAAAAAATTTCTTAGACCTGCTGGTCCATGTTGTATCTGGGCACTGAACCACCACTCAAGTTCAGACTTATCCATCTTTTCAGTTTCTCTATCACTTGTTTCAACATAGGCAATTTTAGAAAGATAAGAAGTTTTTAGAACACCTGTCACTGCAGATAGGACAAAGGATCTGAAAAGACAAGGAGGGAGAGTTGGCATTGGGGAGGAAAAGAAATAGAAGCCAGCAATTGTACCGGAGACAGAAAATGAGATGTGGGCAAGTGAGGGAAGAGGGCACAAATGAGGTTTCTGTCAAGGAGTAAAAGGGAGAGGGAAGAAACGCAGCTATCTGAGAGTGGGGATTACTGAATTAGGACTGTGATCCACTGGAATAGAATTTGTCAGCCTATGAGACAGGGAATCTAGGAAACACAGGGAACAAGTGTCCAGAACTTAGATTCTGGGGTAACTGCTGAAACAGAACTTCAAAATATCTAATCATGTGGTACTTTGGCAATACAGTCTAAAGTTTCTATAGATAATTCTTTCAATGCCCTGTATTGTAACAGTCCTGCAAACCTCACCTCTGGTATGGCCAGGGAAACCAAGTCCTGACTTCAGGAAACACCAGGTTGTGAAGAGAGGTGAAAAGGCTCTGTGGCTGCCATATAAACCAGTTCCTAACAGGTTAGCTCAAAGTCATTCCGCCAGGTTAATATCCCACCGAAGTCAGGGAGCCTGGTTATATTTTAATGGTCAGACGTTAAACTTCAGGAAGCCACCTACATTTCTGTGCCACTTGCATTAGTCAAAAATTAATCCTCGGACTTTTTAGCAAAATGATGGGTCATATTCTCAAATTTTAGTATTAAACCTGTTAGAACTGGTTCTAAAAATTTGAACGGTAAAATTGTTCTCATCCAATCAAGAAATAGAAGCAGCAACAAGTGATTCATACCCAATTCTAAACCCTGACATTTCTGAGGGTCACAAGTGACCAAAATACATTTTCACAAAGTATGTGACAAAGAATTTTGAGTAATTAAGAGTATGCAGCCTGCAGAAACCTAGTTCTGCAGACATTGGCCATTCACAGTCAAAACCAGGGCTAAAAATACCTCTTAAAATTATGAGGTATTTTTCTATTTCTTCCATTTCTCCTGTATCTAAATGCAGTCAGATAGTACAGCAATGAGTCCCAATACATATTATATTATGTGTATACATAGTCAGAATACTTTCTTTCAGTTATTAACACTATTTTTAAACAGTGTCTTCATTGTATCCCCATAGCTGAACTGCTGGCAAGAACAAGAAACAAACACTGTGGAGCTCTTGAATGCTGAGCTGTATTTTGGCTGCATATATCCATTTCTTAACATACATCTCAAACCACCATCAATTCATGCTCTATTTCATGTGAGTATTCTTACCACACTAACCAAAAATAATGGGAAATTGAAGGCCAAATTTTTCTCCTCAGACCAACAGAATAGAAAGAAGCCCAATGTGTTCCTTCCTTAGTTTGATCTCTAAGTGCAAGCTCTGTATGCCCTCAGGCCAAAACAGGTTATTCCTTATTTCTGCTTTTGCTGCAACTACACCCCTACCTCCACACACCCTCACTGGATGCAGGGAGGGATGGTAAAACATTCATAATTTTAGTTACGTTTCGATTTTTCTTCTTCTGTGGAAGCTGCCACAGTGCTCAGCAACAGTAGCACTCACAGCACTCCAATATTTAAAAATACCTCTCTTTGTCCACAGCAATTATCAAGAATGAAGATAAAGCTGCAGAAGACACTTGCTTTATTCCCACAGAAGCAGTACCTCATCAATTTGAGGTCAAACACCAAGTTAGAGGTGTTTCATTAAAATTTAACCTCTGGTTCTAAACTGTCTCACGTGAGCACGCAGGCGAGTCACGCATGCCACCGTGGGAGCGATTTGGAGACACTTAAATCATTGACCTGTAACCTGGGAATGACTTTGCTGGTAAAACATTGGCTTTCCTGGTTAAAAAACCCCAGAGCACAGCGTTTGAGGGCAGGCAGGAGGGGAATAGTAATGTCATTTTCATATCTGTCAGAGGAGGGGCTGCAACTCTCTCAGCTTTGTGCATAAAGCACAAAATGTGCCGAAACAACACAGGACATCCAGAGGTGCAGCAGCCAATAACCCCAACCCAAACATCACTTCACTGTCAGCATTCCAGAGATTAAGTGTGTTGTGGCCCAGCTATAAATGAAACTGCCTTTCTGCTCTTTCAGCTCTAACACTTGCACCTCGAGCACCAGCGTTTTTGTAACTTTGCTGTGACACCCGGAGCACAGATCTGGGTTGCAGATACCATTGAGATATTCCAAATTTCTTTTTCAAGGGCAGATAATTCAGTAGTTTATGGGAAAACACTGTGTTTGTCAGACTGCAATAGAATACTTGGCACTGTGCATATTTTTCCCCTCTCTCTTCTCTCTCTGATTGATTAATGGCTCAGCTAATTCAATTTTTATATATTAATATTTCAATTTGTATTTCTTCTCAGTGCAAATTAAGAGTTCAAGTCCATGTTTACTATTCCTGATTGTGACTCAAACTAGGCCCTACATTTAATTTTTTGCACACATTTGTTTCCTGGTGCCACCTGCAGAATTCCTGCAGACATTCCCTGAGACAGCCATTCCCAAGAAACAAACAGCTCTGACCGGATCACACACAAAAACACATAAGTCTACTAATGTCATAAAACATGGTATGATTTTAAACTAAAGTATTTCTAAGAACACGACATAATGATTTTTGGGGAAAAAAATCCACTTGGTTGCCCCAGCAGTGCAATTTTCATGACTCCTGCCAGTAGCCAAGTGTAGCAGCAGTCCATTAAGCTTTTGCTGGTTCTCTAAAATATTGCTCCATCTTTTGCTTCATTGACTTCTAAATATAAAAGTATTTCTATTATCTACTCTAAGTATTAGTGCAGCAGCTATAACTTACCACATTTCTTTTTCTCTATTAAAATTTGCACACTTCTTATGTGAGTTTTGATATGGGTTTATTTTCATATTTGCCCACAGGCCTATTCTGGTTCTCTCTATACACATAGAAAGTATCAGTTAAAAGAAAATATCACATCATCACGACTGTTGTGAGCAGGAAATCACCTATGTGGGTTAATACAGTCATTTTTTGGGAGAAAAAAGGGAAGGAAATAGACATCAGTCTATCAACTCCCAGAAATATGACTTTATAAAGCAGAGGACAGTTTGAAGGCAGCTGATGGATTGCTGCAGCCCACAAATAACTCCTGTCAGCAGAGTCACTCAAACACCAAACACTCAAAGTCAATTTGGCAGAAAGGCTGAGAAAGAGCCCTAAACTTTCCACTGCCCTCTGGTTCTGCAAAAGCTCCTCCTGTTAAATATCAGTGCATTAAAGTGGTGGGACAAAGAGAAGGATGACAAAGAGTGCGTGTGTGTGGGAGCTGTTTGTTTAACTGCCTGGCTTTCTTTAGAAATGAATCTCCACAAACACTTCCCTGCAACCTCTTTGAAAACATAAGAGAGTGGTTCTCTTTCACTCCAACAACGTTCCTGGGGGAATTCAGTTGTTCCCAGCAGCAGAGCCTGGCCCACAAAAGAATCAGCAGCCTTCAGATTGTGAGCGATGACACAAGCTCCAGCAGTGATCTGATAAGGCCTCACTCTGAGGTTCTCTGGGGAAAACCAGTGCTCTGCTACTTTATTTCACTAATTAAACCCGAAATGTCCGTGTCCTAGCTGCTGGTTGGGCTGCCAAGATTCAGTGCTCTTCTTTTGTGTGTTCCTGACCTGCCATTGATGTCAGCTGCCTCAATCAACCTGCCAAAAAAATCATAGGGCACGGGGGACCCTGCCAGACACGCAGCGTCCTTCCACTCCTCTGTCTGCTGTTTGCAAAAAGAGAAAAACAATCATTAACTCTTTTATGTGTCTCCATCCTTTGCTGCTTTCCTTTTGGAAGACCAGTTCACGTGCCAGTGGTCTCCCACCTGGTATTTTGTTCCTTTTTGTCCTTATAGACATGATTTTTTTACAAGGTGGAACACCAGACTGGCAGAATTTCCAGCAAGAATGGCAGATTTTATTTTTTTATTTCTACAGATCTGTGCTCCAGAACCCACAGCACAAACAAACCAACCCAGTACCCTGGGAAGGACCGTGTTTGACATGAGCAGTTCATATAGATATATTCCCTATAGCTATTTTCCTTTTGGAGATAAATCACCCAAATCTCTACAGCCTCATGAGAGGCTGAACCTCTGGAGGAAATCTCCATCTCTTAAACAGATGCAGTTATACAAAAATCTCTTCATCTTCTAATGCAGATTTTGAGAGGATTACCTGAGTTTTTCAATAAAACAGGATCTAATTCAAAAGGTAATCAAGGTTGGGTTATATTGTGGAATTTGTGTTTCGTATCTTTAATAAACCTGTTCAATAATGTTGCTTGGTCTGAGGTTATCAAACTAAAAATGCCTTCTTGTGATGGCACTGATTTCTGAGAATGTATTATTCAAGTAACAGAAGCTTCTTTTTGTGGAGATTCTATCCAATAAACACATTCGTAGCTTTTGATGAACAAAGAAAAAGAATAATTAAAGAGAAAGTGGAATAAAGGATTTTAATCCTTGAATTGCACAGATATCCTACATTTGGCAAGCAGTTTTAGGCTCCAGCCAAGATCTGATGACTGAGAAAGATCTCTGTGTGAGTTTCATTAGTGGGAGGACTTAGTCCTATAAATCCCCTGGGTACTGACAAAAAAACAAAACGAGCCATTGCTTGTTAAAAGGGATTGGAGTTGAACCATCTGAAATATCTGAATTATATTGAGATAAGTATTGGTAACCTAATTTGCCATCTCTTTGCTAAAAGCACAAATTATATGCTCTGTCTTTAGTCTTTCAAGCAAGGAGGGTGCAGCCAGCATTTCTAAGCAAAATCCTTCCAACACACAGCAAGAGTTCCCTGGAATTTCTGAGATTGCTTGCTGATGTAAGTAGTGAATATATTCCCCTCCTTGATGCCCATTGCACCTTCTTCTGACAGAATTCCCTGACTCCTTGGGTGGGTGTCCCGGATCTGGCTGAGATAATTAATTCTCTCCTTGGAAGCCGGTGTGTTTTGGATTTAGGATGAGAATGGTGTTGATAATGACGTTTTAGTTGCTGTCAGGGTTAAACCACAACACTTGTCACTTCTAAAGCTGTCACCACAGAACTTGTCACCTCCAAACTCCCTCCTCTCCCTTCCCCAGAGTTCTCAGCAGCCCATGGCAAGGATCCCATAGAACACACAGAAATAGGACTTTGCTGTGCCCTGGGGTTCTGCCGGGGTCCCAAATTTAGGATTTTTTAACACACAGTAATGCCAATGGTGCTTGTACTGGGCAGGGCTGCAGCAAATTTTGTGTGTCCAGCCCTCTTTGCCCTCAGCCACAGCTCAGTCACCACCACTAAGCACAGATTTCTGTATGTGAGGTGATTTTGTCTCACTGATTTATTCCACTGACCTGTAATTCTGCAGTGAATTCGTTCTGAAATACTCAATTTGTGAATCAGAGTGAACTTTCATTGAAGCATTTACAGCTCAGTGCCATGCCACGGGTTTTTTCAGAAACAAAAGAAAAAAAAAAATTAACCTCAGAATGCAGTAAGTTTTCCTTATTTTGTCTCCAATTTTTGTAGTGCAGAATCTTTTAGAGGGGTAGCCAAAGGGAAAAAATGGATTAAAAATCACAGCTTTCCATTGTTCCAGTTGTAACTGAAACAAAATGAAAACTGATACAGAAAACATCCAAACTCTCTCCAGAGCAACTCTTGCTGCACCAACAAAGCTGATGTTTATTTAAATATTAAAGAGTGGATAAGAGAATAAAATTACCTAAAGCATTTTGTTGCATGTTGACACAATCTTAATTAACTCAATATCAACAAAACTCAAACACACATGAAGAGAAAAGCAGTTTAAAAGAGACTTTAAATAGAAGGAATAATAAACAGCATTTATGCCAAGAAGATGAAGCAAAATATTTTTAGGATTTAAATGTATTTAACACCCTAAACAATGTTGGTTTATTTACAAATTCATTATAAATTCTAGGTATGGGGATCATGTTGATACATTGAGGGAATTTAAAAGGAAAAAAAGAGAAAAAATCACAAGTGGTGTGACACTATCACCTATAAAGAGGTGTCATAAATTCGCAATTCTAACTTTCATGGCTTCATAAATCAGAATTATATTGACATTGAATTAGGATGATGGAAAGTAACAGGGGTGAATTAGCACGGGTAGAATGATTTAGGCAAGATGGGAACAAAAAAATGGAAAAGCAGGAACATGGAAAATATGATCCCTCCAATAGTTAGGTAATGTATTGAAAAGCAGAGCAGATGAAAATTGTGTATATACATACATTAAAAAATTCTCACAGTTGCTGCCAGGAATCTTAATTTTGCCCAGAGCCATGGATTATTAATAAAATAGCCCAATCTAAACACAAATAAATCCATTGTGCTCAGAAGATGAAAGAATTATAAATTGTTGTAAAATACCATCTCTCTGAATTGAGCAGCATCCAAGTCAACTTTATAAGCAACAGCTGTGAAAAAATTTGCATGGAAAAAAAAAAGAATTCAGAAACAAAAGCAACCACACAGTTGGGGAATAGATGTTCTGGGCTGTTGCTGTCTTGGCTGCCAGAGCAAATATTTGGTGTCAACACGGACAAATAAATATTGTATGTCTGAGTCACCATTTCGAGCACAGAACTGCTCAATCAATGATAATGTGTATTAATAGGATTGCAATTCTTTCCCAGCATTTGCAATGTATAAGCAAGAGCCTTCAGGAAAAATAAACAATAGAGGCTGTCCACGTGTAAAATGTGAGGGGAAAGGGTTTGGTTTGCCATCAGCGTTGCTCATCTCTACTATTTAGGTGTGCACTTTTCACTTACTGAGATTTTTAGAGACGTGTCTCTGCCTGAGTTAAGGTGCAAATGAAGACAATAGTGTGAATTTTACTTATAGTAAATGTGAAAGATTGAGAGAAAGAGAAATAGAAAAAGAGGTGGTGGTAGGAGAGAGAATGACAAAAACAGATTAAGTAGAAAATATCCCCACTCCATGGACGCCAAGTAGCTGTTTTTCTCTCTTTTTTTTTGGTTGAATTTTAGTGGCCTTGAACACTTGTACAGATTCAACAATGATTTTATTCTTTTTTTTTTCCCCCCCCAAGCCTTCATTACATCACTTGGTGCTCTCTGGTACCAGGCTGATGAAGGAATAAAAGCTAACCTCTCCAGAATGCTGGGAATGCTTTCACTTTCCATTTTACGGCCAGTCTGCATTTGTATTTGACAATTTTAGTTCAAGAAACTTGTCCACATTGACTGGGTTAGCAATTACTTTCTGGTAAAATGAGTTCAAGATCAGTATAAATTCATCTTCCTTGGGCTTCCTGAGTCTGTAAACTGACTAATTTCTACTTTTGGTGGTCTAATGATTCACAGACAGCAAGTACATTCTCTTTTCATCTAAGAAAATCATAAGAAACAGGATTTTCATGCACATGGCACAGCATAACAACCTCACCAACAAACCAACACCAAAACACACTCACTGGGATAGTCCCTCTTTGCAATACTTTGGGGTTTCATTCTTAAACAAGAAAGAGCAAGATTTTTTTCTCAAAGAAATATATACTAGGACATTTTTTTAAGCTCAGGAGATATTTCCTTTATCCTCCTAGCAATTGTATCCCACACTTCAACCTTTCTCTTGTATTCCCTCATAAGCTGGTGGAACAAAATTTTTATGTACAAATCTGGACATCTGACACCAGAATAATATCAACAAAGTTATGAATATAACAGTTTGACAGTGGAAGCAAAGGGCAATTGCAGTAGCAGATAGCATTTCATTAGTTACATGAGTGTCTACAGCATCTTCCTAAAACAGGGAAGAAAAAGGAGTGCAACTCAAGTTTTGAAAAAGCGAAACTTCTCTGTTTTACTTTTGCTGTACAAAACCTTCAGTGTTTGCCCCAGTCCTGTGGAGCCCAGGAGTGAGAAATCCACGCTCAGTTCCCTACACCCCTTAAAGACTGAAACATAATAAAATGTATTTCCTAAATATATTGGTGTTTTTTTCCCAAGTTTTCCCCCAGTCCTTTGGAGACGATGCTCTCTAAGAGTTTTGCCTTCCCAAGCCCTTTCTGAACACTGAGCAGGAAGCATCCTGAACCTCCCTTCCGTGTTTTGATGCCTGTTCTGCAAGGAAATGAATCTCCATCTATTCCCAGGATTTTCATGACTTTCCCACACAGTTCCCTGCTCAGGACATCTTGAGCAGCTTAGCCCAGCCTCAGCTCTCAGGGTAACAGAGCTGCACACATTTGTTTGCCATTCATGGAAAGCATAAACAGCTGAGGCTTTAGGAAGTCTATTCATAAGCACGAGAGCCTGACAATATTGGGTGCATGTGGATATTTCTGAAACATCCAGCAGCTAATTTAGAGGTTTCTGGGGCTTAGCACAGGTCTGTTACAGAAGCTTCACATTTTTACAAAATAATCTGTTCCTTTTCATTACCTCACACTCCAGTGGCTACAGGGATTTGAATCTGGGCTCATCCTTATTTGTGCAGGGGAAATCCAGACAAGGAATCAGGGGCTGCCTTGGCTGTCCCACTTTTCCAGAAGGCCTAACCTTGCCGTGAGAAGTTCTCCAAGACATCCTTTTGCCAGGTCTCTACAGCCTTTAAGTTTGTTTGAATACAGATGAGAGATAGGAACAGTTTCTAAGAAATCAGTGTCTCCCAACTCACTCCACAGGGACAAAACCCCAGGGTTGTTTGTTCTGGTTTTACATCATTGCCTTTGATTTCTATTAGTCACACTTCCTCTAAATGTTTTTAACTTGCACTTCACTAATTTCCTCTAATTCCAGACTTGTCTAAGGGCTCTCAAAGTGTTGCCTCTAATTTGTAGGAAAGGGAGTGGAAAGCTGGATGGCTCCTTTGTCATTGCCTCTGTGCTGGGTAAGAGGCCCAGACCCCTCATCCCAGCCCACAAAAAGCACTGGAGCCCCTTTATTTCTGACATTTTTTCAGGATTAGGAGATGATGGAGTGCAAAGACACTGCACTGGCATTAGAGATGACATGCACACTTTGAGCAGCCACCTCCTGAAACAACAACTACAGAAAAAGCCTCTGTGCCTTACCGAGACAATTTTTCATTCCTCTTTTGCAAACAAGGTGAGAATGGCAGAGTTTTATTATTGCTTACAGCCACGATAAATGTGACAACAATTTCCCCTTATTGGAATGTGAGTGAAGAAGGAACAAACCTTTTTGGGTACAACACCACATTTAGGGGCTCTGGCAAGGTCTCAGAGGGACTAGAAGCATTAATATCTTATATTTACACAGTGATGTCTCTTTTGAGAGGAACTGGTTGTCCCTGACATGAACACTTACAGATTTAATAACAATGCCTGTTGCACCCTTTAGGGCACAAAAACCTTTTCTGGTATTTTTACTCTAAATAAATTTCACCTGGATGCAAATATTCCTTCTGTATTAACCTAAAATACTCATTTCTTAATCTAAAATGCAAGGCTCCAGTCATACAATTGAAACATTATTTGGTTTAAAGAACAGCAGGTGTTTGATTTTGCTTAAAACTTTTAAAACTTGCTAAAGATTTTAGGGAAGTATTATGTAAACACACCTGTAACCTCAGGTGAAAAAAAGCCTCATCGTATATCAAAGCATCCCAGAAGAAAGATAAAATCACTGATATTTATGTTGAAACTGCAGATAGGCAAATATTAGTCTTTTCTGTACAGGCAATTTAACATATAGGCACAAGAATGCACAGAACACTTAAATTTAAATTTAAACTCAGATTACCTTTCTGTAAAAAAAAGAAATTTTAGGAAATTAAATCCTGCTGCAGGTGGGAATGAGGTTTGTTGGCCACCATGCAGGATGTAAATTAGGTTCTGACACGTGACTCACAGACTTAAAAAGTGGTAACATTAAAACTCATTTTACATTTCTGAATATTCTGAACAGAAAGAGATCTTGCATTGAGGCCTTCAAAGTACCTATATGATGAAAGAAGGCACAACTTCTTTAGAAAAGTGCTTTGTGTGATTTGAGGCCTGTTATCTCTTTGTAGTCAATAAGACTGAACTGCTTCTGAAACTTTTCCTCATTTCTTTTTAAGCGAAGGCAGCTTGCTGGAGGCAGCTCCAGTTTTCCTAAACAAACCATTCTAAAAAGATTCTTAAATGAATTGAGAAGATTCCTAAATTAATTTAGAAGATTCTTAAGATGAGTTTAGAGTGCCAGAGGGAGAAAGAAGGGAAGGTTGGAGAGAGAGGTGTACTCTAAAGCACAGTCTTATCACACGAAAAAAGCTGGACTGAAACTTTAAATAACTATTTAACTGTAGTGAACTTTTGCATGAAATGACTTTAAAGCTTTTTGTATATGGAGCTGCACCAATTGCCAGAGTGTATTGAAAGAATTTTTTCCATTGTCTTCAGGTTTCACTCCATAGGCTCCGTGTGACCTCACATCTGTTTCCATGCACTGAGTTGCCATGGAGCTTCCTGGTGATGGAAAGCTCAAACAGGCTAAGACAGAAAACATGCACGTGGATCAGTGTCCTGGAAAAAGTGACTGGATACCTTTTGACTTCCACTGGATAGAGCAGAATTAAAATTAAATCCAGCAAAAAGTTACATGCACGCTCGCCTGGTGCTGAAATTAAAGCAAGGAAAGAGCATATTTGCTGAATAAGAATATGGCACATGAAATTATACTCTTATTTATGTCAGTGGAAGGTCTAGTCCAAAAAGAACACCTATTTGTTAAAGTAATTCAGTAATAAGCAGCAGAACTTCACACTAAAGGACAAGTTTTACAGAACAGAATCCCTCATTTTTTCCTTGCTTCTAATTGTACAAAAAAATATTAATCATGACAGAAAAAGAGCTCACAGTACACAAGCAAAGAAAATGTTAATTCTGAGATGGGCAAAGATGTGGCTTAAAATCAAAAGTAGATATTTGAAAAATAGTCCTCTTTTTTGTTGTACCAACAAGTCAAAAGGATAGGGAATAAGGAAGGAAAGTAATTGAACGTATTATTTATATCCAGGATTTTATCTTGACTCCTGTTCTGATATCCCTTATTAAAACCAAAAGCAGATGCAACCAGGTTTATCTGTTTCTGTGTAAGACCAACCTTTGCTCTAAACAAAGTTCAGTCAGAAGATGCCTGGGAGAAAGTGCATTTACATTCACATTTACATTTATGTTTACATTTACCAGGGAGGATCAGACCACCGTGATTTCCTTTTTCATTCCCTCCTGCTGGAGACTGGGAATTAAGGAAACAGCAAGGCCTGACACCACCTCCTAGGATCCTGCAAATTGCTCTTAACTGGATGCAAATTCTGGCTAAATGCCTCAATTCTGGTTTAATTAGAGCCCCAAATCCTGGCCTTGCTTCAGATGAGCTCTCCAAAGAGCTGGGCTGAGTTCTGAGTGTCCCACCTCGGCAGCAGAGCACAGGGAGTGCTCCGATGCATCCCCACAAAGGATGAAGGATTTATGTCTCTGGATCTCGCCCAAACCGAATTTGGAAGGCACCGCTCAGATTTGCTTTGAACCCTGCATTTCACGCGAACCTGTTGAAATTCCAGGTGAATCAAAACCGGGGCAAAAACCTGTTTCTGTATCCTCTTGTGAACCCACACTAATTCAGCATTTTAAATCCACATAAAATAAATTCATGTGGTTCTACAAGGGCAAGGACCTGACACTGTAAAGGCAGGGCCTAACATGGTCATTTTTGAAAGAAATTCAATAAGAAATAAAACTGCAATCCAACACCTCGTCTAACACCAAAATTGTGTTTAATCTAAGGACAAGATTGTTTTCTTTTTTTCTTTCTCTGTCAGGATTTTACTTTGATATAAGTTGAAAAACTGACTGAGAGCCAATTGAAAACTAGAAGTTATGTGGCATGAATGTTGTAATCTTTGATGAATGAAAACTTCAGTGAATGCAAATCATTCTTCACAAGGGACTGGAAACAAACAAACAAAAAAATAATCTTGATTAGGCATGGACCTAAAAATGTGGAAGATTCATAGAATTTTTTTAAGCATTTTCCAGTAGGATGGCTCCTCCTTTATTCCTTTTCCACAAAGTGTTACTAGGAATAATTTTCTTTATATTTTTTAATTCAGGTTGTGGCCCTTTTCCTCTTCGTCTCCTGTCTTCTCTGTCAGATGGAATCTCATCCTGCAAATCTTTATACTGCTTTAATATAGGTTGGAGTAATCTTTACCAAAGAAGAAGCAGATTTTTGAACTCTTTTTGGAGTAAGTTCCATTAGCACTTAATCCAGCTGCCATGCACTACATCATGATGTCACCCAGAATATAACAAGAAAGACTAAAATGTGAATATTTTTACACTCTATGTTTTTAAAGCTACAGCCTCGATGGCTTTAGCAGACATCCACTCATTATATTTATTACCTCTGATATTAGTTCAGCTGCCTAGAGCTGATTTAAATTCAATATTTGGAACTGTATTTGCTAATATTAGGAAATGTGCTAAAGCCTCTTTCTTTCCATATCCCACTCTATAATTTATTGCTTTGTTTCCAACATGTCTGATATTGACAAATACTACACAAATTCTGAATCCAGGGATCCAGACATACTCTGTTATGTTGTCCAAACAAGAAAAATTGGCCCTGATGCTGCTATTTTCATTTGCTGTGTAAATGTTCTACTAAAAACATTTTAGTAGCAGATTCCTTTTGTGCCTGCGGCTCTCTTCATCAAGGTCTTGATGAAGTCAATATCAAACTTGGTTGCTGTGTAGTGACAAAGCTGCATCAGATCCCAGGGGGTTACCAGGAAAGAAATTGCAGTGGGAGATGTTTTAAAAGTTGATGTTTAGAGTAAAAACCATTAAGAGTTCACCTGCACAGTGCACACAGCAAAACCCCAGGAAATGGCATCCACAGGTGCTGTGTTCCACAATGCCCCAAAGAGAGAGACACAGATTCCCTGCAGGCATTAAATAAGTGTTGGCACTTCTTGCAGAAGTATTTTTGGACATTCCAGCCCAGCAGATGCCACATAAAAGTTTCTTAAGAAAACAGTTAGATAAGATCTATTATGATGTTAAATCTGAATACAAAAATAAGTTGCCTAAGGCAACAGGAGACAGATAATAAAAGACAGTGCAGGAGTGGCTGAAAATAGGTTTGTTGACTTAAAAAAATAATTCAGAAATCTATTTATTTTCATAATAACACTAAAGACGGAGGAAAAAAAACCCGACAAACAACAACCATTGGAAGAATTGCAGTGTTCTCTAAAGTGGGGCAGGGAGTCACAGTTTATATCAGTACAAAGTAATCCAAGATTTTGATTAAAAAATAAAACCATTCCCCAAAGGATAATAATGAAAATGTACCAGCTTGTCTCAAAGTGCAGTGGATTTGTCAAGAAATCTTGATTTTTAACATCTCATCTTGCAAATTATTTTCTTTAATTCTGTTGGTGATGTTAGTGAACAGTTGGCATTTAAGGCAAGGAAAATTAATTTGGTGTGTGAATGGTCTGATATTGAAAATTGAGGTTGCATTGTGGAACGATCCATGCAGATGCTTTGCAGTAATATTAGCAGTACTCCTCATTTAGCAAAAGCCAATGCAGGCAAAATATAAAATCAAGTTTTTGAGCTTTACTGATTATGGAAACCCCTATTCTTTCAAATTTTATTTTTAAATTTAATTTCCCAATATCTCAAGCTTCTTATTGTGTTTATTACTAATGAATAATTTCTCTAGAAGAGAGAAAGTGGCAAATAAAAATATTATAAAACCACCCGAGACTCCCACTGGATTAAACCTTTATCAGTGGCAGTGAGGAGACCACCCCCAGTGGTTTATAACGCAAACTGCTTCAGGAAGAGCGTTCAGGACAAAATTTTGGCCTTATTCAAGTAATTAAACTTCTTTCCTCCTCCTAAGACTGCACATTCTTTATGTTCAGTTCTTTAATTGCTTTGTGCTTGATCTCACGAATAGACACCACATAAATGTGAGCCTCTGCGTTGCTCTGCTGAAATCAGCAGGTTTGTGGGAGCAGGGTCTCGCTTGGAGGGACCTGGTCCTTTCCCAAGGAATTTATCTCCATGGGGGATGTCTGAAGTAGGCATGAGCCTGAAAAGAACATTGTGGGCAAACTATATTCCCAAAGCTGTGAAGGCACCTTGCTCTCATTTGGGAGATCTCAAAGGTCCATTCAATCAATTAGGTTTAACGACTCTCCTTGTCAGTCTAGAGGATATGGGATGAAATTCCTCACTGGATCAGAGAAGAATAATCAAGAAACATTAATTGCCAGCCGGGGTTAAACCACTACAGCATGAAATAACTGCAAGGTTTGTTTAAGATGAGATACTAAACCAGAAACTCCAGTGAGAGTTACCCATGGGGAGAGACACAACCAGCAACAAACAACTGCTCTGCTCACTTCCCTGGGTCTGCTGCATGAGCTGGCACCAACTCCAAAGGAATTGTTCCTGTTTATGTATTCATTGTGAAGGGTAAATAATCTTATTCTTAGTTCAGAGAGGCCTGTTCAAACATAAAATCATGGAGTGGTTTGGGTTGAAAAGGACTTAGAGCTCATCCAATTCCAACCTGCCATGGCAGGGACACTTTCCACTATCCCAAATTGCTCCAAGCCCCATCCAACCTGGCCTCAGACACTGCCAGGGATCCAGGGTCAGCCACAGCTTCCCTGGGCACACTGTGCCAGGGCCTCACTGCCCTAACAGGGAACAATTCCTTCCTGTTACCTGATCATAACCAAAGCTGAAGCCCCAGGTATGACTTACAGAAGTGTGTTTTTGGGGATGTCTGTAAAGGCTGTTTCTTCCAATCTTCCCACCTTCGTTACCCAGGGAAAGACCAAATAGCACCAACACCCTTAAGTACTACTGAACTTCTGGATTTTCCATTGCTGCACCAAAACCAACGGTTTAGAAATATAGTGTGAAATCAAATTAATTTATTTTCCACTGAGTTAAAATAATTGGAGGGATACAACCCCAGCTGGGCACTTAGCAATGTGTAATTACCTCAGAAGTGTTAATGCACTCCAATGGTTACATTACCATGCAACCAGAATTTACTGAATTGCAGTTTCATCTCTTGAAGGAGGCAGAACACAATTGCTTATTGTACTCTGGTGCTAGAAACCACCTCAGCTTTAACTGCTCCCTGCTTTTCGTGTCCCGTTTGCCTCTGAAAGGGAGCCCACAGCTGGAATACTCCTCACCCTCCACACCAACATCCCAACATCCCTGCAGGACCTGCTCTGAGCGAGGCTGTGGGAAACCCAGACAGCTCAGCACGGAGGAGAGCTGACCTCCTTCTAAAAGCAAACAGCCCCCTTTGCCAGCCAGGATTGCACCGAAATGGAATGCCCTCCAAATCCTGGCCGGGTGCTTTCCTTGCTGCCCTGCACTTAGGAAATAGCTCAGGAGCAATTTTAGCTGCTGGGAGTTGCACTGTGAGTGTCTTCTACAGTCTGGCTGCAAATGTCTGGCACCTCCTGTGATGGGCCTACAGATGAGTGACCCACCTTGAAACTATAGTCACTCCTTCCCTGCAATTATTCAGGAAAAACCCCACTGTTTGCACAGAAATCAGGTGAATTATATGTCAGTTCTGACTTCGTCTGTGTTTCAGATGTCCGTTAAGGCCACTAATGACATAAACTACTTTTATGTCAATATGTATATAAAATATTGTCCCTAATTCCTGTTTTTACTGAGAAATCTGGATATAAATTGCTGCTAAATATGAATATCCCTTTAAATAAATTCAAAACTGTGGTGGACAGAATATTTTTCAGTTTCCTACAAAATACTCTTGGATAATGAATGCAATGGACAATCACTTTTCTTTATGCAGTTGAGTGGGAAAAAAGGTAAAGTGCAAAGTGTAAATTCAAATACTTCCTATAGCTATTGAAATAATTGTTAAAAACCAGGATATGAACTAAATTACTACAATCCATATTACAACTTGTCAAATCACTGCATCCACAGAAGAATAAAACCAAAAAAAAAAAAAAAGCCATAGAACAGCTGCTATGTTTGAAGTTTGGTGGGAAAAAGGCACTTTGTGTATTTTCAATGGCTTATGTCTTTCTGAAGGCCTTTGGATGATTTATGTTAAAGATAGACTGAAATTAGGTGAGTTCAAGCTGCTGTGTGAAAACCTGCCAAGCAAAGCACAGAGAATTCCATAACTCTTTAATAAGGCTTTTCCTCCCCTCCTCAAAAATGCTGGAAAATAAAATAGCAAAGCTGCAAACACAGACAAACCACCCTGCACACAAACAAATACCACAGAAAAGTCTCTCATTTGCCCTTCTCAGACACATTCCACTGCTCCAAGGTTGTCCCCCTTGCTGCATCAAATCTCACATTGTAAGAAAACACACCTCAAACCCATTAGTAAATAAGGGCATTATCAGCATTGTTCCTGTCAAAACTGTCTTGCACCAGAGGAATTAATTTGTTACACACTCACATGCTCATAGGAAACTCTCCTTGCTTCAGCACATTTCATAGAGGGGAGAAATGACAGCAGGTGGATAATTCCTGAAGGCTTCCCTGCCAAACTGAAGCTCCCCACATCGTGTCAGCTGTGTGGGCACGAGGTTTTTACCCACAGTGACAAATGCACACTCATTTCTGCAAATAAACTCCTTTCCTCAGTCCTAAATCCACATCAGCATCATTCCCTCACTCTTTTACACCTGCTGAAGGTGACACTGAGCATCAGCAGAATTCCAGGGACGGACAGAGGATGGACAGAGGAACTGCTGTGTTTGGAAACATTCAAACTGACCTCATCCTTCTCCATCCCCTCCTCCTGTCAGCACACCTGAAGGCTCCAGCAAGATACACCACCTGAATGCTCCTTAGAAGCAGCTGGAGGATCTTTTGGGATCCCAACCTGAGTGTCTGGAGCACTTGTGCACCCTCTAATCTGCTTTTTTGGTTATCCTGATTGCCACAAGCAATCCCAGCTTGCTCCCATGGGATGTTCCTCCCCTGGCACTTTGCAGGGTTCCCTCAGTGGGAAACCACTTGTCCATCAAAATGGAATTCCAGGCCTCATTCTGCCAGTGACTCAGAACTACCCACCTCAAGGAAGGCCAAACAAGATTTATCCTTCACAGCTTAACTGAAACCATCTTTTCCTGCCAAATAACTCTGTTATGTTTTTATGGCCCAGATCTCCATCCTCAGCTGTTTATTTACAGATACCAGCAGTGCCACAGGCAATTACCTTTAAACATCCTTTAACAATATTGATATATAGAAAAGAATTGTGTCTGTAAGTGTTTTTTGCCGACATTTTAAGTATTCCTTAAATGCTTTTAAAGGCTTTTTGCTCAACCAGGCCCCAAGAAAAAGATGAGATTGCTTCCAATTTGAATAAGGAAGTTCTGGAGTCGATTTAGGAAAGAAGTGAGGACTAGCTGACCTTTGGGCAATGTAATCAATATCCTGTTCTGAAAATAACAACTCACTGTCCTGGAATAGAGGCCAAGTTAGGGCCTTTTGTCCCTTGATTCTATGAATATTTTAGTTAAGAACCCTTTGCTAGGTTTTTATCTGTGAGAATTTCTGATGTAGCTATGAGCTACTGATGTTTCTGGAATATTACTGGGCAAAATACAATTTTTTAATTGTCTTTTTTTTAAGTCTTCTTTATTTTTGCATTTAATTTCTAACAATAAAGTTTATTGATAGAAAAGCTTCAGGAAGGTAACTATGATACTGGAGAGTATTTACCAACTTAGAATGTACTTCTTATGATTATGGATATTTACACTAAGTCATAGCTGTCTGTCACAAATCTTAAAGAAGAGATTTAATCCAAGCCATCTTTTATAGTTTTATCTTTTATATACAAAGGGTAAAAGAGGAAAGAACCTTTATAAAGAGTTTATCTCTGCTGTCATTCAATCCAAAGAGAGTTTTCTGTTACTGAAACCAGGGAAAACAAATAAACCTGGATGAATAGTGCAGTGATCCAGTAAGATGTTGGAGATTAGACGAAGATCTCAGTGAGTTACTTGTATATTGAAGTTAGGCAACATTGGGTAATGCATATTAAGGGTTATGTGTTAATTTCATAGTATGTTTGATTTCAAAGGAAGTAATAATAAATCCAAAGTTTGAAATCACACAGGGCCAGATACACTCTCAGTCTTCTTTCAGAAATCAGATTAACTATGGCACTGAGGAATTATTTTCTTAACTGAAGGAAAAACTAAAAAAATAAATAAAAATAAATAGATCTTTCTCTGAATGTTGAGAAACCTAGGAAACCTCCATTGATTCAATTTGAGATATTTAGATGTAAAGGGAAATGTGAAGATGTAAATACGCATAGAACACCAGATATTCCAAACTTTTTTAGCCACTAAACAGATAATAATTTCCTGTACTTCCAAAAAGTGATCATTGCAGCTCCTCACTATTTATTGCCTTGTAATCCATAGTAAAACCTCGCAGCTTAAAGGAAGTTAAAACAGAGGATGAGCATGAGCACATTAATAAAAATTTGCTACAGAGATTTTGATCTTGAAGACTTCTTCCAGTGTTTGCTCCTTAACATTTTGGCTACATTGACCCATATCTTAAAATGTAGAGTTTTCTCTTATAGATACACTTGATGAAGGAAGGACTTAGTGAAATATTTATATTTTTAGTATGAAACTTTGTTTGAAGCGGGAACTATTTGTTTTGAAGGTTACTTGAACCAGGAGGTCAGAGAGCACAGAAATACTACAGCAAATTAGTTAATGCTGCTGGCTCCTTGCCATGAAATACTACAGTAAAATGACCAGGAAGAGGGCTGGATCCTGTACCTCCAAACTTCCTAGAATATTGTTCCTGAGGAATGCTAAAAGCAGCTTTTCCATAAATTTCAGGAACAGCAAGAGTGGCCAGTCTTCATACTTGTAATTCTGAATTTCCAACTTTCACAATGAAAGTTTTTAAAATTGTTTCAATTCATATCCTTATCTAAACATTAGTTTTAACAGTGAATTGCTTCTCTTTTATATTTTTTTTTTAGCTTTCTGTTCCTCAGGAAAATTTCTGAAGGGAGGAAGATTGTAGACCCCTTTTCAGGGAATGCACTTTGGTAATACTGGTATCTGATTTATTCTTCATAGAAATAAAAAAATGCCTAAGTGAATCAGTATCTTTATCTCTCAGCTGTAGGACTATGAGTAAACAAAACCCCCAAAGCTTTCTATCCACTGCCATCCCTGCTTGAGCTCTTATAGGTCTAAATCCATTCTAACATGAAAAAGAAAGAGCAAACTTACAGATTTGTTTTTGAGAACTATGTGTAATTCCATGTGTCTAAGAACGATGCCTTCCTAAGCTGCAATCTTTAAAGAAGACTAATTTTTTTTTAAGATCTTTTGGGAAGTTTCTCCGTTTGTAGGAGTGTTAAATGAAGGTAATAAGTCAGCAACCTTTCTGTTTTCTGAGCATGACCGTACTCCTGCCCATTTACAACTCTTGCTTTACTCTGCTCTTACATTCAAGTAACTTTTGTCCTTTCATTTTTTTTTTTCCATTTAATAACCTTTCTTTGACTGTAAAGACTTGGAACCTCCCCCTTCAGGGTGCTTCTGCTTTTCTTTGTATTATGAACTCTTGCACTATGTAACACAAAAGACATTTGCTTTCCAACAGGAAAAAGAGATTGATGAATTGTAGTGAGAATTTTTTTATGAAGCAACGTGCATTCCAAACATTTTTCCCATGACTAAAATGTTGAATTTTCATGCATAGACTATGTATCCACAGCCTATATACACAGAATAATCTTGAATAGATCTTTGAGGACATAAATTTCTCCCATGACCTGATCTCTCCTCATGCTCAAGAATTCTATTGCAGCGGGAAACTTTAAAGATATTGAGAGTTCCAGTCAACCACATAATTCCAAAAGGAGACCCTGCAGGCATCAAGGCAGGTTATTTCTGCTAAGAAGGTATGAGGAATGATAAAACAGGAAACAATCCATCACCAAGAGTCACTGGGCTCTTTCCTGCACTCTTCTAATGTACATGATACAGTTTCACATATAGCCCTTAAGACAGAAATTAGAGTATTTTTCCCTTAAAAAGTAATAAAAATCGCTTCCCAAAAGGAACTGTGGTCTCTCTACACTTTTCAGCTAGCAATAAAAATTAAATCTTATATTTTGTACATTTTTAATGTTTAAAGTTGATTGAAAACTGCTCTGATTTAAAAAAAATATTCTCTCCACTTACTTCCTTGAGTTACTACATGATTTATCTTGCTGCTGCTCCTGTCTCTTTTCCTCAGTGACAAAAACCTTAAGCTAAGTTGTTCCCTTGTAAAAAGGGAGTGGATATCAGGATCCCAAATCAGGGAGAGGTTGAGCCTTTATGGGAGGTGGAAATCTTTGCCATCAGTGGAAAGGAGAGGGGAAAACCCAAAAACAACCTCAAACAAAATAAACCAAAACAAGACACAAACCAAAAACAAGATACCAAGGAAAGCCAACTCTCCCCATCTTTAATTATTAGGTACAAAGCCTGAAAGGCGACTTCCAGATCCCACTGAAGTTCAGGAGGATGTTTGCAATCAACAGCAGACCATTATTTTTCTACCTCTGGTTAACCAGAAATATTAGAAAATAAAATGACGGCAGACTTATTTAAGGAAAAGTGTGTTGAGGCAATTTTTTTAAAAGATTCTACTGTTCCTTTATCACATTCCCTCTTTTTTTATACCCTCGTTGTTGGCTTTCTCATGTAGAAGCTCAAGTATTTCCAACCAAATAACTCCAGCAGGAGTTCTTTGAAAGGAATATTTATATATACAATATAATAAAATATATAGCACAAAGCACAAAGATATTGCAGTAAATGCAGAACTTTTCCAATGGGGTGTCACTGGTGGCAATGCTGGGCACAGGACACTGCTCCAAGGAATTTCAGGGTGAAGAATGGTAGGGAAAAGAAGGGAAAAGCCCAAGAAAGTTCTCTCCTTGCTCCTGCTCTTGAGATTGCCACAGCCACCCCCTTCCAGCCATAATTCCTTCAGCAACTCAGTTCTCAGTGCCTCAGGACATTGAACAACTTCTGACTTGTGTGTTTGTACATATATTTGCATTATTGATATGATTTATTTATATGATTTATATTTATATTCACTGGGAAAAGCATGTGTTGCAGAGACAGGGATGAGAAATGGAGCAGAGTGCCATGTGGAAAAGCAGATGGAGAACGAGTGACATCTGCCAGGATAAACGTGATTGAAATATCCCAGATCCCAGTTTGCTAGAACTGACTGGCAACACGGATATTTCAGGGAACAACACCCTGTCACACTGTGGTATTTTTGCTGTTTTGTACCTTGAATGTGGCAGGTTGTTTGCACATTTCCAATTTCTGTTTTCACAGTCCTGGCTAGGAACATATGAAGAAGCTGAGAATAGGCAGGACATAAAATATTCGGCCACAGAAATTCTGTATATGAGCATTACTTACTTTCCTTTTCATATATGTGCAGTCAGCTCTAGTGGCTCAGTTTATATTTTGGCTTCAAAAGCCTAGTTTAACTTGGCTCTCCAACCACGGATTTTGGTTTACCAGAGGTTAATGGCAGCTTTTCATTAAAGTTGTCCATATAAAGACACTTGAATGAAAAGTTTAGGATGTTTGACATAGTTTTCTGATATTTCTTTTGGTTGCAAAATGGAGACCATTAATATTAATGCTCTAATGTTTAAGAAAACAAGAATGTAAAATACCAGACATGGTCCAGGTGTTCACATAACTTTCAGACTGAGTTTCCTTTCCTTGCCTCTCTTCTGTGAGGGACAATTCATAAATCTCTGGATGACACATCTGTACAAGTCTGCTCATCCAGAAAAGAGTGAGACTTCCTAAGCAGAATATTTTAGGAGGTGACCTAAAAAGCAATTTTTATAAAGAGTTTATCACTTTAGATCCAGCCCTAAGTGTCCTTCTGGCTCACCACTGTCTAGAACCTCACACTTGTGCATGATCTGCATCTGCACTGTCAAATAAGAAATAAAAATGAACAAATGCATGGGAATGATGAGAGTCTTCTATAGATGGAAAAAATATGTGGCAAATGCTATTGCAACCCCTATTTCCCATCAGTGAAAAATCACAGCCAGTTGGGGAGGTTTCTGAGGACTGCAGAAAAATGAAGAAATTCTTGAAGCAACTGGGAAACAATAATTTTCCATGCTCTTTGCCCGCCTGAACACTTTCACCTTTCTTCCCCAACTTAATTTAAGGAAGAAGAATATGGATTATATCAGATATCAAAGATTCAGCCTGATCTTTTCTAGTAGTAATCTTGTGGTGTTATCAAATAACGTGCAAAGGTATTTTTTGTGGGAGGATATTAAACTTTCTTTAAAATGTAGTTATCAGCTCAAGGAGCTCATGATACTAGAAACAAAAGTTCAGCCAAAAGATAAAGATCACTGATGCCCGTGGATCACTGATATTAACACAAACTCTCTAATTGTATCTGCTTTCCAAAAAAAAAGTCGGTTCCATATTATTTCCTGCTGTGTTCAAAGTCAACATTTGGCATCATTTGATAGAGAGCCCTTAACCATATTAAGAAAATGCTGATTAACAATTTCTTTTCAGTATTGATGATGTTAGAAATGAGCAAAGAAAAGGCATAAAGATAATCCTTCCCTTCCCTTTTTCCTTTCCTCTTTCCTTTCCTTCTGAAGGAAGAGAAGAAAAGTAAGAAGGAAGAACTGAAGTAATTGAAGTAATTTGAAGAAACAACTCAAAAGAGGGGAAAAAAAAAAAATCACAAGGCTTCCCCCACAGTTCAATATAAATTGACTTTTCTCTGCTTCCTCTCTGCTCTTTCGTATCTGCCTGGATAAGTTTCTTTCTGGTTTTGAAAGAAAGCAAATTCTTATCCAGAGACCAAGTTCCGCAGGCTGAAATCCTTGCAGCAATTATATATTCCATGATAATAACACCGAGAGACCACAGCCATACAGCATTGTCAGATATTTCTCACTCTAATTCCTAGAAAAAGATACCATTTTAACCAAGGCTGAAGACCCACGTGTGAAGATCTGTCATGAATCTGGTCCTGGAAAATACTGGGATTTTAGCGATTCTCTATCAAAAGGAAAAGAGATGTTCAGGTACCTCAGCTACTTTTTCTCTCTGTTTTCCTACACTAAGTTGTCCTACAATAAAAACAGTGGATAAATTATAATCAAAACTACAAGAAAGAGGTACTGATGTGCTGTAAGCAAGGAACTATGAGAAATGCAGAAGATACTGGACAGCCAAATTAATTTTTGGGTAATAGGAAACGAGAAAATTTGGCTCCAAATGATTAAACCCAAGTAGATCTGGAGGAGGGGAATTTGCATGGGAGGACAATCCGCTGCCTTGTTCTGAACCAGGGATGGAGACCAACAGTGCCCATCACATGAGGACTGACGTCATGGGAGGGACACAACTGACCCAACAGAGTCCACGTTGGACTCAGGAATATGGGACAGTGTGGGAACTCTGGAAATGGGGAAGTGCCATCCTGAATTCAAAAACCTTTCAAACAAAAACAACCCCAGAAAAAGATTATACAAGTGCCTGTGTGCAAAATAAAAAGCCTGAACTGAAGTCCATTGAAAGCAACGTTGGTCCTCCAATTAACTCCAGCAGGCATTTCATGGATCCTATTTGTGATCATTAGGAATGAAAAACAGGAGTCTCATGATTCGTCCCTGATTACCCCAAATATTCATTTAATGAAATCCCGACTGAAGGGGAGTGGGTGGAGCTCTGCCATTGACTTGCAAGAAGCCAGGAGCCCTGCCAGCATCACACAAAACAGAATTAATTGAGGAACATTCTGCTCTTACCTTCAGCACAGGTAGCAAATCTGAATTTAATTACAAAAGCTGAGGCAATGACTCAGGAATAATCAAAACTATTCTCTTAAAAATCTAGCTATCCACTTTTTATTAATTTTAGAACAATCACAAGGTTGGAAGAATCAAAGTAAGCAACCTGAGGAAACTCATCTTTATTCAGCTCTTGAGGCCACCAGAACGTTTTGCCAAATTTGTTTGCAATTCATGAGAACTGAAGACAGTGCAGGGGTATTTTTCTGCTCACAGCCTAAAAGCCATCAGGAATGATCAATTCTTTTGGAAATCAGCTTTTGTCTTGCCAATTACTACTGGAACTACTATTCATTTGGCTGTATCTCTCATGCTGTTTGCACAATGCAACAAATATAAACAAACAAACAAATAAATAAAACTGGGACTGTTTTCTGCCACCTGGCCCACAGACAAATCTCGAGGTACAAGAACTTGATTTGGGTATTGTGGTCCCATGTCTGGTCACAAGCTTTGGCCTTTGACAATCAGAACAAACACCTGTACCCCAGAACAGGCATAGGGTTATCTGAGGGTGTTTAAAGACAAAAAAAAGTCTGGAATTATTCATGTAGACATTTAAACCCATTCATTGGAGGGTGGGGAGGCAGAAAACCTTGATATCAGAGCAGACTACGACTCCCTCCCCAGCTGTTTCCTCAATGATAGGAGAACAGACCTGAACTGGATATTTTACAGTATTTGTCAGCAAACAAAACAGCTGTTTTTCCTCAGGAGGTAATTCCTAACCTTAATTCCCTCTCAGATTTCCTGCTCAACTGAAAAAACCCCAAAAGCTAAATTTGTTCTTCATATTTTTTTAAAATCAAAAATACAAGTTTGTAAAGCATTCTTGTGAGGTCCCTCACAGAAGGTAGATCAGGAGCACAAGAAATATTGTGAGTGCAATTTTGGGGAGTCATACATTGGTTGGATGTTTGAGGCAAATGTTTTTATATGTTTTGTTTCCCTTAAAATGAAAAAAAATAGTCTCATTTCACCCAAAATTCTCTCACTTCACCTTCCCCTTTTAAATGAGGAGAAATATTTTTGTGTCAGATACTCCACCATTAAACAGACCTCTCACATCAGTGGTGATCTCCTGCTATTCAGAAAGGTTTAAAATCATTGTTTTTAATCTCAGCTGAGTTTAGATCGATATGAAACCACCTAGCATTTACGTGACTGTAAAGTCTTCCCAGATATTTTTCCCGTTTCCTCTTGCTTTTCTGAAAGTGCTGTCTCCATCAGGGACACGACACACGAAATTTTAGAGAATGTCACAAACTTCATACAATGACTAAATATTAGAAGAAGGTATTTATGAAGTAAACTGTGCCTGAACATATGCATTGATTTGAGTATTTCCTCAGTAAGTCACTTTTGCCAAATAATTCAATTTTCCATTTAGATTGTTTAAACTCGTGGAGTACTTCTTACTACAATTTGGCAATAAGTTATTAAAGTATACTCATGCCTTCTCAAAACATCAGTCACCGTTATGGCTTTATCCTTGTCTCTGCTTTATACCTCAATTGATTTTCTGATGTTGGCTTCTGCAACTGTCTTATTTCATCTATTAGACTTTTCAAAATTTGCAACATATGGAACGAAAATGTTCTAATGTGTCTCTTCAAATTGCACATTGAGAGAGAAGTCCTTGTGTTTAACGAATATTATTTTGTATTTTCTTGTTTGCAGAATCTCTTTGCACCATATTCACTCACACAAAGCCAGTGCTATATGCTATAAACTTGTTTTACAGGCAGAGCTTTTGTTGTTCCACCCTGCTGGGAGTTAACTGGGGAAAAGTTCCCTGGCAGGCAGTGCCCATTTGGGAACCCCTCTCAGGGAATGGACACTCAGGGGACACACACAGCTCATGACCTCATGCCATGCTCAGACAGATTCTGATCATTCCGTCTTTGTTTTGAAATAAATAAATAAATATCCTACAGTTACAGCATCTCAACCTGCCCTTTGTCACACATCCAGCCAGAGGAATATTTCAGATAACGCCATCAACGCCAAGAAAAGATTCCTTGTGAGGCAAAGCAGTTTCTTTAGACCACGAGAGGGTCAGGCCATTTTTCTGGCCTAGGAAGATCCCTGTACTGTGAATTTCAGTGTAATCTGTGCATTCCATCACATCACTGATGGCAAGTATTTGGGGTATACACACAGCAGAGGCACAGGAGGAGATAACCCGCTCCTCATATCTGCAAATTCCTCAGCCACGGCCTTGTTCCAATTTTTGTTATCTTGAAAGAATCCTGACTTGCCTATTGCTGTGGTGGCAAAGGTCATTTTTGTAGATCAAGCTGGTTTCCTTTGTGCTGGGATATCCTGCAGAGTGCTGTTTGTTAATTGATAATTATACTTCCTTTCAAATTTGTCAGGCAGTGATACATAACTCTTACAGAGACACCAGGGTTAAAAAGAAATTAAACTAAGCAAAAATGCATTCAGTCTGTTATATTTAGATAAAATCAAAGTGTCTGAAGACTTGAAGAGGCCTTAGGCTCAGCACATTGGTAAAAAGAAGCTTAAGCTGTGTATATTCATAGTAAGATTTAGGATTGTAAATATAATTTTAGATGGCCTGTAGGCACTTTTTAACATCTCCTACTGTGTCTCAATTAATAGATTAACTGATGAAAATCGCTACTTGAACTCCCTCATTGTTCAACTTTAACAAATATTTATTCACAAAAAGAGTCTTCTTTCTAGTCCTGATGACTTCAGGACAGACCTGCCTTCATAATTTCTCAGAATATTGAACAGAGGGAGTTTAGAGAATAGATACAGAAATATCACTCCAAGGACAAAATGAAGAGGAGCAATCTCTAGAAATGAGGTTCCTCTTGGTCTGGCTGAATGTCACACTGAGCAAATGGCAGGAATGGCAGCAGGTGTTGTACCCACCTATAAAGATCTATATCTAGGGAATGGAGCTGTCTCTTGGTCTTCTAATGCTAATGGCTCTGAATCTTTCTGATTTTCAAAGAGGAAAATTGAAGAGGAGACTTGGATTAGCTTTTAAAATTTTTCTTTAAAAAAAAAATTCCTCAAAAAAGACAGAGAACAAAGAGGAGACTGAACAGAATTCCTTGTTATCCAAATACCACCATCAACAAATACATTCTTGGCACATTCTTAGTGATATTCTTATTAAAAACCAAACACTACATTATTTGATTCAAATTAAGATTCGCCACCTTGTGCTGCTTCTGAGCCAGACATGAGAAAGCTGATGACAATACCAAGTTTTAGATCTCTGAACTCAAAATTTCTTGAAGTGACACTTCAATATTGAACCACAGTCTAGAAAAACACTCATGCCTTGGGGAGGGGGGTTAAACTTCATGGAGGATTGAATAGCTCTCAAATATTCCCTTTTGGTCATGGTTCTCTTATACAGCAAAAATATTGTGATTGTAGGGTGAAGAGGGTTTATTTAGAATAGCAGTTCTCTTTACCTTAGGATGATGTGGATATTTAGAAAGACAAAAAATGATAGAATGCTTAACAAGGTCATAGAGACACTACAGAATTCTTCTGCTAAACTGAAAGAGAGGAATGGTTCATTTCTGACAACAAGGATGAGAAACATCAAGGTGCCACTGACAACCACCAGGGACTGAGCATCCTGAGCTGTGAACAACAGAGCTCACACTGCCTCAAAAAGATGTGCTCTTCCAGCATAGTTTAACAATTTATTTTTTCATTATTAAAAAAGCTGAAGGATTAAAAGATGTCCATAACACAATGGAGAAGAAAGAATTCCTGAGGCCTTTTGGAAACAATGTTCTCAAACTATGTAAATTTGTTTGTAAATATTTTCCTTTTAGAAGTGAAAAAACCCCTCTGGCATCTATGAAACTATCATTTCTTTTTGGTGAAATTGTGAATGAAAGAAACTGTTTAGAGAATTGTGACATCTGCAAGATCATTCCACTGCCATTTCAAGTTCACGGTTTCCTTCCAGTTTCACCTCATACTTCACTAACAGCAAACCTAATCCTGCTATAATTGTTTTCTGTATAAAATTTTCTTTCCCCTTTGTGTTTCCCCGTAGGATGTCCTCTTCCCTATCAATCTGTGGCTGCACCACTCAGAGCATGATTTCCCTCTGTCCCTTGTGCGTGCTTTACTCTTCCCAGTGTCAGAGCCTTGACAAAGAGCACGGAGCTGGGAACCTTTTGGAGCTGCTGTTTAATTGTAGCAGCCGTGCCAATGGGGGATGCCAACAATAACATACAGTGGATGCTGTGTGTGGCTTCCCCCTCACTCCTGGGATAGGGTTTCTCTGACAGACTGGATAATGAAGTGGGATGCAGGGGAGGGCAATTTCTGCTAGACATGTGTACGGGTTGGAAGCCATGAGGCTGAACATTCAAACAGCTTTTAGAGGAAAAACAGCAAAAATTGTGCTGCTAAAATGCTCCCAGTGTATTTTTAATTACAATAGCCTTGACAATACATAATGGTTTATCCATTTAGCAAAGCACACAAGTTTTAGCCTTGAAAAACTTTGTTAAAGTCACTGACTTTGGGGCCCACTTGTCACGTGTAGATTCAAGGGTTATGTAGCTTTAACATGGATCAAAAGTTGTGTTTTTCCCTTCCTTGAAGAGCATTTTGCTGGAAGTGTTTGCACTTAAAACACCTGAAGCTTTGGCCCTTATAAATCCAGAGTTAAGTAGAACTTTACCAGCTTTCAAACCATCTGACTGAGAGTGGTGACACACAAACTTGAGGAGCAAACACAAGGAATCAGTACACAGCTACTAATAAAATATTCCATTTTATCTATTCACCTTCTGTTCAACCTCTGAGTCACCCTGCAAAGGTAATGTTCAATATATGTACCTATAGTCCATGAAAGGCATAATAACCTGATTTTAGAAAATTTTAACTGGCAAAAAACCCCATTCACAATGACGTTTTGTTGTTGTTTTGGCACCACAAATACAGCACTTGGTGTGTGCACAGCAGGCTTTTCCTTTCCCTGGCGACTTTATTTAGTCCCCCGTGCTCCTTTCCATGTTTCCAAAGCTATTGGCCTTTAGCTTGCCCTCTGCTCATGCACAGTGCTGAGCAAATAAACAGAGGCTGCAAAAGACAATTTCCCTAATCAGGGTATCTCCATCCAGCTGCCTGCTGAATTTCAACAGCTCCTGAGGCAGCAGAGAAGTCACAAAGTTCGTGACATGCCTTTGACAATGACAAACCTACTGAAGACAGCTTAGAACTGATGGCCCAGACTGAGTGAAAGGAGAAAAATAAGTATTGGCAATATTTATCAATGTACAGTCACTCCAAACAGCCACAGCTGCAATATTGGTAGGACTTCACCGTGTTTGAGATAGGGATTATCTCATGCTCAAGGACAAGTTACAACCCTCTTTGAGGGGCATTTTTAATGCATAGAGCAGAATATTATCAAAAAAAAAGAGAAGAGAATCACTTTTCAAAGGCAAAAGTCTGTGGCTGCCCTCATACAAGGCAAAAAATAAATGAATAAAACAAGGAAAGCACATGCTAAACCTTCCAAATACCTTGAAATTAGTGAACTACATAGAGACAAATAAATTCTCTTAGTAAAACTGGCCATTAAATATATTTCAGTAAACTGCTTTTCACTTTCCTGGCACTTTTGAAATACTTTTGGCATCCAAACACATGGGACCACTACTGGAAACTGCTAAAATACAAGGCTCAATAGTGTGCTCTGTAGCATTTTTCATCAATTCCTAATATCTGCCTGCCAAATTTTTATTTTTAGATAAAAATTCTTATCATTTAGCCCTCTGCTTATCTGTTTATTTTGGGTTTTCCCCCCCTCTTGAAGCCGGGAAAAACAACAGCACACATCACACTTAATTCTACAAATCTGCTCCCTCTTTTTGCCATTCCCCAGTGCCTCAGAAAACAGCATTTCAAAATATACCCTGTCCTTTATAATTAAAACTAATACGGGTAAATTTAATATAAATATGAACAATTTTTGTCCTGCCTTGGCATATGCCTTCGATCAAATTTTGTTAGGACTGACACTTTATTCTCTGGGTCCATGGGTACAAACAGGCTCAGCCTTTCTCAAACCACCAGAGTGACCCATGGCCGTGCTGATTCTGGACTTACCAGTGTTATCAGAGGAACAGTTCAGCACTTCAGTCTGCTTTTGCTGAGATATTTACAACTATCACACCAAACCTCTCTGTTCCAAGCACGTGATATCTCTTTCTTCCCCTGCAATAACAGCAACAGCACCAACAATAATGACATTTCTCCAAGTAAAGGCATTGAAGGAGTTCAGGACCATTAATACAAACTTATTAAGGAAATCTTATAGAAAACCTGCTACATAACATGCAAAATTATTACCTTCCCTCAAAAATACCTTATGGGGTATATGGGTAGAGGATTAAAAACAGCTTTTCTTAATGAAGAAAGAAACTCATCCTTTAGCCATTCTGTTGACTTTTTTTATCCTTTACAAGGGAAGTACCACAGATCTGGTGACTGCTCCTCAATGAAACCTATTTTTCCCTCATATCCTCTACAATCCACAAAACTATGTGTGAGTCCTCCCTGTGAGGATGGATGATAAATATTTTGACATTCACAGCTCCTGTCTTACACAGAATTTTTCCAAAAAAAGGAAGGAGAGTAGCTCAGAGCAGGAGTATTAAATGCTTTCTTTTTCCAGTTGGACCTGAATGCATGAGATGGGAAAAAGGAAGTCACTGGCATTTGTAAGCTCAACTTCATGGGAAAAATAAAGGTAGTGAAACCTGTGCCTAATGCTGTCAGATTTTGACTCCTGGATGCTGTGGCATTCTTTACTCCTCTCTGCTCGTGGATCATTTTGCACATAAATTCATCTGCAATTTTGAAATATATGTAAAATATGATTAACGGAGCACTTGCACAAGTCAGTCATTAATGAACAGTGTTTGACAAGTGTCAAATATTGCAAAAAACCTCCTGCTTCAAAAGCAGCTACTACTGTGCAATGCTTTATTAAAAGTTCCCTAGAATTAATCCCTTCATGGCACCAAAGAACTGGTAATTTCTTAGTCTCCTCAGATAACGATCTTTCTGCAATATAAAAAGTACTTTTCAGACTGACCAGTTTTGTTTGCCACAGTGTCAAACCTCTGACTTTCTTAATACATATTACATTCTTAATACATTCTTATCTGGAATATATCCCTGGAAAATTGATCAGCTACTGAGGAAGATGATTTGAGTCCTGCTGCTTTGTCAGCTGGTGAATGATTAAAAATGGGAATAAAGTCCCAGGTATGAGAAGGGTGCAAAGGCCAGTGAGTAACCATACACAGAATGAGGTAAATCAATGAAAACTCTGAATGCCGTGACTGTAAAAATGCAACAGGGTGAACTTTGAAAATTAGGAAATCAGAGCCTAAAATGTTTAAAACGTGGTAACAAATCAGGGAAACAAAACATCCAAGAGTCCAAACGTCTTGGGAGAAGCTTTAAGAAGAGAATTTTCTGAGAGAAGAAAATAAGGTTTTACTTCATGGTGGCTGTTTGGTGTTGCAGAAGCACAACCACCACCCCCAGAGAGTTCTCAGTGCCAAACTCCCTGTGCCTTCTCCTTCCTAACCCACAATAAATTTATTGTTGTGCAAGCAGGAACAAGTTAGCAGGTTTATTTCAATTTGGATTTTGCAGATAATATTTTCATTGAGCCATCTTTGTGCCCTGGGAAAGGCAGTTGGAATTTCATACATTTTTAGTTTCAGAAATTATTTTTTTTTAGCCATGCATTACATCAGAGCAGTGGAACAAAACTGAAGAAGGAGCAGTTTATAGTTATTTTAATAATAATTCCCTATTACACTACTTTGAACCTCAGAGGATGTTAAGAATAAAACCTGGTACTAAGTGCTTACAAATAAAGACACCATAAAATAATTTCAAAAAGACTTTTTCAGGGAAAAAAAGAGCTAATGTCAAATGGCTGAGGAGACTAAGGGGAAATTAGGAAAATTATTTGTTGTAATGGATTATAAAAAGAAAAATATTTTTATAATATGATAGAAAATTAATGAACAAATTCTATTTTATTATATGCGTTACCCATCCCTGGATTTTCTCAATAGTTGGTCAAGCTAATTGTTGGTGAATCTTTCCTCTCCAGCGAGACACATAAAATCTGGAAAGTAAACTACTCCCTGGATAAAAGAGCAGTTGATTTTCAGTCATGTACAGGAGATTGCCAAATGTTTTCATGAAAAGCATTTTTACTACACAAAATCCTCTTGGAAAAATCAAGCAGTTCACATTGAATTTTAAGCTTTTAATGTGAAAACAAAAAATATTCTACTAGAAATTTTCCTCCAGACTTCTGCTACTCGCATCTAATTTTTTTTTTAAGGTTTAGCTAGTGTTTTTTGGTTCCTTGTTGCCAGAAAATAAAAGTGTTGGAGATTGTCAACACTAAGTAGAGCTCCAATATGCCCTTGACTCCATATTTGATTGCAGAAACCCTCAAATTAATTTCTCAAATGTTCATTCAGAAGTTTAAAAACTGTGCCTATGACTTCTTCTCATTGCCACAAGGAATACCAAGGAAGGATGAATGCAGTTTGGATTATTTAGAACATAAGAGTAGAGGCAAAGAGAAATATTCTATGAAACAGTAAATTTTAAGGACCACATGCTTGCAAAAAAAACCAGAGCTCCCCCATTTAGTCTTACAGTACCTTAACACCCACGTAAAGGTTTAAACCAGATGTTCAAAGCCATAATGGTATTTTAGTAAAGATTTTACACAACAGGATTTGTAAAAGAGGGAGTGGTGATTTACAATTGTGTGTGTTTTAGCTTTAAGATGTCTGTTTGTCACTAAAACAAAACCCCTGAGTCTCAAAATGTTCTTAACACAACCACACTTTTTAAAAAATGAAAGATAAAAGAGAGGCATGCAACTCAAATTATTTGAAGAGTTTTGAGAACTAAAAGCTTTGAAATCCAATTTTCTTCCTTGCTGTGTTCCCAGAGTAAGGAAGTATTTGTCACAGCCTAACAAAACTGCAGCATTCCTGAGAAACATGACAGCCAAGTGGAATTTGTGGAGGCTTGTTTCCAAAGCTCATAAGTGGTTTAAACCCTCAAAATTCCAAATTCCTTGAAACCAGGCCAAGGCAAATAAAAAAAAAAGAGGGGCAGAGGAGGAAGAAGAAAGCTTTCCCAACTGTTTGACACTTTCCAACATGCTACTGTGTGTTGGTTATTTGCATAGCACTGCCCTGCACTCACCAAAGGTACTGCATCATAAAAGTAATGAAAATGTAATAAATTGTTCACCGTGGGTGTTATGGGCGCATAAAAACTAATTACATCTCATTCCATTTTGTGAAATTGCCATGTGTCCAGATTCTGGGATTTGACACTTTGCATGTTAAGGGCCTTTATGTTTTGCTTTATTCTTCTGGATAGAGGGGAATAACCCAGAATTAATTCTGCTAATGCATGGCATGGTGACTTCTGACTGCTTATGGAAATTGCCTTACACTTCTGTTAGAAAAACCCATTTTCAGATCCTTAAACTTTACCGTCAGATGTAGGCTGGTATTTTTCGTGCCACTCCAAGGCTGATTTATCGTTTTAAATTCCAGCCATTTCTGAGAACAAGAGAAGAGAAAATGGGTTTTTCTACCCACAGAAATTGCAATAATAATAATAATAATGCTGATTGAAAGCAGGAAAAAATAGAAAACAAAACAGCCAAAAAGACCTGGCACTGTTGAAAAGCAATTTCACAATGACACCACTGAAGGCCAGATGTGCCTGTCCTGATCATTCCCAGTAAGATGCACCTAGATTTAATCAAATTTAAAGAATTACAAACACAGCTCAACGCGACCAACATGAGATTCCTGCCCAGGGAAAGCGAGTTTTCCTCTCGGCAAAAGAGCACTTCAGACTCTGTGAACACCCCATTTGTCCTGCATATGAAAAGGTTGGAATTGCAGAAAACTGAAAGGTCTTTGGGTTGTTGTGAACTGGAGCTGGACAAGGATGGGACACAAATATCAAACAAGGAGCCAGTGGGGATGGAGAGGGCTCAGGTGGCTGGAAGGGTGACCACATGCAAATAAAGCAGGGAAAAAAACTATTATGAGCCAGGAAGAACAGGCACTACCTAAGCAAGTGGACTGAAGCAAGAAGGAGAAAATTAAGTTAGAAGGAGTGAGTTGAGTGGTGAAAAAGCCAGGAAAACTGTGTCAGGGAAGGAGAAAGATCTGTTGGAGACAATGGAACACAGGTCAGGTGTGGGAGCAGGAAGTCCCACCCTTGTATGTCACATTTCCTTCCCAGAACTTGCAAGACAGCTAACATTATAGATATATACACAAAATTGTTTATATTTATATATAAAACTGCTGCTAATCTACCCAGGAAGGTGTCCTGCAGTGGTCCTGGTCCCTGCAGAGCAGGCAGCTCCCTGCTCAAGGCTCCCTCCTCTGCCTCCAGAGCGAGCAGCAGAGCCCTGAGCTCTGGATTTTGCAGCTCCACGCTGCTCCCAGAGGTTTTCTTGGCTGCCAGGAGATGCCCACGGACTAGAACCACTTCCACCTCGCTTCTGGAGGGCCTCACTCGCTTGTTTTGTGGCCTTTCTCTGTCCCTGGTGCACACACATGCACACACACACACACACAGGGTAAAATTAGATCTGACAAGGCATGCAGATGAAAGCTGGGAAATGCTGCAATTATCGTTTCCCACATAATCTTAATTCAGGCTTTTGTGCATGGATTTTAGGGTACAGTTCCTAAAACTGCTGTGTCATTTTGAACAAAGAATGGGCCCGCTCTGGGAAAGAATGAGAGTCATGACACGACAGCAGTGTTACCTACAGAGATGAAAAGGCAAATGAGGCAAAACCTCAGAAAAACTGGTTAGAAATGCCAAGATCAGTAAAGAAAAGTTCAGTTCCCTTGAAACCTGATAGACTTCCTGGTTTTTTTGCAGTTCTGATTTCAAATAAATTCACAATATTCTTCATTTGACAAAAGGTAATTACAACTTCTTTGCCCTTTTTATTCAGTTAGATATTATTCAAAGAGGATGGAAGATATGTCAGAAAGCCCTTAACTACAAAAATAATTAATAAAAAAACCCAAAATGCTTAAATCCAAACACTTCAAACAGTACTCGTTGCTAAATGCTGAAACTCTATTCCATTTTTACCCCATGGTCTGAGCAGAGACTTTGGAGAAAATAAAGATAAAATCTTAAGAAGACTTTTGATTTCAAAAGTTTCTCCAAGTTCTGGTCTCATGACTTGTGCAGCTGAATCCTGCCTTGGGGAAAGGGATGAGACAATAACATGCTCCAGACTTTGAGTGTGGTGCTGGACAACTCCCTGAAGCTGAACTTTTCCTAGGTCAGCTGCTAAGGGGCTGTTCTGCATTTTCTGTTTGTCTAGACTGACGTTCCTGGATGTGACCCACAAAATAACTGCACTCTCATGGTGACAACTAGAGGTGGCAGGGGTTTTACTGGTAATGTTCCACATCTGTCAAAATAGTTGAAAAAAAAAACCCAGATCCTGCCTGTCTTAAATTTGGCACCAAAAGTGAATGGCCAGTCAACCTCTGTGTCTGTTCTGTGGTTTGCAATTTTCACTGTGGGAATGACTAGATCACTACACTGTGAAAATGAAACCTTTGTGAAGTGGTTCTTCTCCGCTGACACATCCCTTAATAAATCTCAGGAGAAAATGGATAGCATTGTTTTCAGATGTGGCTTTGACCAGCACGCAGTAAAAGGGCCACACAATGAGCAGAAGGAAGAATTATTGGACAGTTGCTAATTAAACCAAGTGGAGCCGTCCCAATCTGTCTGGTCTCTGCACAGAATTATGCAGAAATCTTGTGAGGGGAAGGGAGGAAAACGACTCTCCTAGAGCCCATGAAGAAGAGACAGAACTGAATTCATGCAGGAAACTTCAGCTTACATGTTTCCCACTTTTCAGACTTTGACTTTACATTTTATACTTTTCCTGTCACTTGCCAACAGCATCATTTTAGGGGAACGGGCTCCCAGTTCTCATATTTAATGTTGGAATTGCAGCACATCACCTTCTATGGGCAGATACAACCACTTCAGTTTTTTCCTTTCCATAATGTTGTAGAACATTTCTGGCCCAAATCACCCAGATTTCTGGCAGCTGGGTGTAGGATACACTACAAGGGTCTTTTGAGGGTTTTTTTTTCATGTGGGCACTGTATTGATTTTCTTTATGTAGTCTGCATTAGAAGCAGTGCCAATTGTGAAAAAAGGCCTTTATTCCTGGTTAAAAAAAGGGAGAAGAAACAATTACAACCCTTGCAGAAACCATCAATCTGAGCAAACATTCTCCTAACACAACTGCTTTCAGGCCACCTTCTTGGTTCAAGATACCTACTCCAGTTGATCAATATTTTTTCCAGAGTTCCTGCCTAGTTTCAGCCAAAAACTTACGAAATTTGTTCAACTACTTTCTCAGCTTTGCTAAGCTCCATTTTCCTCCTTTAACATCTAAGAACAAAGCAATGAACATGAAGAATTCTACCACGTCTGTTTTGTGGAGAGAAGAATGTATTCCAAATCAATCAATCAATCAGTCAATTAATCATAATTTAATTTCTCTGTAGAACAGAACTCCTACTATCAGATAGCAGCACATTTTCCTCCTGGGCCTGGCAAACCAGCAGCCCTGCAGATTTTCCCTGGCATTTCTTTGTCTGCAAGTTGGTACGAAAACAGAAACAACTTTCATTAGCTGCAGTGGCTATTGGAAACCTCATGTAATTCAAGGGTTAGACAAAAATGAACAATGCTCAGTGACCTAAATTCCTCACATATTAACACAAAGCATATTTTTGTTATAAGCCAATATTCTTCGAAGTTGTTGGAAAAGGCTGGAAATCCAAAGGAGCGGGGAAGGGAACAAACAGTATTTTACATAAAGACACCTCTGCCATTCCTTCTGTCCCTTTCTCCTGTTCACCAATGCACCAGAATTCCTTCAGGGATAATTGCAGCATACTCATTACTTTGGCATCTCAGCTGCATTATAAAACACAGTGTAACTTGCAAGTCTGAATTCTCTTCACAAATATTATTTTCAAAGCTACTCAGTGTGTGGAGATACTGAAGCCCCAGGGATCTCCCAGTCTGCATCCAAAAAATGTGCAGCAAAACAAAATGTTCCTTAAAAATGTGTTTAACAAGGAGCACTGAGAAGAGACAGCCTGTTTAATAAAAAATTGATTAAATAATAGATATTTCTGAACTAAGATTTCTCAGACACTATGAATTCGTTCTTCTATTCACACTTTGATAGAAATAAAAATAGTTGCTATGTAGGCACAGAGTATTTATGTTGTACTTCCATTCCTTTCAGTGAAAGTATGGCAAATGCAACTGAAGTTGAAAGTGGTAGAGAAAATCTGGTTATATCCATATAATTGGATTCAGGCTTTGGTATAAATTGAACAGGGAGAGGAAAATGGGAACTAGAAACAAGAAAGGAAATTAAAGTTTCCAAGCTATTTAGAAGAGAGGGGGTGCATTAGTAAAGAAAAGGGCAACACTGAAATTGGTAAAAAAAGTTAAAGGAAGATCAATATTTTAATGATATTATTAAAACGGCAACTTCAAACTATTTCACATATGGCTGTACACAACTTCCTTCTTTCAAACTTCGGATGGGAAACCACTTGTGAAATACATCCTCACTTAGAGAAAAAATTCTAAATGCAAAACTAAAACAATCATGATTATGAAATAATTTTCTACAGTTTTCTTTAGTTGTGCAATAACACTAAGTTATCATGGTGCTACTACATGGATCATCAGTTCTAAAGTGCTCCAACTGGGACATTTAAAAGTTATTTAATAGGATCACAGCTTTCAGAAAGATTTTCTCTCTTAATTTACATTGGCTTGAAAATCTTACCCACAGAAAATAGTTCTTAGTTTGGACAAGGTTTTTATTTATGGTGAATTTTCTAATTTCATATTTGTTCTCAAACTGTTTATAATGCTTCTTTAGAAGAGGAAAGAGTAGACCAGGTAGGATATCTTGGAAAAAATGCACAAAGATTGTGCCTTGTCTTGGGGAAATAAACATGTCTGAATAAAGATGCTTTAGGGGTGGCAGAGAGAACATAAAGTTAAAAGAATGTACAGAAAAGTCTCAAATTCTGTTGATTACTGCAAGGAGGAGGGAGCACACACAGTGCTTTAGGGACTGTGAGGAAGATGGTGAAAAGAACTTTCCTGTGAAGCAGAAAAGACTGTGAGGATCTTACAGCAAGGCAAAAGACTTAAAGGAAAATATAAACTAAACCTTGGATGCAAAGAACTGTCTTCAAGGAAATTTGGCAGGAAAAGAGCCAAGCATAACCTCTTTGCTTTTATTATTCCTTCCCAGCTGACCCAGGGTCACAGGGTCAGAGTTTAGTGGCATTTATTTGTCCTCAAAGGAAATAAAAGGACAAGGCATAAGGCACCTGCCAAAGGATCTGCCTGTCTGTGAAGGGGGAAGAAAAGGTGCCCACTTGTATCTTAAAGGAAATCTGCAGCACTCAGGGTGTTCTTGAGGAGGTTCTGCCATCCTCCAGGACTCCAGGTACTGCTGGTGGTCAGAAACCTCAGGAAGACGTTTGTCAGGAAGGAGCTTTTGTTCAGTTGTTGCTTCTAAGCAAGTCAGTTTACACCTAAATAACCCAGCAATTGTGTCCTCAATTCACTCAGAGCATGTTTTTAATACCAGGATCAGAATCAGCTGTACCTAATGACACTCCCTGTTTGTGCTCATTTACAGACAATATCATGTTTAACCAGTTTAGTATTTTCCAATTATACACATTTCAGGCAGAAATTATTTATGTTTCTGCTTCCATTCTCACTGGAGGCACTGGCATTTTTCCATCTGTAGCATGGAGCAGATTCAGACATACACGCTGTGGTTGTGAAGATTAAATTAAATCATATTTCTGCACTGAATTTCTGCTGCAAATTAGCACTTAGATTTTGTTAACAATTGCTGCAGATAGTACATTTAATCATCAGCAAATTAGCATTGCTTCAATTTTCCTAATTAGGCTGCTTTTTCAGAATGCTCGTACGGATGTTATAATCAAGGAAAACTGACTGAGCTGAAACAAAATATAGTTCCAAAAAGTGTTTATATTCTACAGTTATTTGTTACGGCTACAGCAGAAAACATCTGAAGTAGCAGGAACTTTAGGTCTTGTTTCAAAACCAAATATTATGAGAAGTAATCTTTTTTTATTCCTCTAAATTTTTTCAATTCTGTAACATGTAGAAACAGAAGTATTTAATACAAGAATAACCTACTATTCTGGAAAATTAATGACTCCTGAAGAGTCATGTTTTCATAGGAAATATCAGGTTTTTTGCCACAAGGAAAAGTACTTTTACAGGTGTTATTTTGGTCAATTAGATAAATGAAGAATATGTCAGAAAACTATATTGTTTATAAGAATCAGGGCATTTTATCTGCTCAATTTAACAAAAAAAAAAGTAGAAACAGACATAATTCTAAATTCAACAGAGTGGAGTCTCGTAGGATTCCTGTAGAGCAGTTTTGCCCATCTTGTCTACTTGGAAGACAGATGAAGAGAGACAATTTACAACAGCCTGTAGTGACAGGGTGGGAGGGAATGGCTTCACACTGACAGAGAGGAGGTTTAGATGGGATATTGGGAAGGAATTCCTCCCTGTGAGGGCGGGGAGGCCCTGGCACAGGGTGCCCAGAGAAGCTGTGGCTGCCCCTGGATCCCTGGCAGTGCCCAAGGCCAGGTTGGACAGGGCTTGGAGCAGCCTGGGACAGTGGAAGGTGTCCCTGCCCATGGCAGGGGGGGCACTGGGTGGGCTTTAGGGTCCCTTCCCACCCAAACCATGATTGTGTAAACTTTAGCTGATGTAATCCTTCCCGAGCTGTTACAGTCTGGATGGGTGGGTGCATTTATGTCAGCGTCCATGGCACAGACTTTTCCAAATGCTGCCTCAATTTCTGGAATTTTAAGTGCAGAGCTGACTTGTGAGCACTGATGTAATGCTGCTGTGGGACAGATTGGGCACGTCCCCCCTCTGGCACACTCAGCTCAGCAGTGCCCTATATCTCTTCAATATTTGCCTCCTCTCCCTCTGACACATGAATCTGCTGCTGGAGGAGTCAGACATTCCCTCCCCCTTCTTTGGCTGATGTCTTTAACTCTGTCAGCTAAATTATGAAATTATACAGAGCTGTCAGCTGGATTCACAGAATAAATGCACGCCCTGCAAGTCATGGACATCCAGCATTGTTCCATGGAAATGTCCTTATCTCCAAGATGTTATTGAATGCATCCCTCTCATCAAACAAATGTTTCATACAGCCTCGGACAAAAGTTGGGTTTAGGCTGTCACGTGCTGTTTCACCTTTCTGACGTTGAGCATTTGGAAAAAGCGACATTTTATGCACATTTTTAGAGTCCGGAAAGAAATTGCAATATTCCATCAGAGCATCCTTGTTATTACTGTATTCTATAGTATAAAAACCTTTCCTGCAGCTGCAGGAAAGGAGGCAGGACAAGTTATGTTCTGTGTAGCAAAGCATCTCAGGAGAAATTACTTTATGTCATAAAACGTCACTCATTTTTTAACAGAAGTACCACAAATACAGGCCTTGCTTTTATAAAGTGCTTTACAGAGACAGGCAGGAGTCTACATCTTTACCTTAATAATTCATTTTTCTCACTGTGACAACAACAACTCAGCTGTTCCAACATCAGAAATCCACAGAGAAATTCTAAGAATACAGCAGAAAATTTGTCCTCCTTCTCTGAAAGATAACTACCTGAAATTGGAACATCTGAATAAAAGTGGTCCTATTTTCCAAATTTCTCGGGGGTCTAAATCCTACATACTTGAAGTTTCTTAATATCAAAAGCTTGAACTTTAGCTATAATTGTATTTATAGGCAGAATATTTTGGTACAGGACCAAAGTCATGCAGGACTTCTGTCTTTCCAATAGGTCCCGTAAAAAAAATCCTATGTCAAAGCTGTACTTTGTTGTAGAAACATCCATCTTATTCTATGCAGCAAAACACTGAAGTAAGGACAGGAAAATCAAGATCAGAACACTCTGGGAAACCAACTTATCACTGGGTGTATAATTACAATTAACCCACCATGGAAGTTCTACCCAAAATAATTTCAAGGTCTGGACTTCTCTAAGCTGAATGTCACGTCCCATCTCTCCTGTCTTGGCAGATGTGATGAGAAGAGTTTGGCTTTTTGCTGAGAGAGAAAACTGATTTTTTTTTCCCCTCCACATTCCCATTGTCACAAAAGGCACAGAGATGATTAGGAAAAAGAGTCTGTGAAAGTGGCTGACAGCTCATATTTACCAAGCATTGGCCTAGGTTAAAGATAAGATCAAGATTAGAGGTTTAGCAGTCTGACAGGGAACTCTGGCATTTACCACTCGTAGTGTTTTGGTCACAATGATTCATGATAAGATCTATTCTACAATTCAGCAGTCTCTGGGATTATAAATTATAAATCCCAGTGGTCGTGGTTGCTGGAAGGGCTCCCAGGGGATGGCAGAATTCGGTCTCTCAACCTCTTGTGTGCTCTGTGTGTTTGCAGATAGAGAAACCCAGACTCCACTGTGCTCTGCAGTCTAGACCAGCCCTTTGGATGCACGTTCCTGAGGGAAAAAATGCTCCTCCTGCATTCTGTGGGAGACCCTATCCAGTGAAATTATCCCTCTGTCCTCCTCTGAGCTGAGCAGCACTGAAACACCAGAGTCAGGTTTAAGCCAAGCTTTCCCTGCATGAGCCATGCTTTGTGAACACAACTGAGTAGGTCCAGAGAAAAGCTCTGCAGAGACTATTTGTACTTTTAATGGAAGATTTATGCACCTCTAGAACCTAATGGTTCATCACATCCATAGATTGCTGCTAGGATCCTGCCAGAAGCTTTTTGGTTGTTGCAAGCCCTGAGCTGAGCATGGGGGTGAGCAGAACATTTTCTTGCAGTGCTTTGCATTTGTTGCATGAAAAGGCACTGCACTGCAAGATAACTGGGGGAAATAGAGCTAAACATGCAGAAATTCAAGGATGTTCTCTGTATCACTGTGACATCAATTATCCTCACATCCAGCAGTTTTCTGTGTATTTACACAAACCTGGGGCACATCCAGATTGAACACATTCTTGCCTGTGTTGCCTTTTCATTCCCAGATTGTTCTACTGGAACTTGCCCAATCCAATTCATCCCGGCTGACTTTGTACCTTCCCCTCACAATATTTCTTCTACAAAGGCAGGCTTACAGAAAACATCAGGGTTTACCTGTCTTTTTTCTCCAATAGCTGCTTCCCTCCCTTTGTTTTCAATGGCAAATTAAGAAACGTATTTGCCGGGGAAAAATATCCAACCAACCATAGTGTTCTCCGACTGAAGTGAGACAACACTGTAAAAATTAAAAAAAAAAATCAAGAAGCAATATGAAAATGCTCTTGAATGCAGTTGAATTTACTTTGTTCCTTATATCTGCCACAGAACCAATGTGAAAACAGTAACTGGTATTTGGATTGCCAACTCAATCAATGATGCAGAGCCTTTATATCAAAGAATACCTCCCATATTCCCATTTTGAGAGTTTAACTGGAAAGTACATTTCTGCGTGTCCTTGGCAGAGCTGAATTCTGAGAATGAGTGTGACTGTGGCTATTCCAGACAGTAAACAATTCACTAAAAACACATTTACTATCTTGTTTAGAGACAGAAGAACTGGATTTTGTTTTCAGTTTAGTTTTGTATTTTATTTTTTAGCTTATCTATTTCTAAATCTTATACTTTTTGTGTAGTTCTGAGGACAAAACACTGGAAAAGACTATTTGATTGGGCCTTCCACAATGAGAAAAATAAATGGAAGCATGTCCCACTGGTACGACACACATTAGTGGTAAAAGTGGAATATTCTGACTTATAAACTCTTCTAACTCCTGTTCTCATCAGGAACAGGTTGACAAGCTTGAAACCATGAGTTTGTTAACAAAACAATCACCAATAAGCTTCATCTCCACATAGGTTTGACATTTTTTTGTCTCGGTGTTGTCTCTGCAGCTCAGAGAGAGAACACAGGGGAAGGAGGTACTAATGGAGTGCAGTTATGATTTCCTTGCGTAATTAAGGCTAAGAAACCAAATAAATATAACTGTGTCAGCAAATAGTCCACAAATATTAAACATTATTCTTATCTGCACCAAACCCTTCAGCTATTGGATCAAATGAAGACTGTGACACTCCACTGGAAAGTGTCTTAGTGCTAGTCAGCTGTCTAGACCTGGATTAGTGAAAAAAAGAGCATAACCTTGTCAACTGGACTAAGGTTTTGTTATTATTACATGTATTATTATTATTATTTGCTGAGAGTTTCACAGTAACCAAGCTAATCTGAAAATGAAGGGCTCACAATGCACAATGGAGTGTTCATTGCAGAGCTGAATGCAAACCTCAGCGTGGAGAGTTTTGTTTCCAACTTTAACCACAGGGTGATGTAATAGAAGAGTTTGGTATCTTATCTGCCTATGGACCTGCAATCAGCAGCAACTATCATATTTATTGGCTTTTGCTGGAGAACTGGAAAACTGTTGACAGGCCTGAATTGCTGCTTTTTCTATGATTAAAAATTCCATGGAAGAGCAGCATAGCAGGTCTGAAGGTCCTTGCTTAAAAACACAACGCCTCCAGAAATAAAGAACTAATAATAAAACACACGAAGGGAGAAAAACTCACAGAAGTATCTCACATAAAGTGTTTGTATTTCTGTTAGTGTTAGATTAAGCTGAAAGCAGTGGAGCCACCTTTCCTCTTTTCAAGAAATAAGAGGTTTGAATATAGATTGTAACCAATTAATTAATACTAACAGGATTCGTTGACCCTGGTAGGCCTTTGATGCTGATCCCACCACTCCTACCCTCAAATTTCCATTTCCCCACTCTTTTTTCCAAAGAAAGGGAAGCTCATTGGAAATGATCCGGATGAGACATTAAACAACAGATTTGTAACAATATGGCTCACAGTCTGTTCTCATTTACTTTCTTCCTTGGCCTTAATCCCACCAAAATCCCAAGAATTGCTTTGAGTTACACCCTTAAAATTAAAACCAGAGTGAAACCTGTGGATTTTACAGACCAAGCCACATTTGCAGTTAGTCAGAATTTTCTGTGTATAGGCACTGAAATCATAAACCTCTTACAACACCAAAGGATTTTGACCAGTTCTGATCAATTTTTAATATCAGATGTCCACCTTCCACTATCCCAGGTTGCTCCAAGCCCTGTCCAGCCTGGCCTTGGACACTGCCAGGGATCCAGGGGCAGCCACAGCTTCTCTGGGCACCCTGTGCCAGGGCCTCACCTCCCTGACAGGGTGGAATGAACAAAATCACAGGCTAACACAAGTTTAGAAGACTAAAAATCTGAATCACTCTCCAGCTCACCTCCAACAGAGCTGTTCTTAAATAATCATTAATGATCTTAGGTGATAAAGCACCATGAGGATGAAGTGCTATGGATTTGCTCTCCTACAGTGTGAGGTATTTTAAACAGAACAACCCTAGAAGATGCCTCCTTTCTGGCAATATGGGGAGGCACATGATGTGAAATTGAGAGCTTTACATTAAAGCTCCATTTCTGATCCCAGAATGATTCAGCAGATGAGGTGCAAATTTTACACAGCCCAGGTGATGTCATTGCCCCGCATGTGAGGCTCTGGAAGGAGACCCTGGCAACGCAGGTAATGATGTTACTGTACTCAAAGAAAGCTAAACACAGTTTGAGCACTTGTACCACAGATTTCCCAGCTGCAAGCCAAGTGCACTCGCCAAAAAGTCCTCCTAAGACTTCATGAATAATATGTGAACTGTGATACTTGTGTATAAAAGAGCTGAATCAGGCTTTATGGCTCTGGAGAGGATGCAGCAACACAACAAACGCTCAGGTGACTTACCTAGCAACACTCCATAAATCGATCTTTGTGCTGGCAGAAGCCAAGTAAAAGGCTCCATAGTGTTATTTTTATTCATGTGGGTATGTGTGGAATGTCTGAGAGGAAGAGTCTTCATCATCCCCTTATTTCACAAGGAAAAATACAGATGTAAATTAGGAGCAGTGAGGAGCAAACCCCACCACCGGAGGGAGAAGAGACTTTCTGGGGAGGAGAGCACTCCCAAGGCAGAGAATCTTATTCTAGCTTAAGTGCAGATATTTAATATTTTGTTGGAAAGCTTCCTGGCTGAGTTAGTGTTTCCTACCCAGATAGCTGCTGTCTCTCTGCTTTCAAAAGCCTCCATAGAAGAGTGAGCACAACTGATGCTGTGCCAAGTGATAGGACACAATTACCCTGTGCTTTCATTACCTTCCCTTCTGATGGAGCAAGAAACTGCTGTGCCATAGAGACTCCACAGTATCAGAGAATATTCTTTCTTATGACTCAAGAATAAGATCTCTAAACAGGTTTTTTTACATCCTTGCATTCTGAAGACCCAACTTAAATTTGAATTTGATGTTCAGCAAGTTTTGCTTTTTATTTTTTATTTCATGCAAACTAAAGTTATGGTAAGTCCTAAAATGCGACCAGTCCCTAAAGTTCTTTTACGTTCCTTAATTTTTCAATGTGTTTTAAATATGAAGTGAATTTTAAAAAATTGAGGCCAAGCATTCAAAACCAGCTCCCTCTCACAAAAGCAAGAGACAAGATACTTAAGCCTGATCTTATTCAAAGTACCTTTGTACAAGGTTCAGCACAGTGTTTTCATTCCTGTTTTGATGAGAGTCTAACTCACAGACACACGTTCCCAACACAGAAAGACTTAACCTGAAGAATATTTAATATCTGTGATAAAAGCACCTTTGTACTTGTAAACTATCAAAAGCACAACAGACAGATGATGATGTAGAAAAGATGAGTGAGGCAGGGATGTGTTATGACAACTGTTCCTCACGGAGCAAATTTCTGCTCTTCTTTCCTTATACCTGCTACAGGAAAAATGAATTATACTTCCCCTGTCTATGGTTCTGGGAGTTTGTGGCCTAAAAGTTCACTGTGTTACACTTCCAACATGCTCATTGAGAGTTCCTGAGCAGAGCAGCAGTCTAGAAGTTGTATTTTTCTATTGCTTATGCACAAAAGTGGGACAAATTGAACCCAAAATCTACTTGTTAATAGAAATTCTGAGAGGATACTTGCTCTTAACTATGCAATATCACTAAACCCACCATCAGATCTGTGGTTTTGCATGGTTATCTCTGAAATAACTAAATGTCTGCTGCTATAACCCCAGCCTGGCTAAGCTGACCCAAGGCTGGATAAATTTACAGCTCCCACATTTCCTTAATGCCATGCCAGACTTTGCATGAGGCAAGACACACATCAGTTCCCTTGGATTCATTAACTATTGCTGTGCATGAAAAAACATCCCAGGCTGCCTTTCGTTACCTGCCTAAAATCAGAGCTGTCTTTATCCAAGAGTTAAGTAGAGAGGAAAGAGAACCGTGCTTATTATTTTCTAAAGTAATAATTTCTATTCTTTATCACTAAGATTCAGTCAATCTATGCTGCATTATAGGATTGTTTTCCATCCCGCATTGTCAGAAGTGTCCGTCTTCCTGAAATACACATTTGGGGAAGTAAAACCTCCTGGTAGAGGAAATTCTGTCCCACAGTTGCTGTGGAAGATATTCAGCCACAAAGAACTGATAGCACAGGGTGGGATTTTCCCTGTCTATACCAGGAAGTCAATCAGATGCTCAGAATTCAGTCTGAGAATTCCAGAATCCTGGAAATTCAAGCCAGCTGTTTCTGTAGCTGCCCGCACACTTGGGTTGCTTGAAAGGAAAGGTGCTTTAAGGCGATGGGATGGGAAATGGAGTCCAATTTTCCCACAGGATTTCCTGTTCATTATGCATTCTTGTAAATTCAAATATATATAAAGACACCAATTGAAATTTTACAGGAACAGGCAGCTTGTAGGAAGTTGATTTTTTTATTGTGAAAGCTACATTAATATTTTAAGGAAGTGCTTTCAAAGCTTAGTGGATTGAAATAAATCCCAAATCAGACAAATGTTTGAGAAAGTGGTGCGTGATATTTTTTGTAGCCTAAACCCTGAGCAAAGATATATTTGGGCTTGCACTGGATATGCAATTTGAACATGATATCACGTACTTCTTACTGCCTTTCCCCATCCACTGTCATCAGCAAGCTGCTTAGCTTTATTGTCAGTGATTTTGATAGTTGTGCCTGCTCTTACGTTTTGAAGTTTACTTTTGGAGCCTTCCCCGGAGGGTGTCTGAACTGAACCAAGATTTGAATTCCATGGGGAATAAAAAAAATCCAGATAGAGAGATCTATTGTTTTCTTTTTACTGCTGAGCTGAGATGCCTGCTCAAGTCACATAGATCTTGGTCACTTGTCGTGTATATAGTTGTAAACCTGAAGCATTCCATTAAATCAAAAGAACTCTTCCCTTTTTCATCTTGTGCTCTTTTTTGGGAATTTTTTTGAGGGGGGAGAAGGAAACCAAGTTGTTTGGGGGTTTTTGCCTCTCTCTAACTCTGTTACCCCACTGAAAAGGCAAAAAGAATCTGCTTTAAGACATGACAAAGTGTTCTAGAAAGAATTATGCCAGAATATCTATATGCCAGTTATGGCTGAGGGACAAGAGAGAGTGGAATCCTAAGCAGAGTTCAAGTTTATTTTTAACCTTTGGATTGCATCTGGCCACTGGAGCCAGATTGTAAACTCCAGAATTGCTGAGGCAGTGGCTGTGTATCAATAAGCCAGTGGTCTGGGCTGATGTTCAAAAGGAATATAATCTGAGCTAGAGGATTAGAGAATCAGCAAATTTATATGGTTTATACCACTACAGCATATGTATTTACTCATATTAATCATGCTGCAACAGCCCCCTGCTCCCTATGCAAATCCACACATTTTCCAGTTCAAGCACTTTATCCTGATGATTAGGAAGAGTTTTTTCCCCTGAGGTTTCACTGCAGTTTACCACGAGACACAGACTTCACCAGAATGGCAGTGTCAGAAATGACATGGAAACACAGGCAAGGACTCCTCTTATTTCACTTTCCCCAAACAAATGGTCACAAATACCACACAATCAGAGGATTGTTTCCAATGCAGAGCCTCGCTCCACCATCACTGTATAAGATTATATGTTTATTTATTTGTCCCCAGTTACCACTTGTGTCTCTTCAGAATTCCCTCTCCCCTGTCTCCCCTCAGTCTATCTTATCCACAGCCAATGACTCACAAACTGCATTAACAACTCTTCCAGCTTTTTCTCGAGTTATTCTGACAGAATTCAAAGAGAACCATCATTTTGTATCCCTCCAACAGAAACAATGCTGCTTTCTTTTGTTTGTAGCTGCCCACCGTGATGAAAAACCAGCCCTACTTTACATGGTGCATTTCTGAGCTGTAATCTGCTAGAAAGCATCACTCTGTCAAACTGCCTGAAACAACAGGTAAGGGGTCCCTAAAAAGGTATGGATAGATTCTATCAACATTTATTAAAATGCTTTTTAATTTAATTAATGATAACTTATATTCTGACAGGAAAACAAATTCCTGCCTTAGCAACATAAACAGCGTAAGTTTTCATAGGTCCATATATTCAAGGGGGACATGCAGCACTTCTGTACTGCCCAAAACTTATTAAAATATTCACTAAAGAAACATCCCACACTTGGAAACTCACACAGGTTTGGGTTTTTTTAAGGGATGATTGGCACTTTTTGCCAGAATTCGATCAAATTCAGTCAGATCATATTTCACATACATTCCTCAATAAACTCATTATCAAACCTAGACATAGGATACCTCAAATGACATCAAAATCAGCCATCACCTTCCTGAGTAGCTGCTGAGCCTGGCCTGGCCACTTGACTACGGTTTCAGGGAAGATCTCCTGATAGTCAGGGGTACAAAGAGGGGTTTAATACAAGACCAGGTAGGAATGAAACCCTTCCCTGTGTTCTCAGCCTAAAACATTCATTTCTCTCCCTGGAAACCACAGAACAGAATTACCTGGGCATGAAACAGGCAAGCACAGGCCCAAATTTGATATGTCCTTAAGCCCAGGAAGCCTTTCCATTATCTGCCACGTGTCTGCAGCAAAAGACACATTTATGTGCTTCACAGAATCCTGGATGGAATTAATTATTTACTAGAACACCAAATCATTTCAATATTTTGACCAGATATGTTATCCTCATTGCTGGATAGTGTAAACTTATTTGTTTATTCAGGCAAGAAATAACTGTACTGGAAAAGCAAACAAGAGTTCTTTACATGAACTTTTTTCTTTCACTGAGATTTCTAGAGAGATAAAAACAGAAAACAGGGAAATCAAAATAATATTGCTACAGAATTAAGGATGTTGGATTAGTTGGATTTTATTATAACACTATAAATCCAAACAATTTTGTTTGGAGCTGCAGAAAGAAATTAATGATGAAAAAATCAGTATGAGAAAATGCTGAGGCTGTCGTGCATGGCAGAGGGAGGGGAACAAATTTGTTTGGATATTTCATGATTCATTCTTAGTTTCTGCTTTAATTTTTTTTTGCAGTTACGCTTAAACCAAAATATTTTCGTGGCATTCCAAGGGTGTTTGAAATGGCAGGAATAAATACATATGGCAAGGGAAGCTGGAGACATTTGTGCTTGCCATGTATTTAAAGTATGTTTCACTATTAGAGTGGCAATCAAATGTCACTACATTGTTATGCATGATGTTATCTCAGATGGGAAAATGAAATCACACAAAATGTTCTTGATTTTGAAGAAAACCACTAAGTGACCAGACTTAATAAACACCCCTTAAAGACATTGGAAAACATCTGCAGGGAATTTTCTCCTTTGCAGTTCTGCTTGCAAAAATTGATAAATAATCATGTTATCCAAGAACATTAAAATAACATTGAAGTTGTTTGCCCATGTTTAGGTTATGAAATCGAGAGGAACCTTACAATATTTTGTACTTTGTAGATTTCACCCTTTTCTTTGAGCACAGACTGTTTATTAACAGTCTAATAATTTGATTTATTTCACTTTTTGGCCAGTACCGCAGGAAAAAGGCAATTAAATATAAAATGCTCACTTCTAACCTATGAAATGACTTCAAAATTCTGAGTCAGTAGCTTCACCAGGAGCCACAGGAAAAAAATAAATTAAAATCATTCAGCCACCTCACGGAACTAGAACAATATTTCTTATAATGACTTGACAATCCATGACAAGTCCTTTATGAGCTGAAGAATCCACTCATCCATAGAAAAATAGCTTAGAACCTGTACAGCAACTCAGTTTTGGAAAGTGATTCTTGCCAAATGGAATTCAACGTTCAGTCATCCATCAATAAATAAGCTTTCTGTAACAGAAAACAAATTACATCTTCTCAATCAAACAAGGGTGTGAGCAGAACGTCCAGCTGGTGCTTTTTTTGTACTCCAGGATATTTTCTTGAAATATGAAGCAGGAGCTGAGGCTGCTGCAAACTTTCAGGATTCATTCAACTGCCAGGAACAGGGGTAATCAAGAAAGACTGCTGGGCTCTTCCAGCACATTTCAACAAACTCAGAAGAAACTCCCAGTTTAAAAATCATGCAACCTGATGATTTGCATATATTTTAAAATATTATTAATTTTGAAGTAAGATTAATAATTCCAAATTAATTTGTATCAGTTTGGCTGCAATTTACCTGACAAAATCATTGTCTGAGTTATGGGCCAGCAGGTTGAGCTTTAGAAAATCTGCCTTTGACAGGGATTACTCCTCCAAACCCTGGATCACTGTTAGTGTATTCCAATTTTTTTTTCCCTGTTCTGGAAGCAGATAATGAATTTCACCTTCTGACAGAGAGTCCTAGAATTATGCTACTTATGGCATTTATTGGTAAAGCTTCAGACTGGGGAGCTGCAGAAGCCAGGCCTGATTAGGCTGACAAACCACTGCTTGCTTCTGATCATATAAAGAAAAAAACCCAAAAAAACCCCAGATAACAGCTAAAAATCCCAAATAACATTGAAGCTCCTCTTCCTTTTCAGAAAAAGCCTCCAACTGAGAGGTTTAACACTGAAATCAGCTTTGCAGAAGGGTATTGGGGTGTCCTAAAAGTGAGAAAATTCAGGAATGTGGTCGTCTGCTGAGGAAGGCCAACCACACACATTGGGCTGAATTAAAAGGATGTAACAAAAATTTCAAACGACATTTTCCTCAGCAAAACTTCTTTTTCATTTTCTTGAGGGGAAAAGAGGGGGAAAAAAAGCTGCTTAATGACTATCTTAATCTTTGTAACACAGCATTCTGTTTTCATGGTTTTATAAGGCAAGTAATTGTTTACTTTTCTCTTAGCTGCATCTTAAAGATGTAAACTGTATCATCAACAATAAAAAGTTTTCACAGAGATGAACTCAAATTCCTTGGAATATCAGTATTTTTTTCCTTCTCTTCCTGCTTTATTTTGACTATTTGCTAAAAACTAATTTTACATCAGTCCTCACTTTCATGCTAAGTTACATTTAACAAGAAAAAACCCACTGTGCAATTAAGAATCCTATTTGTAAAAACCTTACCTAGTGTGCATTACAGAGAGCTGCATTTCTGTTAACTGGAAAAAAAAATCAAGAGCTGGGTTTATGGCTTTTTGGGGGGTTGGAGTGCTGTTTGTTTGTTTTTGGATAGAGGCTGTTGTGGGTTTTATTTTTACCCGCTCACCTCAATATGCAGGGGCTCAGAAGAAAAATTATGTTTATCTTTAACTTAAGATTTACTGCTCTCATGTTGCTCAAAACCATGTATTTTTCAGAGGAAGTATTCCCTGGATGATCAGACACTTGTATGTACCTCTCTCTCTAAAGTAATGCCATTGGAAGAAAGATTTTAATACTTGATCTGAATGAAATTTTGTACAACCAGGCCTCTAAAGCTCATCCTGGAAACCGTGTGAGGTGAATTACAGGTAAATAAATGGGATTGCTGATTGTGGGTCCCCATAGGTTTTACAGGAATCAAGAATGATGATTAGAGAAAGTGTCCCATGGTTCTTTACTGGCTAAACTTCTCATTTGCTTGTTTTGAGCACAGTTGGAATAAGATCTTTAAATGCTAGTATCTGAAGTGCTTTATTTTGACTTGTAAAAGTAGTACAAATAAAACATGGCATTTCTTTCAAATCACATTCCAGTCAGATTCATGTTTTTCGCCCTTCTGAACCGATTCTTGAAAACAGAAGGTTAAAAATGTTTTACATTTCCTCTGTGCCAACTGAAACAAACCCAAATTTGAGCCATTAGCAAGTTGTGAGAGACCATCCAGAGCGATTTCACAAGGCTCCTGTCTATGGGAAAATATTTTCTTTTCTCTCTGTTCCGTGTGTGATCACCAGGCAGTGGCAGACATTCCAAACAGATGTCCACAATCAGCAATCCCACAATTCCTGGTTGGAGGCTCTTGGTGCATTTATACCAATATGCAGTTTTTGCCTCAAGAGTGAAATTCAGGTCAAATTCACCACTTTTGCAGGTATTCCTGGGGAGAACCTATGCTTTTTCCAGAATATCTTCCTTGCTACCAGGTCTAAAAGCTTTCTTTTAGCCTGTTTTCCATTGTACTGGATCCATATCTGGCAGACAAAACACACTGGTGTGTTTCTTAGGCAGAGCTTGACTTCATGTGTCAAGATAATTTGAGCTTTGCAGCCAGCCTGGCTTTGTTTGCCTCCTCAGTGAAGGGAAACAATAAAATATTGGGAATGCCAAGAGTCAGTCAGGTGTTGTTTTTGTTTAGGGAATCTGAATCATCAGCCACTTGAAAAGCTTCTGAGCTAATTAGTTCAAAATTAGTTTCAGAAGCCTGGGAACAAATATTCTTATGCTAAGCCACTAAATATCAGTGCTGTAGCTCAGAACCCTTAAGTAAGAATTTGGTATCATGGGCCTGGTGGCATCTCACTGGTATAATTTATGTTTGGGGGTTGAGGAGTTGGGTAAGATTTGGGGAATAAAATTTGGTTTTGGTTAAGATATGAGACTAAAAACACCTCATAGAACACAGCAATTACTGTAATTTGCAGAAATACACCCCTGCTAACTCACCCCCACTACTGACACTTTCACTTCCATATTTTCAGTCATTACATAAAAATATACATAAACCAGACATTTTATACTCCAGACATATTAAGGGAAACTTAATTTTGAATTCTTGCTCTTATAACTCTATGCCTTGACAAAGTATCACCAGTGAACATTCATTTTAAAGTTTCCCAACGAGTTAGGAACACACCTTTAGAAACATGACTTCATGTGCTTTATCCCTCTTTATCTTATCCCCATGCTATCCTGGATTTGGTTTCCTCTGCCCTCCTTTGCTCCCCTCTGTGGTGAATGGTCTCTGGAAAATGCTGGGTGTGGAGAGACTTCCTTGCTCACTAGGGAAGAGAGGAGTTTTCCCATCCCAAGGAGAGCTGGTTGTTATTGTTCCTCACATCCTTCTGAATCATAGAAAATAAACCCCTGCTTCTCAATATCAGGCTTTTCAACACAGGACAAGTGAAAAAAAGGACTTAAAATCATGTCCTCTACCAACAGCACCATTTTCCAGGCACATGGATAAACTCCACCCTGGATATCTGACTATAAATCTCTGATTTCTGTGGGAAATAGTCAGACATGTTATGTACAGCAGATATAAAAAGCATAACTTTTGCCCCTCAGTGAGGTCACTTAACTGTGAAACCTCACAATTGCTTCTTCATGCTTTCAGTTAAACTTTGCACATCCATCCCCCTGATTCAGAGGGACTCAGCTCAGGCAGATTGCACGAAAACTGAACAATACAGAGCTTATGCCATAAAACAGCCACATGAGCCACCCACCATAAAACACAAGGGGGTATATTGTGCATTTTCATGTGAACAAGGGGGACTCCACCTATTTCCATTTGGGATTTATCATCAGCATCTCACACTCATTGCAAAGATGGAAAATAAATGAGGCCATATGAAACTGCACAGGAGTTGCTGTTGAAAGGGTTTGATGTTTTGTCTGCAGGTCATGGAGTTATCACCAACAAACTGGGGGGAACGCCAATACAATATTCATCTGTGTAAAACTAATATTTTAAAAACATAATAATCTTATTCTGAGAGTGAATCACTGGTGATTTGAGCTGTACAATAGACACGTGCTCTAGGAAAATTTCACATTTTAGTCTTCCTATTTCTAGGAAGCAATCCCCAGCCTTTCCTTCATCTGAACAGGATTTTTTCTTCTAAAAATTATTTCCTCCAGCTGCAATAGTTTTAACACATGGTGGAGGGTGTACATAGGGGAAAGAAAACAATATTGATGCAACCATTTCCCTTTCTTCTATTGCTATAATACCTGCAGGGTAAGAAGGGAATGCAAACAGCTTAAAAAGGGTTTTTTCTGCAATTTCTATCCATTTCATACCTGTCCAGGAAGTTATGAAATTATGTGAATATATTTTGTCTGAATTTCGTCTCTGACAAGGCAAAAAGACCCCTCCAGGGATTCTTAGAAACTTATATTCTTAAAGCAGATAAATATTCGTCCTCAATTCCAGGGCAAATATCATGCTACAATACGTGAGCTATAGCACAGTTTTAATGAGAATGAAAATATTACCCAAATACAAAATTTATATCATTAAAAACACAGCAAATTCTACATTTTTAAAACCCTGGATAATATACTGATAGAAATTTAAGGCAATTCTAACAGGCACTTTGTAGTTTGTATTTAGTTCCTTAGATCTGATTCTTTAGTCTGTAGAGCTCACCAATATTTTCCTGTGAAATATACTTGATTAAAGACAGAGAGAAATCTTCTATGAGAAATTCAATACACTTAGTCTTTTAAACATGAATTCACCCACCCCCAACTATTATTGTGAAGACTTAAGAGTAAATACTCTGTTGTAAGAAAGCACTTGGATTTTAAAGTGGAGAGTGTGATAACGCCTCAGAGAACTGATGGCAAGTTGTTATCAGGAACTGAGCAAATAGCAGTGACCACTGGGATGAAAATAAGGGTTCCAACGCTTAACAACCCTTTCCATGGAGAAATTCCTGCTGAGGTCCAACCTGAGCCTCCCCCGGCCCAGCCTGAGGCC